>JANFOE010001461.1:0-360809 GCA_025667525.1 Glebionis coronaria | reverse complement strand
ACATTTATGAAAAGAAGACCCGAGGAGTGTAGAGAGCTTATAGAGAACATGACTACTCATCACAAAAATTGGGATTCATCCGCATCTTTAAGGAATAACCCGAGAGTGAATGTTTCTTCTACTTTATCAAACACCGAGATGACCGAATTCACCCGCATGATGGCCGAAATGAACAAAAATATCCTACTCATAGCTACGAATCAACAACAACAAGTTAAAGCTGTAGCACTTTCTTGTGAGATCTGTGGTGGTCCTCATTCATACACTGATTGTCCTTCTACTCATGACAATCCAGAAAACGTGTATGCAGCTCATGGTAACTATTCAACGGAAAGCTATCAAGCCCCACCTCAAGGTGATTGTAACTTGCTAAGTTACCGTTCTAACAACTTTCTTTCACCCGTTTTTTCTCCTCAAAACAACAACCCCAACAACTTCAATCGAAGCAATCCAAACCCACCTCGAGCTTCAAATCCATATCACCCACCCGCTCAACAAGCACCACCCATCACTCCACCCACAAGTTATAATCATGATGTTGAAACTGTCATAAGAACCCAAGGAGAGGTAGTTAAGAATCTTCAAAGCCAAATCATCAACTTGAAAGGTCATATCACTAAACAAGGGAATGATATTCGAACCAAGCTTAGACATGATATGCAAACCTCTTTGAGCAATCAAACGAATGATTTGAAGAATATGATGGCTAGTTTCTTCCAAACCACTCAACCCTCTACTTCAGGCTCTCTTCCTTCAAATACCGTCACCAACCCAAGAGCGAATGTGAGTGCTATTACTACACGCAGTGGAGCAACCTTAGTAGGACCATCTATCCCTCCCCCAGTTACTCTATCTACACCTCGTCAACCACCATTTATCCTTCCTACTTCTACCCCTCTCCTAGTTACTCCATCTACACCTCTTCCACAACCATTTATCCCGCCTACTTCCACGCCGGGTATTAGTTCTCCATTACCGTCTCCACCTCTTAATGTAGACGTACCTAAGAAGAACCCTTCACCAACCCCACCATCCACCTTTACACCCTCAACATCTAAATCTACACCTACATCACCTTCACATTCTACACATACACCTCCTAAACCCAATATTCCTTATCCATCTCGATTAAACAAGTGCAAATTGCTCACCAAGGATGATAGTCAAGTGACAAACTTTTTGAAGAAGATTTCGGGAGTGAACATCACCATTAGCCTTGTTGAAGCTCTTGCCCAAATGCTTACATTTGTTAAGATGTTTAAGGAATTGCTTAATAAGAAGTAGAAGATGGCTGAGTTTGTCAACACCCGTTTAAATGAAAATTGTTTTGTAGTCCTCCTTAAAGAACTTCCGGAAAAACTTGGAGATCCCGGTCGTTTTGTACTACCATGTACTTTTAACCAGACCGAAGAATTTACTGCCTTAGCCGATCTCGGGGCAATTATAAATTTGATGCCTTTAAGTGTTTGGAAAAAGTTATAATTACCCGATCTTACACCAATAAAGATGACTCTTGAGCTGGCAAATCGAACTCTCGCTTACCCCGTTGGTATTGCCGAAGATGTGTTTGTTAAAGTTGGTACCTTCACTTTTCCGGTAGACTTTGTTGTTGTTGATTACGAAATGGACCCTCGTATTTCGTTAATACTTGGAAGGCCATTCTTGAGAACCGGAAAAGCTTTAGTCGATGTTGCCAAAGGTGAACTCATTCTAAGAGTCGGGAATGATGCACAAGTGTTTAAAATGGGGAAGATCACAAACAAATCCAATGGAAGAGAATCCGCGAATATGATTAATGTGCTTCAAGAAGAGCTTGATACAACTACTTGTGAAAGTACAAGCTTGATGATTTTGTCGTCTACAACAATCCTCTTTTCGATTCTTGCTATGATAATCTACTTTTCCAAGATGATGTGGATGATTCTCTCTCCATTTTTGATCCTCCACCAATATATGATGCTCCACCAATCTATGATGATTTTAGTTCTGATGTGGATGATTATGATGATTTTTCTTCAGAGTATAAAGACATGCCAACTTATGATGACTTTGATGATGTTGATACTCTTTCGAGTGATTCTTCACATGATGACCTTGTTCCTATTTTTGATGAAGATCCTCCACCAACAATGCTTGATACTTTGGATGACTACTCATTTGAGGAAGATTTTGCTACTTTTCTCAATACATACTTCCCCAATGAGAATGATTCTCCTCCTTTGGACTTTGGTTATGGTCTTTATCCTCCTTCGGATATGAAGAAACCCGTTTCAAAGGAGAAGAAGCCGGATGACACCGATATCCGTAGTACCTATGTCTTGACACCTCTTTATCCACCTTCTGAGGATGAGATTGTGAGATTTATGAGCGGATCTACTTCAAGGTCTACTGAGCCTGAGTGTTATTTTCCCCTAAAGTAAAAGGTGTTCGATCCTGGTATTGCAATTTTTAAGCCATCTCAGTATCCATCTGATGAAATAAAAGGAAAGATTTTTGGAAACAATGGAGATATGCTTGCACTTCATCATACTTTCTACCACCGTGCTCAACAAATTCTTAAGGGAACCTTGCCTACTCTTCTTTGGCTTGTCTTGTTCACCTTAAGCCTGTGCTATTTGATGGACGAGAACCATGTATTTGATCCCGGTGGATGTGTTTCAAGCTTCTTACCATTATAATTAAGGTCGAGTCAGGCTCACGACTTGGTTAACAAAAACAAGCGCTTCTCGGGAGGCAACCCGAGTATCTATCCTTTTTATCCGCTTTTTATAATAAGTGTAGGGGAGACCCTACTATGTGTTTGTTCTTTTCTTTCTTATCATGTGCAGGGATTCGAACTTTCAAAGATCCATTCTTGATGCCTTATGACGACCCATGATTCCGTGTACCCGTCTTCCCGGTTCTATCCTAAACTCTTTTGATTCACTATTTTATATTCTTCAATATTAAAATAGGCATCACTTTAGTTGTCTCCTCCTTAGCAAGATTTAAACAAACGTGCACAATGTCCTAAGTGTAGGGGAGTTTCCTCCCACATGATTAAACATTGAGGACAATGTTTATATTAAGTGTAGGCGGACTTCTATCGAAGTTAAGTGGGCTTTTCCTTGTATATGTCCTCATTTTAACCGGAAAATTTGATTTTTCTATATTTTTAAAATTTTTTAATCCATTTTGGCCTATTAGTATTTTTCCTTTGTTATCGTTTTCATTGCTAGAATAAATTTTAATAAAATGGTTTTAATAAGTTTAGATGTCTTTGATATATTAGGCCCGTCATGAATCTTTTGACACAACCCGAGTTTACTTATCCAAGTTTACTCTAGCTAGTATCCTTAACGTGTTTAAGTCAAGTTTTGCTAGGCTTTTATATAGGGAACTTTAAAGCGCGAAAGTCTTCACTCTTACGGGTTAAGAACAAGAACTTTTCGCAAGTTCATATAATTGATCCTATAAAGTCGTTTATCAAGTGAACTTTAAAATGCAAATTCTAAACTTGAAAAAGTCTAAGAAGATGCAAGATCTATAGATGACTTGAAAACCCGAAACTTTGATTTAATAGGCTAAGCATCCACGAGTCTCATTCTTTGAGATTTTATATTATGGAGAACGAGAGATGATAGAGTCAATTATAAGTTTGGTATTCTTTCATGAATTTATGTGAGTTGATTATAAGCTTTTGCTCTCATCGCTTGCTAATAAATTTAATTGCAATAAATAAGGGCGTACGATTTGAAAAGTTACTTAGCTTCTAGCACAAGATCGTTTAAAAGTTGCTCGATATTAATTAGAGTTCATAGCCAAGGCATAACTTATTGAAACGGGATGCGAAGATTAGCGAGTCTGAAAAGGCCCTAGCAAGGCATGAGGGCTACATTTTGTTGCTAAAGATCCAAAGTGATGTGAAGAATCATTTATCAAAAATCAATATGAAGGATCGAGATACATGACGAAAAGCAAATACTCCCCTAAAGATCATGGAGAAGTCTATCCGAAAAGACCCTAACAAGGTATGAGGATAAATAGATCCGAGTCCTAAAAGGAGGCGGATCGTTGTATATCAAAATCCCAAATAAATATTGGAGAAAAATGAAGAAGTCGTGGTCCAAATATGAAGAATCTCTCAAAAAGTTCAAGTGAAGAAATTCCTATTATGAAGAGAAGACCATTATTTCATGAACGTCTCTCAACATTTGACGTATGAAGTCAATGCCAAATATCGATCCTAGAAAGGTCTCAAATCGTGAAGAAAGTTTTGCCAATATATGAACTTTATGAGGTCCCGAGAAGCAGTTTTAAAAGATTTTGTCCTTTAGCTAACTATTGATTAAATCGTCCTACTTTATTTTCGGCCTAAATAAACTATCGAAATAAGTCAACAATGCATCCTCGTGATCATTCAAGACAACAATAAAATATAAGAGATATACCTAGGAATAAGGGAGTCTAAGTGAATAATTGGGCCACATGAGTGAGTGTTAGTTTGCTAACTTATAATAACAATGATCTCGTTTTTAAGCTTGGTTTGGGGAACGTGAAACTTGAGGATGATAAACATTCATGACAAACCAAAGCCCTAATTTAAGTCTTCGATCTCTTTACTTGTTTTCTTCCTTCAAATATTTTGTTATCTTCTATCTTTTTACGTTTCCTTAATGTCTTGTGTTCAAATAAAGGCCAAGGGAGGTTAATTATGATGGAAAATGTAAATGTTGCTTTGTAATTAATGCATTGCATGAGGGCATTGCAATTGTCAAGTGTAGGGGATTTAATAAGTGTGAAAACACTTATCCTTTTACCACTTAATTATAATAATACCAAGCAAAAACGTGTATTTAATGTCGTAAAGGTCGGAATTATGCGTGGTTTGTGTTTTTATTGTGTTTTAGGACCAAAACGTGAAAAGGGAAGAAAACATGAGCTTTCACGGACTTTTATCGAAGAAAAAGACAAAAGAAGAAGTCAAAAGATCAAGAGTGCAAAAAGAACGGAAGTCCAAGGCCTATTCTGAAGATTTATCGAAGAAAAAGTCCAAAGACGGAAGTTTAATGAAGTCGAAGAACCAAGTCTAATAAAAGAAGAGAATTATAAGACGAGTTTAATTTATATCGACAATTCCCAAGACAACGTCGAGAAAGTAGAAGAATTTAAAAGACTAAAAGACGAGAATAAAGAAGAAGACATCAACACATGTTAATCCTCCTATAAATACCCTCCTAATGACATATTAGGAGGTGTTAGCTAAATTGAAAATTTAGTCTTTCCATTATACTTACTTGCACTTTCATATTGTCATTTACTTAATTGTTCTTTAATTTCAAGATTATTTCAAGTAAGTTTTAATTTTGTTGTTGAATCTTTATTTTTAATCAAGTTTTTAATTAATCTCTCATTCTACCTTTCTTGTTTTGCTTAATCTTTATGCTTATTTGCTTATTATCATGCTTATTTGATTCTTTTGTTATGTTTTATGTGTTTGATTGTGTTAGCTTATTGATTTTATAGCTATTGTGTGCTTTTCTTAATTTTAATTAAGTGTTTGTAAAAGTTATTTTATAAAAAGTTGATTTTAAATATTTTGATTATTTAGTGTTTTTAAAAGTTTTTAAATTTTGGCTTATTAGCTTTTTCTTAAACTTGATTTGGTTAAACTTTTAGATAAGTGCTTATTTAGTTTTAGCTTATTTTTTAGTTTTGCTTTAAATTGTTTCTAGTTCGGGTTCTTTAAAACCCTATTATCTCGAACTACCTACATTCTTCATTATCCCAAATTAGGTTGATCTTCAGCATATTCCGAATTAGCTTATTGTTTTTCCCGAATTACATGGTGGACGCTCATTCCGAATTAGATGGTGAGACCTTCATTCCGAATTAAGTACATCATCTGGATTTCGAACTGTATGCAGGACATGGATTCCGAACTCCTTCCATAATCGGTATTCTGAATTACATGTGGATCTCGTTTCTCGAATTAGGTAGAGAATTACATATCCCGAATTAGGTCCTTGATTGAGATTCTGGATTAGTTTCTTGCCTGTATTCCGGATTAGGTCAACATCACAGATTCCGAACTAGATCGAGAACGTGGATTCCGAATTAGGTTAGTATATTACTTTCTGAATTAGGTTAGGGACTTTATATTCCGAATTAGGTTGATAGTTGTGGATTCAGAATTGTGACAGGATTTTGGGATTCCGACTTATGTTTTATTTATTTACTGTTTTAGTTTTTAAACTTAATTTTTCCCGCCAATTTTCTTAAGTGTCGTTTTAATTGTTTTACCTTAATTTTATTTTAAAGTTTACATTTTTATTTAAGTTTTCAAATTTACATTTTCGTCAAGCTTTAATTTCCCGTCATTTAATCAATTTACTTTTAAAGTCTTTATTTTTCACCATTTACTTTTTAATTACTTTTAGCTTTATTTACCTTACCTTTTACATTAAAGTTTTTCAATTTTATTTTACTACAACGACCAATCTATTTCTTTTCCACCAAGAACAACTGAGTCGCACTTTTAACCATTGTCAATTCGAATTGAGACGAGACGATTTCAACTTAATAATAAAAATAAGTTATTACTTCCCCACGGTGAAGTGATTGCTCGTGGCGTCCCTTTTCAGTTTTGGCCATTATATTATATTATCATGTGGGGCGTATGGGTGCATCCTAGTTACATTTTTGGCAGTGTTATCAGAGTGAATGCAATGTGTGCCTTGCATCCTTCACTAGGAGTTGATCCCTCCTACCCAGACTACTTAATTAGAGGCAACCCCTCTAATTGCATAACGAGGTCTCCCCTCCAAGTATTTATGCATGGTGGAACCTCATGACCTATATGGGCTATTTGGCTAATTAAAACATATTTTCATAGAAACATAAGTCTTTTCAAACTATAAAACCAGTTTTATGAACATGAATCCAGATTTCTTAGAACTTATGATATTCTGCTACTATTAGTCTTATATGCTTACGTTATTCCATGTCGTACTTGTATATCCGTGCACTAAGCGTTAGGCTCAACCGTTTTCCTTAAATGTTCCCAAACGGTAGGTACTCAAGGGCGCTCGTAGACTTTAAGCGTACGTGCATATGGATTGGAAGCTTCCTAGCCTTCTCTACTTTATGCCTTTCATCATACATTTTGCTATTTATTTCTATGGACATTGTTTAGTCCTTTTCCTTTACAGTACTTATGTTTGTGTGTGAGGAGCTTATACTTTGGGGTACCGATGTTTGTTTCTAGTATTTCCTTTTATGGTTATGTAATGTTTTAAGACATTTTCCTTGTATGCTTTGATGACACGTCATAATCACGCGTGACATTCCATTTACTAAAATGTGGTGTTACATTAGCCCTTGACGATTTAGGTGCTAGCATCAATCTCATGCCCCATTCTCTTTAGAAATTGATAAAATTTCATAATCTTACCCCCACGAACATGACAATCGAGCCAGCAAATTGTACACCACTTAAACCAATTGGTATAACCAAGAATGTCTATTTAAGATTGGAAATTTTATTTTTCCCGTAGAATTCGTCATTTCTGATTACGAGTGTGACCCTAAATGTCCCGTTATTTTAAGTCGACCATTCTTATCGACGGCTCGTGCCGTAATCAACGTGAACAATGACTATGACATATGGGGAGGATAAAATGGAATTTTTCGCAAATAAAGCCCAAAATAAAAATGATCAAAATAAAACCGAGATTTCACAACCTAAGACTTTGAGAAACACTTTATCTATAGTGGAAAACAAAAGGCTTGATGAATGTTTTGAAAGGATTAAAATGAACGGTTATCGAGAAGAAGATTTTAATGATAAAGAATACGTTTACTTACTTGAAAAAGGTTTAATAAAATGTATAGACGAATCATTTTGGGATTTATTCGGCGAAACAAATGAACAACCAAGTCCAGAGGAAAATGTTAGATCCATCACGAAAATGACCAATATGGACTCGTTATTACCATCTTCGAAGGACCATGACTCTAAGGCATCAACTTCAACCGATGAAGTGTCTTCCACTCCTAGCCCAATATCTATTGTGGCTAAGGATTTTTCCAAGGAAAATTCACCCACCATTGAAGAGTCACCTAAGTAGAGTCATTTTACTTGTAAGAGCATGGTTTTGACTCTTGAGAAATCTTCTCAAGAACTTGCTCATATCGACTCTTTCTTTGATGACAATGGTGATTTTGCCTAGATGGATCACATACTTCGTAACCCAAATGTCATTTTTGAGGATTCTTCCAAAAAGACCTTTTCATGTGGGAAGTATGATGATTTTGAATATGACTCCGAGATTGAGGAAATTATTAAACGAGAGCTTGTTCTTATGACTCCACTTCCACCTACAAGTAAGGTAGATTTTACCAATCTTGATGAAGAACTTGATGAGTTGGAACGTCTTCTTCATAAGGACGAACCAACTCATGTGACCACCAAAAATCCCATTCTCGAGGAGTTACCTAAATAGCACTCCGCAAATGAGAATGACGTTTACCACATTCGTGAGGATTTAACTTATCAACAATCGCCACAAAAGAATAATGGTTTTGTACTTGGTCGTGATCTCTTCGTGAGAATTTGTAAAATCATTCATTAGGGGAACGACAAACCTTGGTTTTACGAGCCTATCTATGATGAAGAATTCGATGAGATCGATGATCTTGAGGATGATGACTATTATGTTAACCCTGAGGGGGCGGTGTTCTTTGTTGACCATCATTTTGAGAATATATACAATCCACCTCCCCCACCCATGACCTTAATGTTAGAATATTTAGTTTGACTAATATTGAGTTAGAAACGCTAAATATTTCCGACATAATTAAATCGGTTTTTCATAAAGAGTTTTTAAAAGATGAAAAAGCAAAAGATTTTTAATTTAATTTGAATGATGTTCCTACTTTGACTCCGTCATCACCACGTGTTTTGAGTGCTACCATCTCGTCTACTCCTTTTGACGATGTGTGTGTGGTTTTAGTGTGGGGGAAGCCCCTTATGTTTCCTCACACTTTTCCACCGAGGACGAGATATTCGATCCCGGAATTGCTTATATAGGGAAATCTCGGTCTTCCATGATGATATAAATGGAAATATTTCTCATTTGCTTGGTGTGAGTCTACCTTGAGTAGCTCAATGTTTTTCCCCACCCATTTTCTCACCATTCTACTTCTCATCTACTTTCTTTCAACCCTTTGGGTTTATGGTTGGAGTAGTGTTATTTCATTTATCTTCTAAAAACAAAGACGCTATCTTTGACCCCGGTATAGGCTTATCGGATTTTTAAGTACTCCATGTACTTTTTGGGCCTTTTTTATCATGTAAGCCCCAACAAAAATGACCAGGCCATGATAATCCCCAAATGATCACATTTATGGGGATTTGAGTCTAGCTCTTGACTCGGTTATAAAAAACGAGGTGCATCGTGGGGGAAATCCCATGCTTATACTTGTAAATATTATTGCTTTCATAGTCTAATGTGAGGGGACTTGTGCTCTTCCAACCTTTGTTTCGTGGTTGTTTGTGATTGTGATTTATTAGGAATCATCGTCATCATTGAAGCCTCTCGTGTTCGTTTTACTATCACTCGAGCTTTGATCATTGCTTTGAAGATTCCGATATCCGATGATATGTCCTTTTACATTCTAACGTTTATTCTTTTAGCATAATTCATAAACCGCTAAAGATTATTTGTTTGACCCTTTCCATGCTTGAGATTAAGCATTCGATTTTTCGTCTCTACTTTGGGGGTATTTCACCATTTGACTCGAAACATTGAGGATAATGTTTAGTATTAGTATGTGGGTGAATAGACTTCACTTTGCTTACGCCATCACGCAATCCAATTTTCATCGTTTTGTTATTTGTTTTGTTGCAAATAAGGCTAAAAATGGCCAAATTTTAAAAAAATTCTCGTTTTTCATAAGTGTTTAAGACAAGGATGTAGGTTTTCTGTTGGTGAGAATAAGAGTAAGTTTTGACTCGACCGCGCGTGTTGAGCACTTAGCTTAGATTCCTTAACTATATTAGGCTAATTCTAATTATATTGAGAATGCGAAATGATAGAGTTAATTATAAGTTACTATGCTAAACGTAGAGTACTAATAAATCATTTTTTAGTATAGTTCGTAACGATAGCTTGAATGTTATCTATGTCTAATTAGCACTAAGCATGTAAAAAGGTAAAAATATTACTAATACTACGTATACGTACTACACTAAAACATATTGCAATTACAACATTTAAAGCACAAAGTACAAGTACAAACAAAGTAATACCAAACTATTAGGCAAACGTAACAAACTTACAACACTTAAATGCACAACATTTTAAAAAAGTAAAACACAACCTTTAACTACAAATCGAAATTGCAAAATACAGAATATAAAACTAATTCTATTTTTATAAAAATAAAAATACAAAGTAACAAATTTAACAAACTAAAACAAAAATGTAACAAACATTTGAAAAATAACAAACTAACAACTCTAACAAATTTTAAACAAATTTTTATCTAACAAATTTAATAAAAGTTAATACAAGAGATTTTCTTATATAAAAATTGTTCGTTGAATTGGTCTTATCGAATTGATCACGGTTAATGTGTGACTCAGCCGCTCTTGGTGAAAAGAAAGTAAAATGTGTGATTATCTATTTTAATCTAAAGAAAAATGTAAATGTCGTTAAGTAAAAGTGGAAGCTTAAAAATTTGAACTAAAAATTAAGACTTAAAAATAAATGACAAGAATTTAAAACTTAATAAAAAGTAAATTTGGAAAACTTAATAAAAATGCAAACTTAAAATAAATCAAAGATAAATCAATTAAAATAACACTAGAGAAAAGTGGCGGGAAAATAACGATTTAAAAATAATACTGAAAACAAGATCCAAACCTAAGTCGAGAAACTAGATGCTAAACCTAAGTCGGAATGTGTATCAAAGACCTAATCCGGAATCCAAATTTGTCCATAATCCGGAATCCAAGATTTGGACTTAATCCGGAATGTGCAAGGTTAACCTAAGTCGGAATACATGCTCCTCACCTAATTCGGAATCCGTGATTTTTGACCTAGTTCAGAATGTATGTTTGTGACACAATTCGGAATCCTAAGAATGCACTTAATTCGGAATCGATAACCCTGCACCTAGTTTGGAATGTATGATCTTGAAGTAATTCGGAATGCATACAAATCCACACTTAGTCCGAATCGATGCTTCACACTTAATTCGGAATGTTGGTTCAGGATTCAATTCGGAATATGGAGTTTAACACACATAAGTCGGAATAATGATCAAACACATAATTCGGAATGGCCAATCTTGCATATAAGTCGGAATAAAGGGTTCAATACCTAATTCGGGAAACTAGTGTTTACTAGTTCCTACACCTAATTCGGGATAAAAGGGTTTTGGGAAAACCCGGATTAGAAACAGTAATAAGCAAAATGAGAAAATAAGCTAAAACCAAATAAGCACTTATCTAAAAACTTAACCAAATGAACTTTAAGAAAAAGAAAATAAGCCAAAATTTAAAAACTTTTAAAAACACTAAATAATAAAAATATTTAAAATCAACTTTTTATAAAATAACTTTTAAAAACACTTATTTAAAATTAAGAAAAGCAAACAATAAGCTATAAGATCAATAAGCTAACACAATCAAACACACAAAAACATAAAGAACAATCAAACACAAACATTAATCAAACAAATAACATGATTAACAAACTACATGATTATCAAAATTTGACAAGAATAAAATTAAAGAAAGGTAGAATGAGAATGATTAATGAAAATCTTGATTAAGATTAAGATTAAAGATTCAAAGATAAGATTAATGTAAAAAGCTTTAAACCTGAAAGAAAAGCTAGAGAGAAAAAGTAATATTAAGATACTCCTAATTACCTTACGAAACTAAAACTAACTAAAAATTATATAACCCCCTCTGAATGACACATTAGGAGGGTATTTATAGGAAGAGTAAATGTGTTGATGCTTTCTTCTTTCTTCTCGTCTTTTCGTCTTTTAAATTCTTTGACTTTCTCGATGTTGTCTTGGGATTTGTCGATAGAAGTTGGACTCGTCTTATAATTTTCTTCTTTTATTAGACTTGGTTCTTCGACTTCATAAAACTTCCATCTTTAGACTTTTTCTTCGATAAATCTTCAGAATAGGCCTTGGACTTCCGTTCTGTTTGCACTCTTGATCTTTTGACTTCGTCTTTTGTCTTTTTCTTCGTTAAAAGTCCGTGAAAGCCCGTGTTTTCTTTGTTTTTCATCTGTTGGTCCTAAAACACAATAAAAACACAAACCACGCATAATTCCGACTTTTACGACATTAAATATACGTTTCGGCTTGGTTATTATTATAGTTAAGTGGTAAAGGGATGGGTGTTTTCACACCTATCAAATCCCCTATACTTGACCATTGCAATGCCCTCATGCAATGCATTAGTGAGAAAGCAAGATTTACATTTTCCATCCTAATTAACCCACCTTGGTCTTTATTAAACATAAGACAATAACGAAGCTTAAAGAGATAGAAAATTACAAAATATTTGAAGGAAGAAAACAAGTAAAGAGATCGAACACTTACATTAAGGCTTTGGTTGTCATAAATGTTTATCACCCTTAATTTTCACGTTCCCCAAACCAAGCTTAAAAACTAGATCATTGTTATTATAAGTTAGCAAACTAACACAAACTCATGTGGCCCAATTAATCACTTAGACTCCCTTATTCCTAGGTGTATCTCTTATATTTTATTTTGTATTGAATGATCACGAGGATGCATTGTTGACTTATTTCGATAGTTTATTTAGGTCGAAAATAAAGTAGGACGATTTAATCAATAGTTAGCTAAAGGACAAAATCTTTTAAAACTGCTTCTCGAGACCTCATAAAGTTCATATCTTGGCATAACTCGCTTCACGATTTGAGACCTTTCTCGGACCGATATTTGGCACTGACTTCATACTTCAAATCTTGAGAGACGTTCTTGAAATAATGATCTTCTCTTCATAACATGAGTTTGTTCACTTGAAGTTTTTTAGAGATTCTTCAAACTTAGACCACGACTTCTTTATTTTTCTCCAATCATTATTTGGGATTTTGATATATACAGATCCGCCTCCTTTTAGGACTTGGATCTATTTATCATCATACCTTGCTAGGGTCTTTTCGGATAGACTTCTCCATGTTCTTTAGGGTAGTATTTGCTTTTCTTCGTGAAAGAATACCAAACTTATAATTGACTCTATCATCTCACGTTCTACACAATTTAAAATCTCAAGGAATGAGACTCGTGGATGCTTAGCCTATTAAATCAAAGTTTTGGGTTTTCAAGTCACCTATAGGATCTTGCAACTTCTTAGACTTTTCAAGTTTAGAATTCGCATTTTAAAGTTCCCTTGATAAACGACTTTCTAGGATCAATTATAGGAACTTGCGAAAAGTTCTTGTTCTTAACCCGTAAGAGTTAAGACTTTCGCGTTTTAAAGTTCCCTATATAAAAGCCTAGCAAAACTTGACTTAAAAACGTTAAGGATACTAGCTAGAGTAAACTTGGCTAAGTAAACTCGGGTTGAGTCAAAAGATTCATGACGGGCCTAATATATCAAAGACATCTAAACTTATTAAAAACATTTTATTAAAATTTATTCTAATGAAAGAAAATAACGATAACAAAGGAAAAACAACGAGGCCAAAATAGATCAAAAATTTTGAAAAATGTTGAAAAATCAATTTTCCGGTTAAAATGAGGACAAATACAAGGAAAAGACCACTTAACTTCGATAGAAGTCCCCCTACACTTGATATAAACATTGTCCTCAATGTTTAAGCATGTGGGAGCAAACTCCCCTACACTTAGGGCATTGTGCACGTTGTTTAAATCTCTCTAAGGAAGAGACAACTAAAGTGATTCATATTTTAATATTGAAGAATATAATAGTGAATCAAAAGAGTTTAGGATAAAACCGGGAAGATGGGAACACGGAATCACGGATCGTCAAAAGTCATCAAGACTGGATCTTTGAAAGCTCGAATCCTTACATATGATTAGAAAGAAAACAACAAAAACATAGTAGGATTTCCCCCTACACTTATTATGAAAACAGATATAAAGGATAGATACTCGGGTTGCCTCCCGAGTAGCGCTTGTTTTTGTTCACCGAGTCGTGAGCCTGACTCGACCTCGACCTTGATTAGAATGGTAAAAAGCTTGAAGAATATCCACCAGGATCAAACACA
The DNA here is from genome assembly GCA_025667525.1 of Glebionis coronaria. NCBI lineage: Eukaryota > Viridiplantae > Streptophyta > Magnoliopsida > Asterales > Asteraceae > Glebionis > Glebionis coronaria. The sequence goes on along the minus strand of JANFOE010001461.1, from coordinate 346,545 downwards.
TGGTTCCATCAAATAGCACAAGCTTAATGTGAACAAGATAAGCCAAAGAAGAGTAGGAGAGGTTCCCTTAAGCAATTGTTCAACACGGTGGTAGAAAGTATGATGAAGTGCAATCATATCTCCATTGTTTCCAAAAGTATTTCCTTTTATTGCATTAGATGGATACTGAGATGGCTTAAAAATCACGATACCCGGATCGAACACCTTTTCCTTTAGGGGTAAATAAGACTCAGGCTCAGTAGAACTTGAAGAAGATCCGCTCATAAATCTCACAATCTCATCCGACAACGGTGGATTGAGAGGTGTCAAAACATAAGTACTGCGGATGTTGGTGTCGTCCGGTTTCTTATCCTTTGAAACGGGTTTCTTAATATCCAAAGGAGGATAAAGACCAAAATCAAAGTCCAAAGGAGGATAATCATTCGCATTGGGGAAGTAGGTATTGAGAAAAGTAGCAAAATCTTCCTCAAATGAGTAGTCGTCCAAAGTAGGATCAAGCATTGTTGGTGGAGGATCTTCATCAAAAGTAGGAACAAGATCATCATGTGAAGAATCACTCGAAAGAGTATCAACATCATCAAAGTCATCATAAGTTTGCATGTCTTTATACTCTGAAGCAAAATCGTCATAATCATCCACATCGAAACTAGAATCATCATCATAGTAATCAAAGAGTGGTGGAGACTCATAAATTGGTGGGGGATCCAAAGTGGAGGGAGAATCATTAGAATCATCCACATCGTCTTGGAAAAGTGGATTATCATAGCAAGACTCGAAAAGAGGATTTTCATATACAACAAAATTATCAAGCTTTATACTTTCCAAAGTAGTAGTAAGCTCTTCTTGAAGCACATCAATCATTTTTACTGATTCTTTTCCATTTGATTTACTTGTAATCTTCCCCATCTTAAAAACTTGGGCATCATTCCCGACCTTCGGCAACATCGACTAAAGCTTTGCCGTTTCTAAAAAATGACCGTCCAAGTATTAACGGAATACGAGGTTCCATTTCATAATCAACAACAACAAAATTGACCGGAAAAGTGAAGGTACCAACTTTAACGAAAACATCTTCGGCAATACCAACGGGGTAAGCGAGAGTTCGATTCGCTAGCTCAAGAGTCATCTTTGTTGGTGTAAGGTCGGGTAATGATAGCTTTTTCCAAACAGATAAAGGAATCAAATTAATACTTTCCCTGAGATCGGCTAAGGCAGTAAATTCTTCAATGTTGTTAAAAATGCAAGGCAACGCGAAACGACCGGGATCTCCAAGTTTTTCTGGAATTTCTTTAAGAAGGATTGCAGAACAGTTTTCATTCAAGCGTGTGTTGACAAACTCAGCCATCTTTTCCTTCTTGTTAAGCAATTCTTTGAATTCTTTGACAAATTTCGGCATTTGGAAAAGTGCTTCAACGAGGCTAATGTTAAATTTCATTTGGGAGATCATCTTAAAAAAGGAAGTGACTTGAGCATCCTCTTTTGTGAGCAATTTGCACTTGTCTAACCAAGAAGGATAAGGGATGTTGGGTTTAGGTGGTGTAGGTGTAGCAGGGAAAGGTTGAGATGTTGATGGTTTAGAGGTGGTAGGTGGGGTTGGTGAAGGGTTTTTCTTGGGTACTTCTTCCATGAGAGGTGGAGACGGTAATGGAGAACTAGTACTAGGAATAGAAGTAGGAGGGGTAAATGGAGGTAGAGGAGGTGTAGATGGAGTAACTAGGGAAGGGGTAGATGGTCCTACTAGAGTTGCTCCACTTAGTGTAGTAATAACACTCACATTAGCTCTAGGGTTTGTTTCGGTTGTAGAAGGGAGAGCACTTTGGGGACGAAGGGTTTGAAACATTTGAACGAATTTCTTGTTGTTGAAAACCTTGGTTTGGGTATTGGTTATATGGTGGAAAACCTTGGGGATTGAAACCTTGGTTTTGAAAGCCTTCATTTTGCATTGGATAATTACCTTGGTTTCAATCGTAGCCCCTCACATTTGCATTTTGTTGAACATTTGCTCTAGGTGGCCCTTGGTTGTTATGGGTGGGTGGGTGAGGTCTTTGTTGAAAACCGGGTGGAGCCAAGTAGTTTGTCGAGTTGTAAGACAAGTGATTAACATCGACATTAGGCTTAAAATGAACTCTCTCGGTGTTGTTGTAAGCATACACTTCCGCGTGAGATTGATCATAAGCTTTATCACAATTAGCATAAGAGTGTGGCCCACCACATGTTTTACAAGTAATATTGAGAGCATGGGCATGTTGATTAGGAGGGTGATCTCTTAGAACAAGTTGCTTTACAGCTGAAGTAAGTTCCTTAAGATGATTGGTCAAGTCACTCTCACTAGCACTAGCCATAGTATCCCTTACACTATTGGTTTGGACTTTGGCCTTGTTTTCAATGATAGCCCAAGCCTCATTCATAGTCTTGACAAGAATCTTACCCCCGAGGCACTATTTAGTGAATCTTGGTAACTTAAAGTTAATCCATTATAAAAAGTATTAATTTGATGTACCTTTGTAAAACCGTGTTGTGGACACTTTCTTAAAAGTTCCTTAAAACGATCCCAAGATTCACTAAATGTCTCACCGTACTTTTGTTCAAAGTTTATAATGTCATTCCGCAAAGCGGTAGTACGTGAGGGTGGGAAAAATTAATTGATAAACTTGGTCTCAAGGTCCGTCCATGTGACAATACTCTGGGGTGGTTCCTTATCAAGCCAAGTCCGGGCTTGTCCCTCGAGGGAGAAAGGAAAGAGGAGCAAACAAACTGCCTCTTGTGAAACCCCATTGTACTTAACCGTATTGGGTAAGTGTACGAACCTTTTAATGTGATTGTGTGGATCATCATGAGTGCGACCTAAGAAAGGTGTTGCGAAAACCATTTGGATGAAACCAGACTTGAGCTCGAAGTTGTTGGCGTCAATAGCTGGCACCACAATCGCATCATCGTTGCCTTCGACACGTGATTGCAAGAGCTTGATCATTGGATGGTTCTCCATTGTGTTGACAACGGGAGGCTCTACAACAGGAGGATCAATAATAGCGGCTTGAATGGACTTCCTTTTACGTGATCGAGTACGTATACACCTACAAAAGAAAAGAAAATCAAAGAAATAGAAAAATAATGGTTAACGTGAAAAAAAAAATATTTTTGATGCAAAACTTTGAAAATGAAATGCGTTTTACGATTTTTCAAATGTTTTTGGATTTTTTGAAAATTTTAATTTTTATGGATTTTTGAAAATTTTGAAAATTTGACAAGAAAAATAACGTTAAAAAATGAACGGATTCCAAAATCTAACGCGTCTCTCATAATAAACCGTTAATCTTCACGAAAAGAGACGGCAATGGCGCCATTTAATACAAGAGATTTTCTTATATAAAAATTGTTCGTTGAATTGGTCTTATTGAATTGATCACGGTTAATGTGTGACTCAGTTGTTCTTGGTGAAAAGAAAGTAAAATGTGTGATTATCTATTTTAAACTAAAGAAAAATGTAAAAGTCGTTAAGTAAAAGTGGAAGCTTAAAAATTTGAACTAAAAATTAAGACTTAAAAATAAATGACAAGAATTTAAAACTTAATAAAAAGTAAATTTAGAAAACTTATTAAAAATGAAAACTTAAAATAAATCAAAGATAAATCAATTAAAATAACACTAGAGAAAATTGGCGGGAAAAATAACGATTTAAAAATAATACTGAAAACAAGATCCAAACCTAAGTCGGGAAACTAGATGCTAAACCTAAGTCGGAATGTGTATCAAAGACCTAATCCGGAATCCAAATTTGTCACATAATTCAGAATCCACGATTTGGACTTAATCCGGGATGTGCAAGGTTAACCTAAGTCGGAATACATGCTCCTCACCTAATTCGGAATCCGTGATTTTGGACCTAGTTCGGAATGTATGTTTGTGACACAATTCGGAATCCTAAGCATGCACTTAATTCGGAATCGATAACCCTGCACCTAGTTCGGAATGTATGATCTTGAAGTAATTTGGAATGCATACAAATCCACACTTAATCCGGAATCGATGCTTCACACTTAATTCGGAATGTTGGTTCAGGATTCAATTCGGGATATGGAGTTTAACACACATAAGTCGGAATACAGATCACACACATAATTCGGAATGGCCAATATTGCATATAAGTCGGAATAAAGGGTTCAATACCTAATTCGGGAAACTAGGGTTTACCAGTTCCTACACATAATTCGGGATAAAAGGTTTTGGGAAAACCCGGATTAGAAACAGTAATAAGCAAAACTAGAAAATAAGCTAAAACCAAATATGCACTTATCTAAAAACTTAACCAAATCAACTTTAAGAAAAAGCAAATAAGCCAGAATTTAAAAACTTTTAAAAACACTAAATAATCAAAATATTTAAAATCAACTTTTTATAAAATAACTTTTAAAAACACTTAATTAAAAGTAAGAAAAGCAAACAACAAGCTATAAGATCAATAAGCTAACACAATCAAACACACAAAAACATAAAGAACAATCAAACACAAACATTAATCAAACAAAGAACATGAATAACAAAGTACATGATTATCAAAATTAAACAAGAATAAAATTAAAGAAAGGTAGAATGAGAATGATTAATGAAAAGCTTGATTAAGATTAAGATTAAAGATTCAAAGACAAGATTAATGTAAAAGCTTAAAACATGAAAGAAAAGCTACAGAGAAAAAGTAATATTAAGCTACTCCTAATTACCTTACAAAATTAAAACTAACTAAAAATTATCTAACCCCCTCCTAATGACACATTAGGGGGGTATTTATAGGAAGAGTAAATGTGTTGATGCTTTCTTCTTTCTTCTCGTCTTTTCGTCTTTTAATTCTTCGACATTCTCGACTTTGTCTTGGGATTTGTCGATATAAATTGAACTCGTCTTATAATTTTCTTCTTTTATTAGACCTGGTTCTTCGACTTCATTAAACTTCCGTCTTTAGATTTTTTCTTCGATAAATCTTCAGAATAGGCCTTGGACTTCCGTTGTTTTTGCACTCTTGATCTTTTGACTTCGTCATTTCTCTTTTTCTTCGATAAAAGCCCGTTAAAGCCCGTGTTTTCTTCCTTTTTCATCTTTTGGTCCTAAAACACAATAAAAATACAAACCACGCCTAATTCCGACATTTACGACATTAAATATATGTTTTGGCTTGGTTATTATTATAGTTATGTGGTAAAAGGATGGATGTTTTCACACCTATCAAAAGTCTAACAAACTTTTAACAAAGTATTTCTATAAAGTTGAAGATGCATAATTTGTAAAATCTAATTTTTGTAGAATAAAATTACAAATTTAATAAAACTAAATTTTAAATTGTATTACTAATTTTCTTTAATTCGTAAATAAAACTTTCTGGCCCAAGAACTTCTCAAGCCCAACTAACACTAACCCAAGTGACCCAATAGCTATTAACAGAAAGGACTAATTACGTAATGACTTTAACTAACTGACTAACCAAAGACCTACAGTTGTAACTATTTCTAACAGAATTACTGACAACTAACAGAGAAGGACTTACAACTATATACTTCAGCTAATGACTAACTACACAAGACTGAAAATGAAAAGAAGCAATACACATTCAGAGACCTAAACTGAGATTTGACTAAACTCTTAACAAACCAATATAACCAGATCAGAGGTTCGAACCTAAACTTTAACAACTGAACTTCTATTTTCTAAAATGAATCAACAAGTAAAAAGATTCTAAATCAAAAATACTGCTAGACCAAATGTTCCTAATACCTATTGCCAAACACAAGACTAGGCAGAAAAATTGCAGAGATTTAAAGTGAAGATTGCCAAAATATAACGTGTAATCCACAAATTCCTAGCTAGCATTCAAAGACAAACAAGAAAAAACACTTTGCAGTAAAAATGAACAACATAGCAGTCGTAAATTATCATTAAAGCTAGCAAATGCAAAAAAATGTAAATTCGAGCTTAACCTTGACTTCCGAAGATTTAGTCCATTGAGGGGGATGCTAGGTGCTGAACTAGCATTATTATTTGACTCATCTCACTCCAAGCTGTTTAACTTTCAAGCTAGAATAATGGAAAACTTGAAACACTTTAAGATTCTTTAAAAATATTTAATCCTTATGCGAACAGGAAACTACTCAACCAACTTATCTATTACAAACTAAAATCCAGCTTTTTACAAATCGCCAGAACAAAAATTTGTAGAACTTGTAGAACCAAAACTGATCATAATTTACCAAAATAACCCCAACTGTTAAGAAACATATCACAAAACAGCTACGTTACTAACTGAAAAACTCTCGATCATCAGGGACAGACAATGCGGGATATGAAAGGAATTAGAGACAAAATTTGGATTTAAATGTGATTTTATTGTATTAAAGTTAAAATATGATTACAAAACGGTTGTAACAGATTCTAACTAACTAGTGTCACATTAGTGTGTGTGATTACACACGCTAAAGTGAGAGAAAAATAATGGGGAAATTTAAACTACAATTTTCTAACTAATTGTCGAACTACTTGTTGGGAATCTAAGTTTGTTAGATTTCCCTTAGTCATAGATTTAAACGTAAATTAAGCTGTTGGATATTAACTTGCCTGTGTCAAGGTAACAAGAAAGTAACACAAGACTCACAGAGTTCTATGTATCTGTGAGCAACCACAGAGGAGTCCATGTCAGAGACATTGTCAAGGAAGTCGAACATTACTAGAAGACATACTCATTGACTGTGATGGATAACAGCCAAGATGTATCAGGGACTCTGAGTGGTTGAGTGTTAACAGGGGTGGCAATACTCTGTTAACACTCAGTACACTTTGGACATACCTAAGTGTTTAGGCGGGAAGTTTTGTAGCCTAAAGTACAAGGTAAGAAGAAAAGGGAAACTGTGTCAGCTCTGTTTCCCTAAAGCATTGTAGCAGACTACCAAGAATAAAAGAGCATCTTGTGACATATGTCTGACATTGTCTGTTTTGTTTAGTCACCATTAACCAACTATCAAGGTCAACCTCGTACCACTATAAATAGTATATGTAGGCTAGAGTTAATGTTGTTCACTTTGCTAGATTTCACACATTAACTCTTTAGAACTTATTGAACGAAAATCTGTGCCTTTGTTCTTAAGTTAGCTTTATTTTGTCCAAAGTGTACACAACACATTATCATCAAACTATGTTGTCCATAACACATGTAATACTAGTTATAACAATAATAAAGTCTTACGTTTGAAAAGTATTTACTTGTGTTATTTATCTTTCTTAATCGTTTCAAGCTAGGATTAGGGACTTTCAATTGGTATCAGAGCAGTGCTTGATATTAACACCTTCATAAACATCGTTCTAAGTTTTATAATCAAGATCCACCATTACTGAAACGAGCAACACACCACTACCACCACCATCGCTTTCTAGGAACAACACACCACCACCTCCAACTTCACCAAGAGTAACCCCCAATCAAAGTGAAGACGATCTTCCTCAATTTCTCGATTCAAGAGGTGGATCTCATGTCACTAACGTGCCAGTATTTGTTGAAGATGACTTTACAAGTTAGAAAAGTCAATTCCTTGTTTATCTCGATGGACTCGAGACATTTCTTCTAGATATTATAGAAAATGGACCATATGTTCCCATGGCGCTCACTTCCACTAATGACAATCCTCTTTCTAAACCCTCAAGCAGTGGACACCATGTGATAGGAAATTGGCAAACCAAGATAAACGTCTCAAAAGCATCATTATATCCTGTCTTCCAAAACACGTCATTAAATCTGTGATTCAATGTCCTACAGACTTACAAATGTGGACAGACCTTATCCTTGGTCACGAAGGACCCTCTGAAACCAGAGAAACCAAGATTCAGGCACTCAGGCATCAGTTTAATGCTTTCAAGGCACTTGAAGGTAAAAAGGTCCATCAGACGTATACAAGGATGAAGATTCTTGTCAACGACCTTGCTATGAATGAAGCCACCATTGCACAAGCTGAAGTAAACGCCACCTTTGTCAACAGCCTTCCCAGAAAATGGTTGAGCATGAATCAGACTCAGAGAGCCAATAACTCCATCAAGAATGATACGTTGGCTCAGCTATATGGAAAATACAATTATGAAGAAGGGCTGCTCGATACCATATACAAATCTGAGTCTGAAAGATTTGTAGTTCAGGGAGCAACATCCAAAGCCTTGATTTCTACCTCACATTCTCATGATAGCGACACTGATGTTGAAGAAGATACTCATAGCAACCAAGAATTCATGACAGACCTTAATGCTGAGTTTCATGAAAGAGCTTTACTAGCTAATCAAAGAAGATTCTACAAAAGGTCAGGGAGAGTAGGATCAGCTAGTAAACAATCTGACAAATCAAAAGAGACTTGCTTTGCCTGTGGAAAACTTGGACATTTTCAAAAAGACTGTCTATCCACAAAAACATCCTCACCATATTACCCTTCATCATACAAACCTTACAAGTTCAAATCACAACAAAACAACTCATCTTACCAATCCAATTCCTCTAATTATGAGAAAAAGGATTACAAAAACAAATACAAGGCACTAAAGGTTGAGTTGGAACAAATGAATTTGAAGCTAGAAGTTATGTCTAAGAAGAAAGGGGGTGATAAAAAGACAGAGAAAGGTTTGGTATGTGAAGCTTATGATTGGAATGATGAGCCACTGACATCTGATGAAGAGAACACTACCAGGGTCAGGGCATTTATGGCAATCGCTAAGGATGAACCAGCTGTTGGAAAATGAGATGCCAGATCAGGACAATGGGTTGACATCACAATGAAAAAGGTACACATGCTTATCTCTATGTCTGAAAGTGATGAACGTAAACATGTCCTTGATTATACCATAGTTGATTTATACTTTGTTGAGGAACAAAGAAAGAACCTGCTTGATAAATTTCACTCTGTTAAACATTGTTGGGTCAAAAAGTTGATGTGGCAGAAACTCAAAATCGAAGGACATTTACTCAAGCGTTAACAAGAGTAATACAAGAGTTGACAAGAGCAATGTAGGCGTTGACAGAAGTCAACAAAAGTCAAACGCAGTCAACAAAAGTCAACGCTGATGGATTTGATGGAGAATTCTATTTGGGGAATATATTGAGTATATTATTTATGATATACACAATATATAGTTTATCTAAATAGAATATTTAGATGTTTATTTGATTTTATCTCTTGTAGATTCTGTTCCTTCCACTATAAAAGGAACAAGAGTCTTAGGTTTTATTCATATAATTCAATTCATTCACAATGTAAACCTAAAGTGTGTGCCGACTAGACGTGGGATTCAATGTATACACGTCTAGTGATGTTTGTTATTAATATAATGAACATCCCAATTGTTTTAATTCATGTTATTCGTGCCTAAACACCTTGTTAATGTGTTGTGTTCTAATTCCGCTTTGATTGTATAATCATATGAACATGATGTATTCCTAGTAGCTTCAAAGATCCGGAAACCAAGGTTTCCACATATGGTATCAGAGCCTCGTGGCTCGTGATGCTAGGACCAACAAGGTGTTCGTGTTTCGAGAAGAAAAGAAAAATCCGTCTAGGGTTTTTCTGGACGTTTTTGTGTGCGCAGCAGTATTCTGATGGTCATAACTTTTGATTGAACCGTTGGATCGTCACGAAATTTTATATGTGTGTTCTATATACATAGATCTAAACATCCACCGGAGGGATTGTTGAGTTTTATCCCCAGGCAAAAGTTATTAAGCATCAAAGTCAGTAGTGAGTACATGCAGTTTTCTGTGGACAGCCATGTTCAAAACACGTTTTCTCCTTCGTTAACCGTTGGATCTTCGTGATTTTTGGACTGTAGATTCTTGGCACTTGTGTCTAGGATCTCACCGAAGCGATCTTCGATTTGAGCTTTCATTGTCAAGTTATAGTCCGTCGAAGTTCGCTGCATTAAAGGTATTAATGTTATTGCTTTCACATGAAATCATGAACTAGGGTTTCTCAAACCCTAGATCTACATAAAAAGCAGGATGTTATAAGGATTGTGGCTGTGGTGATTCAAGTTAATACTTGATCTAAGGTTTTTAAAAACCCTAATTAGGGTTTCGATGCTCAAATTCTATAAACCCTAGATTGAGTTTTTAAGACAGAAGAGTTGCTGTTGTGATGTTCGAGCTTGGAAGAAGGTACGGTTTGTTGCTGTTTTCAAGTTATTAATGGTGTAAAGTAATCCACAAGTTGTGTTCACACGGTTCCTCTAATCTGATTGGTATACAAGATTTACCATTCTCGCTGCATTCAAACGATTTAAAAGGAATAAGCTTTGTGTTCACACGATACTAGATATCTCATTGGTGGAGAGTTGGAGTGTTCACACGATTCTAAGCTTCTTATTGGTGGAAAATTGTTGCATTCACACGGTTAGGATTTGTGTGTTCACACGGTGCATCAAAGAATGCAAAAGATATAGAATACGCCACTTTTGGATGTAAGATGACGTCAGCAGGTGTATAGACGCTGACAGATTTAAATGAGACGCTGATGAGTGGAAATTTGACGCTGACAGAATAAGTCAACGCTGATAGAATTGACAGTGTCGTCCGATATATGAACTTCAACGCTGATAGGTATTGTCCAATATCGGACAATACATCTGACTTAGATATTGGACAGAAGAGGATATTGGATAACACAAGGAAGGCTGCTGTTTGAGAAAATTGGTACGTTTTGAGCACACAAAAAGGAGTTATTTACACACGAAGGTACATGGAATCTCCGTTTTAATTTAGAATATCATGATGATATTTATGGCTCGGATATTTTTAAACGGAACTAATGATCTTAAAGTGAGTTAACAACTATTTGTGAGAATTTGATGGATATTTAAACTATGTAATCGGGATAGCCTTGTGAAGAGAGTTATCCATCAGGATCTTTTACATATGGTATGAAGATGTTATTCCATTAAATTCGTCATGAAGAGGTGTTAGCTTAAGGGGAAGAATTCTTATGGTAAGTTTGATGATTGAAGAAGATTTTCGCGAGTTTGTGTTCTATCATATCTTAAAGTTGTGGACTCCCAGTCATAGACTTTAAAGGTAACTTGTTCGTGCTTTACATGGTTGGTGATGAAGACTTGTCATAACACTTGAAGGAGTTACATTATCGTGCTTAGTGTCTCACAAAGGATGAGAATATTGACAAGGGATCGAGGTCTACTTATACTTTGTGCCATGAGTATAAGTTCTTAGTCACATGGATAGTACAAGACATGGAACACAAGATTGGGTTATTCTACTTCTACATCAAGAATATCTTATTTATTTTTCGTCAAGATCATTACACAGAGTCTACATTTGGAGAATCTTCAAAGATTGCATACATTGTTTACTTCCTTGTTGATGTGACAAAAAGGGGAAGAAATACGTGCTACACTTGAGGGGAAGCAATTTGAAGATCATGTACAACTTACAAGAGATACACATAGAGTTTTGCCACCATCAACTAGGGGAAGATTGTTGGGTCAAAAAGTTGATGTGGCAGAAACTCAAAATCGAAGGACATTTACTCAAGCGTTGACAAGAGTAATACAAGAGTTGACAAGAGCAATGTAGGCCTTGACAGAAGTCAACAAAAGTCAAACGCAGTCAACAAAAGTCAACGCTGATGGATTTGATGGAGAATTCTATTTGGGGAATATATTGAGTATATTATTTATGATATACACAATATATAGTTTATCTAAATAGAATATTTAGATGTTTATTTGATTTTATCTCTTGTAGATTCTGTTCCTTCCACTATAAAAGGAACAAGAGTCTTAGGTTTTATTCATATAATTCAATTCATTCACAATGTAAACCTAAAGTGTGTGTCGACTAGACGTGGGATTCAATGTATACACGTCTAGTGATGTTTGTTATTAATATAATGAACATCCCAATTGTTTTAATTCGTGTTATTCGTGCCTAAACACCTTGTTAATGTGTTGTGTTCTAATTCCGCTTTGATTGTATAATCATATGAACATGATGCATTCCTAGTAGCTTCAAAGATCCGGAAACCAAGGTTTCCACAAACATGAATTGTTGATCGCTAAGGCTGAATGTGAAACTTTAAAACAGGTTAACTCTAAAAAGATAACTCTTCAAAATGAGGTTAATAAACTATCTCTAAGAAATAGTGCCTTAAATGATCAAGTAGCTGAACTACACAAGGTTATAGAAAAATGGATGTGTAGTAGTTTCACTATAAATGAATTACTTGATGATGAACTTCCAGTTGACATAACTAGGGATGTTACTACTAAAAGAAACAAAATGAAAGGCCTAAAGAAACCCAAAGAGATTGTTTTCAAATCTACAGAAACTATACATATGTCTGACCCACTCTTTGCTAATGTACCTGTCTCTGAAGATGTAATTGATACCACTGCACCTTTACCATCTCTATCCAAACTCTCTGGAGTTGAACCCAGCAGCTCTTCTAGAGGAGCTAAGGCAGAACCCAAACTAGATGTTAAGACACCTCCACCTAAGATTTTTGTTATGCCTGCAAAACAACCTGTTAAGCAAAATGTCTATAAGCCTGTCTCAACAAGCACTGTGAACAAAGTTGAATCCTCAACTGAAGAACGCGTGTTGTGTTTGATTAAAGAAGTAGAACTTGTGACAATCTGACATTTTCAGGTAGTAAATTTGTTCTCGTATATTATTTTTATATTTATTTTTGTGTTGGTTCATGAACTCACATATTTATGGGACGAAATTAGGGCTTACGTGCATAGTTTAACGTCTTTTACGATTAAACCGGAAACCCTAGGTTTACGTATTTACGTTTTTTTGCTCCATTTTTTATGAGACAATTTTTATTAGAATCGTTTTGTGCCGTAGTTTCATAATTTTCAAAAACGTTTTTTGTAAATCGACCCGAGTGCACGTAAATCGAGGAAACTAGAATCGAGGAGTACTCATAAAGCATTAGGTGTTGATCCCAAACTTAGATCGATTTAGCTTTATGTATACGAGATCAGATCAAGTAATACACGTAGAGAAACCTTTGTATATGTATATGACAATCTAAGTGTTATGCGGAATTAACACTTAAACAAGAACACAAAGATGTAAACAAACTTTCACTTTGATTAATGATAACAAACTTGCTTACAATGAAAGTGTTTAACGTATGAAAAACTTATATTGAAAAATAACCTAAAGGTCTTCTTTTATTGACATAAGAAGCCTTGTACAATAATCTACGTATCAACTATTCTAGGTAAAGATAAATATAGAAAATACATTGTTGTTCCTATCTTTACTAGAAGTAATCTAAAACATAATAAACGCGTAGATCATATCCTTCCATCAGTGCTTGTCTACAATGTATCAACGCTTGACTTCTTCTTGTCAACGCTTGATCTGTCAGTGTTTGTTTTCTTCCTATCAACGCTTGTTTTACTCTTGTCAGCGCTTAAGTAGACTGGCTATATTTTATTCCCAACAATCCTCCCCTAAACTTGATATCTACTCTAGTAATCAAGTTTCTGAATAAACATTAAGAACTAGGAGGAATCTTAGAACACTTATCATATTGGTAATAAATAAATCTAATCAAATCTTTGGCCACGTCACTTGAATAATCAATTTCCAGCTGTGTATTCTTCATCTTCTTCAAGACTTCCTTGGACATGGAATACTAAGCATCTACAAGAAGATACTCAGCAAACTTTATAGAACTTAAGTAAAATACACCAGCAGCTGAATACAATCTCCATTGAAGACCACTGAGGTCATCTTCAAGATCCTTCCAAATAGCAGGATCTTCATCTCTTGGTCCACACATTCTCTTGAATGTTGACCACAGTTTTATTGCATTGACTGAAGTGGGAGCTTCAGTCTCATACTTGGCCTCTAACAACCTCCATAGGTCTACCAATTCTTCTCTATCAAAACTTGAAAACAACGATATAAAAGTGGTAAAAGTGTGAACCTCTTTTTCATACCTGCCAATCTTCCAAAACCCACATTCATCTTCTTCATAGCTTATAATAGGGTTTCTGGAATCAAGTGGTAACACTTGTACCATATCTGAAGTTTCCAATGGTGAGAGATTGAGGCTCTTTCTTATAACAGCTTCACTTGGATGTAGCCTATCCATATCTTTGGGAAACTCAAGAGGGACTCCCTTCTTCACAGGTCTGGGAACAAACATTGCCTTCTTAAGCTCTATTTCTTCTGCAAGTTCTTCTTTTCTTTCATCAGAAAGAAGTCTTAGAGTGTTTTTTCCTGCACTCTAACCCAAATGGGATAAGCTTTGAACTCCAACTCTTCAAATGTCAAAGCAATCAATTTCTTATAAGTCCATCCTGTTCCATGACATCTGAGGAGCATGTAGTACAACTCCCTTCTATCCCTTCTCAACAATGAGAGAATATTGCTAGCCCTGTGTCTCAGAATTACCTTGCAATCCTTTTGTACTCTTAGAAGAATCTCCAAACCCTATATCTGGTCTGAAATAGTCAAATGTGGATTCTCCATACACCTATCTTCCCAAGCATGGTAGATCTGAACAACTTCTGGCATATCAAAATCAACTTGTAATTTCAACTCATTCAACTTCTCTTTTCCCAACTCATCACCATACTCAAGTCTTTCTGGTTGTTCTATGATCATTACACTTGAGTCTGAACTGGCTTCATCACTTCCTTCTTGCTCTTCTGAAGTGACAACAAAAGGTTATTCACCCACCTTCTTTCTTTCTTGTTCCACAATTTATGCAGCCAACCTTCTATCAAACTCAATATGTGCTGCATTCTTTGGAACATCTACTTCTACCATAATACCCTTACCCTTATCTAATGGATCCAAGGTGGGTAAGGAAGATGGTAATACCTGTGAAGAAACATCATTGACGATGGATGATGACTGGAATACATCAACCTCATCTACAGGTCTGTCAACGCTCAATTTTTCTTTGTCAGCGCCCAAGTTACTCATGTCAGCGTTCAAACCTTGCTTGTCAACGCCCAAAGTACCTGTCTCAGCGCCTCTTGTAATTTCTTCCAACATGGCTTTAAATGACAAATTTAAGTTTGTAGGAGAGACTAGAGACGTATCAAAACCTGTCTGTTTCTTCAAACTAGTTAGGGCCTCAGCAACACCCAAAGATTCACCATCATGGGAGCCCTTATCACTCACATTTATCTATTCATCCTCCCCTTTGGAAGATTCCTCGATCCCTCTCCTTGTGCTAGCATTTTCCAAAACAAAAATCCTCTCCCTCAATTGCTTGAGTTCAAGGCCTTGTGTACTAACAATATGTACCAGGTCTGCATTTTGCTTTTGCAAGCATATGCAGACAGCCGTCAATTCCATTAAGGTCATTGGTTCCAATCTGCCCTCTTCTAAAATGGGTATTTGACCTCCCAAGTTAGATTCATTGGGCATGGATGAGGTCTTAATTATGGTAGGACTGTCTTGGCCAGCTTCTAAGCCAGAACCAATAGTCCCAGCCTCATCCATAGCACCAACCACACTTGTGGTGGTGGTTCTCTCTACGACATGGCTAGGACCACTAGAGGAGAACACTCCAGTAGTCCTTTCGCGTTTTTGAAACCTATATTGTGTTGGGGGAGAAGATGATGTGGATTGGGTGGATGTTGGTTGGTTAAGGGGTGTTTGGGTCTGTGAAGGATGAGTGTCAACGTTTAGAATAGACATGTCAACGCCAACATTTAATGTGTCAGCGTCGAAGGGTTCCTGGTCAAGTTGCATGTGTTGTGGTGAAGGTAAAGGTTCAGGTATTGGGTCAAGTTAGGGTTGTGGGTCTGGTTGGGGTTGTGCTGCTTCAATGACAGCTATCATAGTTGGGGTTAGGGGTAAGTCACGATGTGGGGGTGAGTTCATCTTTGTAAAAATTGCTTTCTTTTGCACAGGGATCTCATAAAAATCATCATGATCCCTTGTGCAGTAACTTTGGACATCAAAAACCATTTGTAAAAATCGGGGATAAGCTAAAGTCATTTTGTTCCCTTTATTTTTACACATGCCCTCAAAAATCATTTTGGAATAATTAAACTTTTGCCCAGTAGCAATGCACACAATAGCACTAGCAATAGACCTATTGATCTCATTGTGTGCAGTACACTTGGGACTCAAACATTGCAAGAGGACATGTATTAGGTACTTCTAGGCTAGGGGAAACTCCGGTTTATGATATTTATTTAAAGTTCCCTCATCAGGGAAAGGATAACCCAAAGCCCTTAGTCCTTGTTCTATTTCATTAATGAGGAGGGTGGTTATACCATCTGCATCATCAAGATGCAAATCTTGGCGAACTAAAGCTTCAGTAACCACCCATGTGCGCCCATGAACAATAGATGATAATGTAGTCACTCTATTAACTGTTGAGGAACTAACATTGTTCCAAAACTGTTTAATATGTGTGACAGGAATGAGTAGAGCATGAGAAAGAGCATACCTAATAGGGGATGCGTTCAAATACGCCACCATTTGTGTGTATTGGGGAAACAGAGTATCATCAGCTTCCAGATATGATATCATGTTGTGTTTGTTGGGAATAAATTATAGCCAGTCTACTTTAGCGCTGACAAGAGTAACACAAGCATTGACATGAGTAAAACAAACGCTGACAGCTCAAGCGTTGACAAGACAATGTCAAGCGTTGATACATTGAAGACAAGCACTGATGGAAAGATATACTCTACGCGTTTATTGTATTCTAGATTACTTCTAGTAAAGATAGGAACAACAATGTATTTTCTATATTTATCTTTACCTAGAATAGTTGATACGTAGATTATTGTACAAGGCTTCTTCTATCTATAAAAGAAGACCTTTTGGTTAATGTTCAATATAAGTTTTTCATACGTAACCTACTTTCATTGTAAGCAAGTTTGATATCATTAATCAAAGTGAAAGTTTGTTTATATCTTGTGTGTTCTTGTTTAAGTGTTAATTCCGCATAACACTTAGATTTTCATATACATATACAAAGGTTTCTCTAAGTGTATTACTTGATCTAATCTCGTATACATAAAGCTAAATCGATCTAAGTTTGGAATCAACAAGTGGTATCAGAGCTTGTTGAGGAACTTTTGATCTTAAAGAACACAAGAACCCTAACAATCACCAAAACCCTAATTTTCTCAAAACCCTAACAACATCATGTCAAATCCAGAAATAACCTCCTCCTCCTCACCTTTACCAAACATCAAGATTCCCATGCTTGATGCAACCAACTTTGAATTGTGGAAATTCAACTTTGAGCAATATCTAGGGATCTATGACTACACACTCTGGGAGATTATTGAATATGGAAACACATTCAATAAAGCCCAAAAGATTGCTAATGCTATTGCTGGAAGAGCAGCTGTTGCTGGATGTTCTGAAGCAGATAAGAAAGAAAAGTCTGATGATGGTAGAGCTGTGTCTGTTGAAGACATAGAAAACAAAAGGGTTGACATGAAAACCCTAAATATTCTGAAACTCTCTTTGGGACAAGAGAACCAGCATAAATACAGAGGTTATGAATCTGCTAAAGACCTTTGGGCAGCTCTTGAAGTTGCATATGGTGGCAATGAAGATACTAAGGAAAAGAAGAAGAAGCAACTCATGCATGATTATGCTGTCTTCAAGGCTCAACCTAATGAAAATCTTAGTAGTGTGAGAAGCAGATTGCTTGATATTACTAGAAATTGTCCTTCATGGGGACACAACTTGGTGATGTTGACATTAATGCTACTTTTCTTAAAAGTCTTGGTGAGGCATGGAAGATTGAGGCAAGATCTATTCTTGCCAATAATACTCACAAAAGTTCCACGTTTGATGATATCTACAACAAACTGAGGCTGTTGAAAGATGAAACTCTTTCAGAGCATGGAAGCAAGTCCACCAATAGTAACATGGCCTTCTTTTCTCATAGTGAAGGTCAATTCAATCAGAAGGACTCTTACATGCATCCAGTTACTGGATCATCATGTGTCAGTGCTGGAACATGTCCTGTCAACGTCTCCTTTTCAGACGCTGACACATTCAAAAGTGACTTGCCAAGAGTTAAACGTGCTGGTTTGGATCTGGATACTGTATGTGCGTATATTGCTTCTTTGCCCAATAGTTCAGTGATTACATATGAGGACCTTGAGCAGATAATTGATGAGCACTTGGAAGAGATGGACATTAAGTGGAACATGGCTCTTGCTAGTATAAGAGCAAACAGGTGGAATAAAAGGTTTAAGAAGAAGATGACCTTCAATGCAAAGGACACAACTGGATTTGATAAATCCAAAGTTGAATGCTACAATTGTCATCGTATGGGGCACTTCATGAGGGAATGCAGATCTCCTAGAAGATCTGATTCTGGTAAACCCTCAAGTCAAATTGTTAAAGCTCAGGATCCTAAGGCCATGGTTGCAGTTCAAGGAATTGATGGTATGGGATGGGATTGGAGCTATCTGGCTAAAGATGTAGAAGAGGATAAAGCTTTGGTTGCTGAAATTAAAGAAAAAGAGCATGTTCAATATGCTCTCATGGCACACTCCTCCTCTTCATCTGATAATGAGGTATACGATGATGCTTTTTGTAGTAAAGGTTGTAGGTTAAATACTAAGAGACTTAACAAAGAGGTGTTAAGATTATTAGATGATATGAGTACTGAAAGATGCAAACTGTCTAATTACCAACTAGCTCTCACTCAAACTGAGAAGACAGTTTCTGAATACAAGAAAATGGAATTTGACTTAAAAGATAAAATAAATATCTTAAAACATGAGTTGAATGCGAGTAATGATATTAGGAGTATCATGGAAAGGGTTAATGGTGAGCTACAAGCTAAGTTAGATGAAGCCATTAAGAATAAAGATAGTGTTGGCCTTAAAATTCAAAGATTTGATAAGGCCACACAAACCTTAGGAGAATGTGTGAGTAAACAAAGGGATCCTAAGGACATGACTAGGATTAGGATGAAAGATTACTCTGTGGTTCCACCACCAGCTGGTGACTTCTATGGTGTCTAACAAAAGGACCTATCTTGGACTGGTTTGCCAGAACTCCAAGAGGAGGAATTAATTCCTCCATCAAGAGTTATCACCTCAGTTGAAGAGTATCAACAAAAGTTGACTGACCTGAATGAATGGAAGAAAGCTAACCCTACCTTATTTGTTAAGGGTGGCTTGCTATGTGAAAGTCCTAATAAGTCAACTCCCATTAAGGTTACAAACCCAATCACTGGTAAAGCTGTTGACCTTGGCTCAAACACTGTTAGAAAACCTAGCATTAAGTATACAGAGATGTATAGGAATACTAGGTCACCTAAGAGCCAAGTTAGCAATGATGGAACAGGCTTCTTCTCTTCTAGACCTAGGGTTGTGTCTAGAAAAGCCTGTTACACTTGTGGTAACTTTTCATATTTAGCATATAAGTGTGTCAACGCTCCCAAAGTCAACGTTGTTAGAAACTCAAACGTTGTCAGACCCAAACCTTGTGTGCAGCAAAGTCCACAAGTTGTTAGACCTGCCCCATTCTTCACTAGAGGATCTAACACTCATGGACAAAGACCATTTCAAAAGACAAACACTTGGTCTAATAGGCAATGGGTTTCTGTAGCAAACCCTAGGTTCAAAGCTGGCAAGCGTAATTTCAGCGTTGACAAGACCAATTCCAACGCTGACAGAAACGTGACCAGACCTAAATATTTGCAACCACAGGGTAAGGGGTCTAAAGCTTCTTCAAGCTTGACATGGAGACCAAAGAAAGATCAAAACCCTAATGACAATGGGATTTCAATGACCTGCAATAGATTTAATTACATTTCAAAGGTCATTACAAAACCTATTGGGGTTAACTGGGTATTTCATCCTAAGAAGGATGAAAATGGGGTTGTCATGAGAACTAAGTCTGTTCTTATTGAACAACCAGATGAATCCAAGTCTTCTAAGGCTTGGGTTCCCAAAGAAGACTAACTTGTTTTCTTTGTGTGCAGGGCATTCAAAGACAGGTCAATGATTTTGGATATTGGGATAGTGGATGCTCAAGGCACATGACAGGGAAGGAAGATTATTTAACTAACTTCACTCCCATTAAGGATGGTGATAAGGTTTACTTTGGAGGCGGATATGGTACTATCACAGGCAAAGGAACACTTCTCACCAAGAACTTACGTTTTGAAAACGTATTTTTGGTAAAGGAACTTGATTACAATCTTTTTAGTGTATCATAAGTTTGTGATAAAAAAAATAAAGTTCTGTTTACTGATACTGAATGTTTGGTGTTAAGCAAGGATTATAAGATCCCTGATGAGAAATATATTGACTATAGAACACCTAGGCATAAAGACATATACAATGTGAATCTGAATGGGATTAGAATGAATAACAATATGTCTTGTTTTTATGCTAAAGCTTCAGTAGATAAAAGTAATTTATGGCACAGGAGACTAGGGCACATAAATTTTAAGAATATAAACAGGCTTGTGAGACTTGGCTTGGTTGATGGTTTGCCTGAAAAGGCCTTCCACAATGACCACTCTTGTGTTGCATGTATTAAAGGCAAGCAACACAAGGTCTCATTCAAGTCCAAACAGGTGCACTCTAGTACTAGACCTCTTCACTTGCTTCATATGGACCTCTTTGGTCCAACCAATATAGAAAGTTTGAATGGTAAGTCATACTGCTTTGTTATCACATATGACTTTTCTAGGTTTACTTGGACCTTCTTTCTAGCTATGAAGAGTGACACAGCTGAAACTTTAATTGATTTTATCACTCAGATTGAGAAGAAAACAGGCAATGAAGTTAAAATGCTTAGGAGTGATAATGGTGGTGAATTTAGGAATAAAGTGTTAGATGATTTTTGTGCCAGGAAAGGAATCACTAGGCAATTTAGTGTTGCCAGAACCCCACAGCAAAATGGAGTTGCTGAGAGGAAAAATAGAACCCTAATTGAAGCAGCCAGAACCATGTTGGCTGATGCTCATTTTCCTATAGCCTTTTGGGCTGAGGCTGTTAATACAGCTTGCTATGTTGAAAATAGAGCATTGGTCAACAAAATTCAGAACAAAACACCTTATGAGTTACTTTGGGGAAGAAAACCTAATATTGGTTTTCTTAGACCTTTTGGTTGTCATGTAGTAGTTTTAGATACTAGTGATGCCTTAGGTAAATTTAGTGCAAAAGGTGATGAAGGCTACTTCATGGGGTATTCAGTGCAGAGCAAGGGATATAGGGTTTATCTTAAAAAGGAAAAACGTATTCTTGAAAGAGTACATATTAGGTTTTTAGAGAATAAACCTAGTGATCTTGAGAGTGGTCCAAATTGGTTGTTTGACTTGGAACCTTTATCTAGGACATTAAATTATATGCCTGTCACTAATCCAGACATTGTGAAGGTAACTTCAAATGTTGTGGAAGAACAAGTTGTTGATGTTTCAGGTACACAGGTTCATGAAAAGGTTGGATCACAAGCAGACAAGTCATCTCCTATACAAGAATATGTTACAATCCCCAAATGGACAGATGCTTTTGCTGCTGCTGCTGCTGGAAAAGATAATGGTGGTCCCCAAGTATCACCAGATAACAACATGCATGGTCCTTCAGGCGTTGACAAAGGCAAATCTAGCACTGACAAGACCAATTCAGACGTTGATGGCTCAGACGTTGACAACAACAGTTCAAGCGTTGTTAGCCCATCCGCTGACAACCAAGGTTCAGGCGTTGACAACACTTCTGCAAATCTTTTCTCTTCCACTTTTGAACAAGGTGAACCTTCCAATTTATATGAAGAGGTTCATCCTCATGTTGATGAAAGAGAGTCTGATGAAGAAGATATTGGCAACTTGGAAAATGAGGTTGAAGACACCAGACTGTTTGAAGGAGGAGTTCTCACTTCTACCATGAAGAATCACCCCACTTCTCAAATCATTGTTGATATTATGACTCCTGTTCAGACTAGAAGATCTCATCAAGGTCATGGTGGGTTTATTGCCAATATCCACAAGAAGGTTGATACCCCTCTTGTGCAAGCATGTTTGTTTGCCTGTTTTCTGTCACAATAGGAACCCAAGAAGATATTTGATGCTCTCAAAGAACCATGTTGGGTGGAAGCAATGCAGGATGAGCTTCACCAATTTGCAATTCAGGATGTTTGGGAGCTGGTTGATTGTCCCAGATATGTTAGACCTATAGGGACAAGATGGGTTCTAAGAAACAAGAGAGATGAAAGAGGTATTGTGGTCAGAAATAAGGCAAGATTAGTGGCTCAGGGATATACACAAGAGGAGGGGATAGACTATGAGGAGGTCTTTGTACCAGTTGCAATGATTGAAGCTATTAGGATCTTTTTAGCCTATGCATCCTGCATGGGCTTCACTATCTATCAAATGGATGTCAAGAGTGCCTTCCTCTAATTGTTGAGGAGGTATATGTGATGCAGCCTCCTGGTTTTGAGGATCCAGAGAATCTAGACAAGGTGTATAGAGTCAAGAAGGCTATGTATGGACTTCATCAAGCCCCAGGAGCATGGTATGGTACTTTGTCTACTTACTTAGTGGACAATCGATTTAAAAGGGGCACCATAGATCAGACACTATTTACAAAGAAGAAAGGTAAGGATGTGTTGCTTGTTCAGGTCTATGTTGATGACATCATTTTTTGGTCTACTGATCCAAAGATGAGTGAGGATTTCTCTAAGCTTATGACAGACAAATTCAAGATGAGTGCTATGGGGGAGATGAATTTCTTTCTTGGTTTACAAGTTCAGCAGAAAGAAGATGGTATCTTCATCTCCCAAGATAAGTATGTGGCAGAGATCTTGAAGAAGTTTGGCTTTTCTCCACATGAAGAGAGGGATACTACTCCTATGGATAGAGAACACCCTTGGGGAAGGATTGGAGATGGGAAAGATGTTGATGTCAGGCACTATAGATCCATGATTGGATCATTGATGTATCTTACAGCCTCCAGACCTGACATCATGTTTGCTGTGTGTGCTTGTGCACGCCATCAAGTGACTCCCAAAGAATATCACCTTTATGCTATCAAGAGGATCTTTAGGTACCTAAGATGCTATCCTAGTCTTGGATTGTGGTACCCAAAGGATTCACCATTGGAGCTGATTGCATATTCAGACAGTGACTATGGAGGTGATAAGTTTGATAGAAAATCCACAACTGGTGGATGTCAGTTTCTTGGGAGCAGGTTGATATCTTGGCAATGCAAGAAACAAACAGTGGTGGCTAATTCTACAACTGAAGCTGAGTATGTGGCTGCAGCTGCTTGTTGTGGACAAGTTTTGTGGATTCAGAACCAGCTGTTAGACTATGGGTATAATTTCATGCATACCAAGATATTTGTTGACAATAATAGCACTTTATGCATTATTAATAATCCTGTACATCATTCTAAAACTAAACACATAGAAATTAGACACCATTTTATAAGAGATTGTTTTGAAAAGGGTTTAATACAACCAGATAGGATTGACACAGAGGAGAATGTGTCAGATTTACTAACTAAACCTTTTGATGCTAGGAGGTTTCAATACTTGGTAACAAGTATTGGGATGATCAATCTCACATAATATATGTTTTGGAGTCTTTTTGCCAAAGTATGTACAGGATAATGCATTGTTATTGGTCTTTTAAGGATTTAGATTTTCCACTATATTTTTCTGACACTGACATAGGTTGCTTGAACGCTGATACGTGTTTTTGTGACGTTGTCAGCAATATATTTGTCTAACGCTGACAAAGCTTCCCTCAACGCTGTTATGTGTTATCGGGGCGTTGTCAGCAACAATGTTAGTATTGTGGTTTTCAATCTAAATGTGCAGTTGGTGTTAGCAGTATACCATTGGATACAGAGTTGCTTATGGATCATTGGAGAAGCATTTGAGCATGTTTTTGTTTATGGATGATGGTTGGAATTTTTAATTCCTATCTTGACATAAATTTTTTATGTTCATGCATATTTTTAGCAACTTATGTATCATAGTTTAAGGGGAGGTTTTAGGCACCTTTAGGATGGTTGGGTATCCATATGATACTCTTATCACAATTCTAGATTGTGTCCACAGGTGAGTATGAGTTAGTTTTACTAAATCATGAGGCACTGTAGCATGCAAAGTTGATATACTATGCATGCTGCCAAGACATTTTTGGCCTAGAATTGGTTGTGGTCTGTTGGGAGACTTGGGAATGATTTTGTCATGGGATTTACCTAGGAGTAACAAGGGATTTTATAAGGTAACTTAGTTGTTAAGAGTTTTGGTTAGCAAGGGACACTAGAGGACTGTTATGTCTATCTTGCATAAGCAAGTGTGCATAACTGGACAGTGCTTGCCGCCCTATAATAATTATCAGCTTTTTGGTTATCTTCTCTAGGATAATTACTTTGTTAAGGTCATTTTTCATTTTTAAACATTTTTATTTTTGGACGCTGACAAGTATTTTTCCAAGCGTTGTTGTGACCAATTTAGACGCTGACATGGCTATGGCAAACGTTGACAAGAATATAGCCGTTGGGCGTTGATAGGTTATTTTTGACCGTTGACACTCAATGGGACCTACCCAGTTGTTACTTTTTGACATATTTTTAGGCCGTAATTTTGGGAGCTGATAACTTTCATTTAATGCATGAGATAAACTTATTCTTTTTCAATATTTTCATGATTACATTTTGAAAATACTTGCCTATTTTTGGGCCAATCACATGCATTTTCTTCTCCTATATATTTGGCTCCTATTTTCAAATAGGGTACCTATTATTCTCGTCTAACACAATTTTCTCTTATCAACTTCATCTTCATCAATCATTTTTAACAGCTTTCAACAATGGCACCAAAGTTTAAACCATCAGATTTGGAATTAGGGTTCAGAAGTCAACACAACATGATCACGTATCTTGAAGCTGATGATACTCTGTTTCCCCAATACACACAAATGGTGGCGTATTTGAACGCATCTCCTTTTAGGTATGCTATTTCTCATGCACCACTCATCCCTGTCACACATATTAAACAGTTTTGGAACAATGTTAGTTCCTCAACAGTTAATAGAGTGACTACATTATCTTCTATTGTTCATGGGAGAACATGGGTAGTTACTGAAGCTTTGGTATGCCAAGCTTTGCATCTTGATGATGCTGATGGTATAACCACCCTTCCCATTAGTGAAATAGAACAAGGACTAAGGGCTTTGGGTTATCCTTTTCCTGATCAAGGAACTTTAAATAAATATCATAAACATGAGTTTCCCCCAGCCTGGAAGTACCTAATACATGTCCTCCTACAATGTTTGAGTCCCAAGTGCAATGCACACAATGAGATCAATAGATCTATTGCAAGTGCTATTGTGTGCATTGCTACTGGGCAAAAATTTAATTATTCTAAAATGATTTTTGAGGGCATGTGTAAAAATAAAGGGAACAAAATGACTTTAGCTTATCCCAGATTTTTACAAATGGTTTTTGATGTCCAAGGATACTGCACAAGGGATCATGATGATTTTTATGAGATCCCTGTGCAAAAGAAAGCAATTTTTATGAAGATGAACTCACCCCCACATCGTGACCTACCCCTAACCTCAGCTATGATTGCTGTCATTGAAGCAGCTCAACCCCAACCAGACCCCCAACCCTAAATTGACCCAATACCTGAACCTTTACCTTCACAACAACATATGCAAATTGACCAAGAACCCTTTGACGCTGACACGTTAAATGTTGGCGTTGATGTGCCTATTTCAAACATTGACACTCAACCTTCACAGAACCAAACACCCCTTAACCAACCCACATCCACCCAATCCACATCATCATCTCCACCAACACAATATAGGTTGCAAAAACGCCAAAGGACTACTGGAGTGTTCTCCTCTAGTGGTCCTAGCCATGTAGTAGAGAGAGCCACCACCACAAGTGTGGTTGGTGTTATGGATGAGGCTGGGACTATTGGTTCTGGCTTAGAAGCTGGTCAAGACAGTCCTACCATTATTAAGACCTCAGCCATGCCCAATGAATCTAACTTGGGAGGTCAAATACCCATTTTAGAAGAGGGCAGATTGGAACAAATGACCCTAATGGAATTGACGGCTGTCTGCATGAGCTTGCAAAAGCAAAATGCAGACTTGGTATAAGTTGTCAGCACACAAGGCCTTGAACTCAAGCAATTGAGGGAGATGATTGTTATTTTGGAGACTGCTAGTACAAGGAGAGGGATGGAGGAATCTTCCAAAGGGGAGGATGAACAAATAAATGTGAGTGATAAGGGCAACCATGATGGTCAGTCTTTGGATGTTGCTGAGGCCCTAACAAGTTTGAAGAAACAGACAGGTTTTGATACGTCTCTAGTCTCTCCTACAAACTTAAATTTATCATTTACAGCCATGTTGGAGGAAATTGCAAAAGGCGCTGAGGCAGGAAATTTGAGCGTTGACAAGGAGAATTTGAACGCTGACATGAGTATCTTGGGCGCTGACAAAGCAGAATTGGGCGTTGACAGACCTGCAAATGAGGTTGATGTATCCCAGTCATCATCCATCATTAAGGAGGTTTCTTCACAGGTATTGCCATCTACCTTACCAACAATTGATCCATTATATAAGGGTAAGGGTATTATGGTAGAAGAGGTTGTTCCAAAGAATGCAGCAAGATTGAGTTTGATAGAAAGTTGGCTGCATAAATTGTGGAACAAGAAAGAAAGGAGGTGAGAGAGTCACCTTTTGTTGTCACTTCAGAAGAGCAAGAAGGAAGTGATGAAGCCAGTTCAGACTCAAGTGTTATGATCATAGAACAGCCAGAAAGACTTAAGTATGGAGATGAGTTGGCCAAGGAGAAATTGAATGAGTTGAAATTGTAGGTTGATTTTGATATGCCAGAGGTGGTTTAGATGTACCATGCTTGGGAAGAAAGGTGTATAGAGAATCCACATTTGACCATTTTAGATCAGATATGGGGTTTGGAGATTCTTCTCAGAGTACAAAAGGATTGCAAGGTCATACTGAAACACAAAGCAAGCAATGTTCTCTCAAATTTGAAAAGGGATAGAAAGGAGTTGTACTTTATGCTGCTCAGATGTCATGGAGCAGGATGAACTTATAAGAAATTGACTGGGTTGACATTTGATGAGTTGGAATGTAGAGTTTATCCAATTTGGGTTAGAGTGCAGGAAGAGAACACTCTAAGACTTCTTTCTGGTGAAAGAAAAGAAGAACTTGCCGAGGAAATGGAGCTCAAGAAGGCAATGTTTGTTCCCAGACCAGTGAAAAAGGGAGTTTCTCTTGAGTTTCCCAAAGATATGGATCCATTACATCCAAGTGAAGCTGTCATAAGAAAGAGTGTCACACCCCCAATTTATCAGAGTAAGGGAACACAATGGGGTACGACTATCATGACTATCACGAGACATAGATATAAAGAACGACGTTAAAAATTCATTTTAATTCATTAGATATAAGTAAAAGCGTTCGGAAGCATTTGATACAATATTATAAAGTAAATCAAATTTTAAAGACATAACAGTCAAGTTTCAATTCCCAAAAAGATAGTCACGACAATTTATTATTTCCATGGCGCAACCAAGTCACTCCTCCGTCTTGATACCTGAGAAAAACATTGCTAAAGTGTCAACACAAAGGTTGGTGAGTTCATAGGTTTAGTTACAAAATAAGTTTGATGAACCATAAGATTTAATCAAGCAACCGGCATATAACCAAACATGGCTATAATCAAAATAGTATACGTTTGTATCCCTACGTCTAAGCTCATGACACCGAAGCGTTAACCAACAATATAATAAGAGCCCAAAGCAGATACCTATCCTGGAGCATCTGTGAGGATTCAAATGTAAGTGTATCTAATTTGACCACACAGTCACAATTAGATAGGGAGGTCAGTCCCAATAGATCTATCCATAACATTTGCGCTTACACACAAGTAATTAACGGTTCATGATAGTGGGCTAAAAGCAACTTAGGATATCGGGGACTTAGACATCACGTAGGCAAACGTATCAAGTTTTAGCACTTATGTTCATCCGTAAAAATAAGCAATGTTCTCACCCCAAAAGTATATTAAAACATGTAAAAAGTGGGGCTATGAAACTCACCTCGAAGCAATAGCAATTGTATAGTAGCACAACGTAGACATGGAGAAGCAATAGCTCGAAATAATCCGCAGTCTAAATTAAATAAGGTACGTATTACTATACAAGCATGATGACAATAAACGTAGCATTTAGTCCCCTAGTATGTGCTTGAGTTTATTTAAATTAATCGATAGTTTTTAACACTTGCAAATGTTTAACGTTTTAATAAAAATGTAGTCGTTTAATCCGGATATATTTAAAAGTTTTGAACATTTTATTTTTGAAGCAGTTTATTTAGCTAAGTCGTTTAATGGGTCAAATATCCTAAATACATTTTATATTTTTGTTATCAAAAATATATTACCTAAATTATTTCTAAATAGCAAATTTTAAAAGTTATTATTTATAAATAAAAAAAATGTTTTGTTTCCTTTAAGGAAACATATATGTCACGTGTTGGGGACAGGGGAAAACATATCATTATTTGGCAAAACGCATTTCATTCATGTATGTTTAGTCTCGGGGATGATATGGACAGTTTTTCGGTGTGAATAGCGGGCTCGATAGTAGCCCCCGGAGTAATACGCAAGTACCGTTAGATAGCTTGTCGGGTGGTCTCTGAGTAGGTGTTTTAAGTTTTATAAACCGATGTTGTCTGATGGGTTAAATTCGTGTCCGAAGTAGGGTCGTGAAATCCATTTAAAAGAAAAAAATGTCTAACGATTCATTTTCGATCTCGTCTACGGTTCTCGATAACGACTTTTGGATTAAACCAAAAGTATGCCCGTTTAGACGGCATGGCCGTCTATAACTTTTATTATTTAACCATCTCGGGGCAAGGTCGTTTTGAGGATAAAAAAGGGGTCATAAAAGGTCGTGTTGCAAAACGCAACTAAATTACATTTTTCGACCAATATAAGTCATGTTCGGTATTTTTTGGCGACTGATATCTTACTCCTTAGTTAACCAATTTAAGTAATTCAAGTTTCTATAGATTCCTTGCCATCTCGACTAACATTTGCCCCATTAATATCTCGGGTCAGTTAATTCTATGCGCTTCAATTTCTGGTCTAAAAGTGAGCAACCTTAACATGGTTATTTCGATGTAAGGAATAGTAGCAATTTACAAAGACATGTTGACGTACTGTACTTGTTTTTAACTACAATCGTTTTGATAGATTTTCATATTAGCATAAGTATTCGCTCGATTGACCAAACTACGTGTTTTCAGGGGCTATGAACTTTCGACTAGCCCGTCTTTGCCACCACCTTGTTACCCGACCTTTATCCGTGGTCAAAACAGGTCAGTACTGGGCTGAAAGTCGGCCCTATCGCTTCTTTTCTTTTATTTTCTATTTTATGTGATACTAAAAGGATTATATGTTTTTGTTATAACTTGTCTCAAGCACAACTAGAACAAGGACCACTGCATAACGTATATAAAAGAGAAACAAATAGGAGTGTATGAGCTCACAATGAAGGTGGACGTGAGGCAAGCGACACATGACCCAACTTAGGACGCAACGAATCCCAACCTTGTCACCACTTTAGCAAATCGACCAAAACTCCTAGTCCAACGAGTCAACCAAGTGTCCAAGCTCGGAATAATTGTGACTTATTCCTCTTAGTCTCGTGGTCATTAACAGTAGGCGAACCAAAGAAAGGAGTAGAGAGATTTGTTAGCTTTTGCTTCAAGTTACTCGAAACAAGGACGAACCCTTGATGCAACTATCAAAGTATCAAACCCTTACATTCTTTTCTTGGCAGCGCCTAGTGAATCACAGGGAGAGTGGGTGGTATATTATTTGCTAAGTCAGTGCTTGTAAGGGTGTAATGTTTGGAAAGATGATTGCTATTTATAGGAGATAGCAAGTTGTTAGGTAGTCTTAATGACTTAGTTAGGGTTTCACTCCTTTGGTTAGCTTGGGACTAAATTGTTTAACTAGGATAGTACCATAAATCTTGGTGATAAATTTTGGGAAATAAGAAAAGTTGATTGGCTCGGTTTATAGCAGGCAAAAGGAAGCTTTTGTGGTCTCCCATGTTGACTATAGTAATTGAGTAGGTGGATGTACAATGTTTGGGTTTTGAAACTATGGTGTGGGGAGGGTTTTTACCTGTGGGTTTTTGAAAGGGAGGGGACAATTAGTACATCTATTAATTGAATTGATGAAGTACATGGAAAGTTTGTATCATGAGGACAGTGGGGAAAGGGGAGGGACGTGGGATAGTAACAAGCAAAAAGAGGACCGGGTTTACTACTAGGTTTTGTAGTAATTTAAGATGAATTTAGGAGGAGTCATTATTTTAAAATGCATATATGTGTATGTTCATAAAGATGTGTTAATTTGGAAGTGAGTGTCAAATATACTACTTTGATTCGAGGAGGACAATGAATGAAGTCACTAATGACGTTGTGGACATATTAAGTGAATAACTTAAATTACGTATCGAAATCCTTAAATTAAATTACGTCAGTTCAATAAGAATTGGTTCCTATTATAGTGATTTCTTAACACGTAACATAAGTAGACTAAAAGTCATTCAAAATATAATTTCATGAATGTCATTCATAGATTTTAAATTCGTACTCAAATTTCGGGAAAACAATCGGGGATTTCAATAGACACCCAAGTCTAACCCGAACACGTCGCGTATAATATTAAAATAATTAGTTCAAAATTCACGATTGTTACATTCGATATCCGTTAAATTGAGTTTTTTCCACAAAACTCGAACATCGATGTCGTTAGACAACACAAGAAATAAGATAAAGTACTTTCATATACTTTGCGCGGATTTATTTGCTTTTCTTGGAGTTCCTCGCTTACGTTTTTCCTTAGTTTCTTTATGAGGTTTTAAATTTATTGCAGCCACGTTAAAATTAGATCGATTAAATATTCTTCCCATTTGTTCATGAACATATGATGTTTCTCAATGCGTTTATTAGTAGTCATTTTCTTTGTATGTCGAAATTCCTCGACGAGGTTTGGTGTTGTTCGGTGAATTTTCTCATCAATTCTTTTCTCTTCGTCTCGCTTATTATTACCAATTAAAATAGCCGTGTATTATTATTTTCCGCGTAGTAGGCGTGTAACAATACCTTATGCATTCTTTAGATTTCAACCACGTTATCCTTATAACTATGGTTTTACTAGTATAACCTTTGACGTTTAATTCCATTTCTCCTAAAGATAATATCGCACATCTGAAAGTCGTTATATATAGTTTGGTTAATTCCGTTCTCCTTTGAACACCTACTTGGCAGCGATAAGTCATGCGTGCGTCAAGGATTCTCGAATCGGTTCTCCAATGTCTTAAGGCATATGGTTTCCCTAACCTACGGTGGTTTAGACGTTTCTTCCTTTTATGCGCTATATTCCTTTTTGGAAAGTTCCGTTAGTTAACTAATTTAGTTATCGTCCCTCCTAGTTTATCCTGTTTCATGGGGATGAAAACGGGTGGGTTATGCAAAATTAAACCGATTTGTGATCCGTGAGGATTCATATTTCATAGGTACAATAGTTTAAATCTTTCTTAGTGTTATGAGTACGGTGTTCTGCTCAAATTTAAGTAAAATATACTCTTGCCTAGGTAGTTTCGGTATCAATTTTCTTATACACAAGAGCACGCTTATCTTGATATAATTGTTCCTTAACAATGGTTAACATTCGGCGAGGTCTCGATATCCGTTAAATTTGAGTTTTACTCAAGCAGCATCTCGTTCTTCGCATTATTATTTAGATTTGTTCATTGTCTTAGTTCTTCCGACTCACGTCTTTTTGAGTTTAACTATCGTAGAAAATAGCGTTCTTAGTATTTCTCGTATCATACACGCTCTTGTATGTCATGGCTGCGAAGAAAATAGTTATAAAAATTTCACTTGTATTGCGTATGCGGAGCTTTTAACTTAAACGATGGTATGAGAATATTCGACATGAGAATATTCGACGTTCATAGCACAAAACAAAGTTTCTTTGACCAGTAAAGCGAACTTGAAATACTCTAATATCACTAATAATTTCTTATTTTTACGATAACTACTATGAGCATACTCGCGTTCGACCACGATCATACGTAGTTGATCAGGCTACGTACGTCTCGGGTCTAACGATTGTATCCTCCTTTTCATCATCAATTATTTCTTCGAGGTTGTAATTTATTTATTGGTATTTCATAGTTTATTCAAATATTGCCATTGTTTACTTTCACAATTAACAAAATAATAATAGTTCATTTCATTTGTTACCGTTGTTCACTTCTATAATCAACAAATTAGTCCATAGTTCATTTCATTCGTTACCATTGTTCAGTTCCACAATTAGGAATATAATTCTTGTAATTCTTCCTAGTTGTTCTCGTCAAGTTTATCAGTAGTTTGTGTTTTCCACATAAATTGTTCGTAAAACTAGATTTTTACAAAACTTCGCATGATATTCTTTACCATAATAATTCGTCATCAATCATGACGTTTTATCAGTAATACCTTTACTGATTTTACCAAAACGTTTTATCAAAATTTCTGACATTCTTACTAATAAAGTTTAAGGCGATGGTTCCCTTATAGTAAAAAAAAATTAAAAAAAATTTCGTAATATTTTCCAAACATATTTTATAAAAATCTTTCCTTAAGTAAAAATTTATTTGATTCATTTTTTTTGGCATATAAAAGAAGATATTGTAAGGTAAATTTTTTTTTTGTCATTCCCGTTGGAAGAAAAATTCATAGGGTAAAACTCTTTTTTTTTAAGTTAAAGCTTTGCAAGATATAAAAGATAACTTTTAAAATGAACTGGAAACAATTAAATAAATGTTTTAGAGCACGATCACATAATTAGATTTTGTTGGTGGTAACATTGACAGATGTCAAGTTACTTGATTTGCATATAAATAAATTACTTAATATTACGCTAAATTTCTAAATTCTACATATGGTGGAGGAGAAAGTTCTTCGGTTGATACTTATAGGTTGTTAGGGGCACTCTCCCCAAGTTATACACGGTACATGACATTTGGGGGGGTATTTCACGCTCTTCATATATGAGCTTCCTTCTTTAGAAATTTCTGTCCCATTATGGATTCGATCTTGCTCTATTCGGCATTTTCCTAGGTAACACTATTTCACGTACTTCTCATTTGTCCTAACAATGCGGCAGTCTTATTCCTAATGCCCAAACTCATCACGGCGTCTACCGTGGTCAAGCAAGTACCTTTGTGATGGTACTCACACTTATGGCAAAATGGTGGTTGGAAATCCTTTCCTTGGTTAGCACACAGTGCCAGCCAGGGTAGTTTCTTTGGTCTAGTTGGATGGTGAGGGATAATCCTCCCTTCAACATACCTTAATAAGTCCAACATTGGATTGTTTCTCGACAAGGTATTACTTTATCTCCTGGAGTCCTTTTCTTTCACAACCAACGCAAGTCCGCTTGGTTTTTGAAAAGATCTTTCGAGGTCAAGAGGGGTAACTGGATTAACTATTGTTTCCTTAGTTCTTGAACACATGCTCAAATTTTGAATGTTAGTACGAATACTAACATCGAATGAGTTGACTGTCTTAATGGCGTTCTAATATTGATGGTGAATTATCTCCATAATTTTCTCGCGGTTTTATCTTTGCTTTACATGTGACATTTTAAAATATTTGGATATACAAATCCTTAGTTAGTTCCTTTATGGTTATCAAATCAACGATTATTCCAAATCGACTGAGTTTTCCTCACAATTATTGTAATACAATTATCGAGGGAACATATTATAAAAAGTCGTTCATTTAATCCTTGAATTAGGTTCCATTCATAGTTTCAAAGCTTAGAGTACAAAGTTCTTATTCAAACGAATGAATTACTTCTTTTAGTCTTGAGAAAACGTAGAGATTTTATTACAAAATATCATATTTTTTATTAGAAAGGTTCAACATCTCAGAGGCCTAGATGGCGTAGGATTTCCTGAATCTGAGCTCGATCTACAGCCTCCATAGCTACAACATCATTTGCTCTCACTGCTCGTGATCTCCGTACTTCAAGAGACTTTAGCAAGTTTGCTATCAATATATACTTATCCTCATCATTTGCACCAAGGGCATCCATGTCACGTCCTACATCCTCTAGTCGGGCTATCACAACTTCTGCATCGCACTTAGTTGTTTATTGAATAGTCACACTATTTGGATAAGTAGCAGTGTTAGGATTCGGTGGGAGTAAAAAAAATGAGCGTTTTTTTTTGGACGTTTTGGGTAATTGTAAAGGTATAGGAGTTGAAAATGGTATGGTAACAGCGGGGATATTATGAATTTATGAAGGTTTCCTCGTTATGATATTTAGTGTCATAATTGGTGAATTCATGCTCATTATCCTTGTCAGTTCCGGATGGTAAAATGACATAAGGAATGAGAGGCAATTTCAAAATTCACCCGTCGCAATTAAAAGAGAACGGTCATTAGGTAGGCAGAGATAAGGTATGTTGTTTCATAGGTTCCTTAAACAAGAAATATCAGTATGATGTCTTGTAAACTTTCTATTATTTAGAATAAGTTCTTGCACAATTGTTCCCTAGGCCTACTTAAATGTCCAAGTAGCCCTTACATGGAAAATAACAAGTTAATCGTGGGATGTTAAAGTCCTCTAACATTCTCTTCCACATACTTATTATTTGTACTTTCGCTTAATAGCGATTATTCACGGACGGATAATTATAGTTATCCTTGATCAATTCATTCATCAATTTAGGTTTTCTCCGACGCTTATTGTTGTGCAAATTTCCTTTGCTAAACGTCTACTACTTGTAACTCGGATGAGTAAGTATGCTTTTGAGGTTTCGTCGTCTTATGCATAACGTAGCCCGTATTAGTTCTTGTTCATTCTTATGTCTTTCCTTAAGTTAGTTTTGCTAGTTCGTACACTTTCGACAATTTTTACACCATGAAAAATTGTTAAATTTGATTTGAACGAATCAAGTACTAAAATTTCATCACAAGAATTGTTCAATTTGTTTTTATTCCAAAATTGTTCAATTTGTTTAATCCAATCAATTACTAAATTCCATCACAAGAGTTTCTCGGAGTTTTGATTATGCTCTATTCTATCTCAAGTGTCTCAGTTATTTTGTTCTCGTCTTGCGTTGTACTCGTAATTACTAGATATTACTCACACAATTTAACGTCGATTTAAACCTACACATAACTCATCAATTATGTTATAATTTAACGATCAAACTTATCGCGCAACATCTAAATTCATGAGTCTTAACCATCTTCAAGAAAACTCATCGAAAACCCTAAGTTGTGTAACGACTTCACTTAACTTAGTCTCGTAACCCAATCAAACAAGAACAGTCTTGAGACCTTGTTAAGTATCGTTATACCTCTTAACATTTTTGATGATTTGTTTTGGTTTTGGGTTCACTCATGACTCATCATCAACCCTTCTTGAATTAAATTTTCCAATAGGTGGCCACATTTCAAATCTGGGGTTCTCAACTTCGTGACATGCGATAGTCCCTTTGATGTAGAAATAGGCACAATCTTTTTAACTAGGAATCCATCATAACTTTGTAATGTATAGTAAATTCATGATAACTTAGTCGTAATCAATGGACTAAAAATTATGGACTAAAAATTATTGATTCATCTTAGCATAATTTATCACATGAAATTTCTTTTTGGTAACCACTCAACTTACGCGTCGGCGTTTTTAGGTACAGTTCTCATACTGAGAAATATTATTCATTCTTTGAATTGTAGTACTTTCTGGAGCATTACAAGTTAATACTTGTATAAAGTGTTTTATCATCATATGTCTTCTTATAAATAGTGACGGCGTCAACGTTCCTTGGTCTTGCTCAAAATAAGCAAAACAATAATTAGATACGATAATTCACGTATTCAATCTCACTTTTCAAACCGTTAATTAATGTAGGTCACTTTCCTCAACTGAGTCTATTATAAATGTTTAGTGGAGTAACAATTTACCGGACCCAATAAATAGTTGCTCCACTTGACTTTTATAATAACACCGCTTGATTCAAGTATTACTACAAATTAACATACTACCAAACACATGGTAAATAAATATATTCATATAGTTTTTTTTCGTTCTATGAATCGTGGAGATATTTTTAATTCGACGTATAGTGATATGAAACACACAAACGTATCGATAGTACATAATAGTCCCGCGGACTATTTAAAAATATGTAAGGCATAAATATGCGTACGTTTAATCCCAAAATATACATATGGAACAAACCATATATTTATGGCACAAACCAAATAAGTATGGCACAAACCATTTGAATATGGCACAAACCAAATAAATATGGCACAAACCAAATGACAATGGCACAAACCATTTGAGTATTATAATAATCCAAACAAGGATGTGGGGTATTTTATTTCAACATAAAAATCGTTTTAGTACACATTTCTATAAGTACATCGTACATAGGGATCATTCAAACAAGGAAAAGGAATATTTAATGCTAATAACACGTAGCGATCAAGTTCAAAACTTAACCTGGCAAAAATCATAAACTATTTCAAGTCACAACTTACTTCTATCGAAGACGTGGAGTGAAGTGGCCCATGGAGATAGAGAAACGGTTATAGTCTAGTATTACTCTTTTCCCCAAAATTTCATTTTTGACCAAAACATTTGTAAAAATGATTTTTATAAAAGTAACCTAGTTCTCTATAACCACGGCTCTGATACCAATCTGTCACACCCCCAATTTATCAGAGTAAGGGAACACAATGGGGTACGACTATCATGACTATCACGAGACATAGATATAAAGAACGACGTTAAAAATTCATTTTAATTCATTAGATATAAGTAAAAGCGTTCGGAAGCATTTGATACAATATTATAAAGTAAATCAAATTTTAAAGACATAACAGTCAAGTTTCAATTCCCAAAAAGATAGTCACGACAATTTATTATTTCCATGGCGCAACCAAGTCACTCCTCCGTCTTGATACCTGAGAAAAACATTGCTAAAGTGTCAACACAAAGGTTGGTGAGTTCATAGGTTTAGTTACAAAATAAGTTTGATGAACCATAAGATTTAATCAAGCAACCGGCATATAACCAAACATGGCTATAATCAAAATAGTATACGTTTGTATCCCTACGTCTAAGCTCATGACACCGAAGCGTTAACCAACAATATAATAAGAGCCCAAAGCAGATACCTATCCTGGAGCATCTGTGAGGATTCAAATGTAAGTGTATCTAATTTGACCACACAGTCACAATTAGATAGGGAGGTCAGTCCCAATAGATCTATCCATAACATTTGCGCTTACACACAAGTAATTAACGGTTCATGATAGTGGGCTAAAAGCAACTTAGGATATCGGGGACTTAGACATCACGTAGGCAAACGTATCAAGTTTTAGCACTTATGTTCATCCGTAAAAATAAGCAATGTTCTCACCCCAAAAGTATATTAAAACATGTAAAAAGTGGGGCTATGAAACTCACCTCGAAGCAATAGCAATTGTATAGTAGCACAACGTAGACATGGAGAAGCAATAGCTCGAAATAATCCGCAGTCTAAATTAAATAAGGTACGTATTACTATACAAGCATGATGACAATAAACGTAGCATTTAGTCCCCTAGTATGTGCTTGAGTTTATTTAAATTAATCGATAGTTTTTAACACTTGCAAATGTTTAACGTTTTAATAAAAATGTAGTCGTTTAATCCGGATATATTTAAAAGTTTTGAACATTTTATTTTTGAAGCAGTTTATTTAGCTAAGTCGTTTAATGGGTCAAATATCCTAAATACATTTTATATTTTTGTTATCAAAAATATATTACCTAAATTATTTCTAAATAGCAAATTTTAAAAGTTATTATTTATAAATAAAAAAAATGTTTTGTTTCCTTTAAGGAAACATATATGTCACGTGTTGGGGACAGGGGAAAACATATCATTATTTGGCAAAACGCATTTCATTCATGTATGTTTAGTCTCGGGGATGATATGGACAGTTTTTCGGTGTGAATAGCGGGCTCGATAGTAGCCCCCGGAGTAATACGCAAGTACCGTTAGATAGCTTGTCGGGTGGTCTCTGAGTAGGTGTTTTAAGTTTTATAAACCGATGTTGTCTGATGGGTTAAATTCGTGTCCGAAGTAGGGTCGTGAAATCCATTTAAAAGAAAAAAATGTCTAACGATTCATTTTCGATCTCGTCTACGGTTCTCGATAACGACTTTTGGATTAAACCAAAAGTATGCCCGTTTAGACGGCATGGCCGTCTATAACTTTTATTATTTAACCATCTCGGGGCAAGGTCGTTTTGAGGATAAAAAAGGGGTCATAAAAGGTCGTGTTGCAAAACGCAACTAAATTACATTTTTCGACCAATATAAGTCATGTTCGGTATTTTTTGGCGACTGATATCTTACTCCTTAGTTAACCAATTTAAGTAATTCAAGTTTCTATAGATTCCTTGCCATCTCGACTAACATTTGCCCCATTAATATCTCGGGTCAGTTAATTCTATGCGCTTCAATTTCTGGTCTAAAAGTGAGCAACCTTAACATGGTTATTTCGATGTAAGGAATAGTAGCAATTTACAAAGACATGTTGACGTACTGTACTTGTTTTTAACTACAATCGTTTTGATAGATTTTCATATTAGCATAAGTATTCGCTCGATTGACCAAACTACGTGTTTTCAGGGGCTATGAACTTTCGACTAGCCCGTCTTTGCCACCACCTTGTTACCCGACCTTTATCCGTGGTCAAAACAGGTCAGTACTGGGCTGAAAGTCGGCCCTATCGCTTCTTTTCTTTTATTTTCTATTTTATGTGATACTAAAAGGATTATATGTTTTTGTTATAACTTGTCTCAAGCACAACTAGAACAAGGACCACTGCATAACGTATATAAAAGAGAAACAAATAGGAGTGTATGAGCTCACAATGAAGGTGGACGTGAGGCAAGCGACACATGACCCAACTTAGGACGCAACGAATCCCAACCTTGTCACCACTTTAGCAAATCGACCAAAACTCCTAGTCCAACGAGTCAACCAAGTGTCCAAGCTCGGAATAATTGTGACTTATTCCTCTTAGTCTCGTGGTCATTAACAGTAGGCGAACCAAAGAAAGGAGTAGAGAGATTTGTTAGCTTTTGCTTCAAGTTACTCGAAACAAGGACGAACCCTTGATGCAACTATCAAAGTATCAAACCCTTACATTCTTTTCTTGGCAGCGCCTAGTGAATCACAGGGAGAGTGGGTGGTATATTATTTGCTAAGTCAGTGCTTGTAAGGGTGTAATGTTTGGAAAGATGATTGCTATTTATAGGAGATAGCAAGTTGTTAGGTAGTCTTAATGACTTAGTTAGGGTTTCACTCCTTTGGTTAGCTTGGGACTAAATTGTTTAACTAGGATAGTACCATAAATCTTGGTGATAAATTTTGGGAAATAAGAAAAGTTGATTGGCTCGGTTTATAGCAGGCAAAAGGAAGCTTTTGTGGTCTCCCATGTTGACTATAGTAATTGAGTAGGTGGATGTACAATGTTTGGGTTTTGAAACTATGGTGTGGGGAGGGTTTTTACCTGTGGGTTTTTGAAAGGGAGGGGACAATTAGTACATCTATTAATTGAATTGATGAAGTACATGGAAAGTTTGTATCATGAGGACAGTGGGGAAAGGGGAGGGACGTGGGATAGTAACAAGCAAAAAGAGGACCGGGTTTACTACTAGGTTTTGTAGTAATTTAAGATGAATTTAGGAGGAGTCATTATTTTAAAATGCATATATGTGTATGTTCATAAAGATGTGTTAATTTGGAAGTGAGTGTCAAATATACTACTTTGATTCGAGGAGGACAATGAATGAAGTCACTAATGACGTTGTGGACATATTAAGTGAATAACTTAAATTACGTATCGAAATCCTTAAATTAAATTACGTCAGTTCAATAAGAATTGGTTCCTATTATAGTGATTTCTTAACACGTAACATAAGTAGACTAAAAGTCATTCAAAATATAATTTCATGAATGTCATTCATAGATTTTAAATTCGTACTCAAATTTCGGGAAAACAATCGGGGATTTCAATAGACACCCAAGTCTAACCCGAACACGTCGCGTATAATATTAAAATAATTAGTTCAAAATTCACGATTGTTACAAAGAGCCTCAAGCTCTCACCATTAGAAGCTTCAGATATGGTACAAGTGTTATCACTAGATTCTAGAAACCCAATTGTAAGCTATGAAGAAGATGAATGTGGGTTTTGGAAGATTGGCAGGTATGGAAAAGAGGTTCACACTTTTACCACCCTTATATCTTTGTTTGCAAGTTTTGACAGAGAAGACTTGGTAGACCTATGGAGGTTATTAGAAGCCAAGTATATGACTAAAGCACCAACTTCAGTCAATGGAATAAAACTGTGGTCAACATTCAAGAGAATGTGTTGACTAATTGATGAAGATCCTTCTATTTGGAAGGATCTTGAAGATGATCTCAGTGGTCTTCAATGGAGATTGTATTCAGCTGCTGGTGTTTATTATTTGAGTTCTACAAAGTTTGCTGAGTATCTACTTGTGGATGGTCAGTACTTCATGTCCAAGGAAGTCTTGGAGAAGATGAAGAACACTCAGCTGGAAATTGATTATTCAAGTGACGTGGCAAAAGAATTGATCAGATTTATTTATTACCAATATGAGAAGGTTTGTAAGATTCCTCCTAGTTCTTAATGATTAATCAGAAACTTGATCACTAGAGTAGATATCAAGTTTAGGTGTAGATTGTTAGGAATAAATTATAGCCAGTCTACTTGAGCGCTGACAAGAGTAACACAAGCGTTGACAGGAGTAAAACAAACGCTGACAGCTCAAGCGTTGACAAGACAATGTCAAGCGTTGATACATTGAATACAAGCACTGATGGAAAGATATACTCTACGCGTTTATTGTATTCTAGATTACTTCTAGTAAAGATAGGAACAACAATGTATTTTCTATATTTATCTTTACCTAGAATAGTTGATACGTAGATTATTGTACAAGGCTTCTTATATCTATAAAAGAAGACCTTTTGGTTAATGTTCAATATAAGTTTTTCATACGTAACCTACTTTCATTGTAAGCAAGTTTGATATCATTAATCAAAGTGAAAGTTTGTTTATATCTTGTGTGTTCTTGTTTAAGTGTTAATTCCGCATAACACTTAGATTGTCATATACATATACAAAGGTTTCTCTAAGTGTATTACTTGATCTAATCTCGTATACATAAAGCTAAATCGATCTAAGTTTTGGATCAACAGTGTTGACTCCTGAATCCCAATTCCAAATCACTTGGTTTAAATTTTGGTGCCATTGTTGAAAGTTGTTTGAATGATTGATAAAGATGAAGTATAGGAGAAAAATTGTGTTAGACAAGAATGATAGGTACCCTGTTTAAAATAGGAGCCAAATATATAGGAGAGAAAAATGCATGTGATTGGTCAAAAATTAGGCAACAATTTTCAAAATACAATCATGAAAATATTGAAAAGAAATAAGTTTATCTCATGCATTAAATGAAAGTTATCTGCTCCCAAAATTACGGCCCAAAAATATGTCAAAGTAACAACTGGGTAGGTCCCATTGAGTGTCAACAGTCAAAAATAACCTATCAACGCCCAACGGCTATATTCTTGTCAACGTTTGCCAAAGCCATGTCAGCGTCTAAGTTGGTCACAACAACGCTTGGAAAAATACTTGTCAGCGTCCAAAAATAAAATTTATAAAAATGAAAAATGACCTTAACAAAGTAATTTATCCTAGAGAAGATAACCTATGTGACAATCCGTCAATTTATGGTCAATATTTTATTCTCAATATTTATTTAAAAATATTATTTTATGAACTCACTTATTTTTGGGAAGAAATTTGGATTTACGTCTTGAAGTAGCATCGACTACGTTTAAACCGGAGGATTCAACGTTACGTGCTTACGTTTACATACACCGTCTTTGGTGACAGTCCGACATTTCAGAAAATAAATTTATCCGTGAATATTATTTTGGAATTTTAAATTCGTGTTGGTTCATAAACTCACAAATTTACGAGAAGAGATTAGGACTTACGATTTAATTTTAACGTCCTTTACGTCTAAACCGGAAACCCTAGGATTACGTATTTACGTTTTCGAACTCCGTTTTTGATGAGACAATTTTTATTGGATTCGTTTTGTGACATTGATTCATAATTTATAAAAACGTTTTTCGTAAAACGACCCGAGGGCACGCAAATCGAGGAAACTAGAATCAAGGAGTACCCGTAAATAAATGGGGATGAGACAAGTGGAACACTTGCCCCACCCCCATCAAAACCGGCCACATTAAGTTACTTACACCATGAGGTGTCACAACCTCATAAACAAGTAAACACTTGTTACTTCATGCTTACAAGTTAAGCTACCATCTCATCAAAACCAACTAGCTAAACCATTAGCTTCCACTTTCAACATGCAAACAACTACAATTTCCTCTCTACTCCCCATTTTGGCCGTCCCATTTCTCCCCTTAAACACCAAATTTGATCAAAATCAACCATGAAATCTTATGTTATATACACATATGTTGAAGCCCTTTTGACACCCTATTGATTGGTGGTGCTTATAACATCCAAGGAGGAGTTTTCATGGAGTAGTAGGGCTGATTTTCCACAAGGTATTCATGAAGATTGGTGATCTTGAAGATGGTCATGGTTATCCACAAGTTTCTCCATCAAAATCCATGTCCAAATCATAACCTACATCAACATGGTGGTATAAAAATTGTCCTCCTCATCCTCTTGTTATTTTTGGTTATGTAATCATGTATTTTATTTCCTATTATATATGTATATGATGATTATATGATGATAAAAGTATTGTGTGGGGATTTGGTGTTGATAAATATGCTTAAAAAGATGGATAAACTACATGTAAAATGGGTAAATCTTGTTAAAATGGTAGGCTGTATAAAAACAGTAACTAACCACATGTTAGACTTATAAAATGATGAAGTAGAATCCATTTACAGTAAGCTATGGGTCTTGTACACATGTGAGAGTTGGCCATTCAATGGAATCATTGTAATGAGTAAGATATGATCAAAACAAGTTTAAAGTACAAATCTGAGTTCACTGTTTTGGACGATTTTTAGAAACTACTTAGAAGATGATTCAACAGTAGCTATAGAAGAGTTAAATGGAGAAAATATCATGTAGTTTATGTGATAAAAATTTGAGCTTCTATCTCCATATAGAACTCTAGATATGTCAGTTTTGGTAAAAGTGAAGATAAAAATCAGATTTTTGGAAATTAAAGTATAATACTATTATATAAGCACTCAAAATTTAATAGTATAAAATATAAATTAAAACCCACTAACTTATGGATTCTATTTATATAAATATGTAAAAGGTTAAATAAGTGTATAAATTATAAAAATGGTAGTGGAATAACACTTATAAGTAATAAAAACTATAAACTTGATTTTTATGACTTTTTCGGCTAATACCGTAAAATTAACGTTTTTGTTAAATAAAACTTAGACGGTTGGACCCGTCTAATGTAAACTTTTATAAAACTCATATACTGATATATAAACATATATAACAAGTAAAAACCGATAAAACCCGAACCATATAACATACGGACATTAACGGACTAAATTAACGTTAGTGGACTAATAAAACAACAAAATGGACTAAAACACTTATAAACTTATTTATTGGACTTAACCCATTTAGGCCCAACTTGTAAAATGTAGATACTGATAATATAAGTATAACATAGATTAATAAGAGTTAAAGAACTTATAATAAGTTTATTGGACTTAAAACACGTAAATAGGTAAAACTAGTAAACTAGTATAAAAGTTATCGACATATAACACTAAAATGAGTAAACGAGAATATGTAAACCCACTTGATCATCATATATATATAATCATCATATGTATACATAATTGTTATTTTTATAAATTCATTGGACATGAGTCTAAGACGAGTATTATTTGTCTAGGTTTTCGTGATTGAAGCACGTGTCGTACGTCCGAATTGCCGATAACCCGCCTTCCCATATCAACGTGAGTTCATAGCCTCGCACTCTTTTAAATGTTTTTATAAATGTTTTATAAACCCGCGAGGGAGATAACATGTTAGTTTTTA
This sequence comes from Glebionis coronaria, assembly GCA_025667525.1. Classification (NCBI taxonomy): domain Eukaryota; kingdom Viridiplantae; phylum Streptophyta; class Magnoliopsida; order Asterales; family Asteraceae; genus Glebionis; species Glebionis coronaria. The sequence continues at coordinate 302,302 of JANFOE010001461.1, read as the reverse complement.
TAAAATAGGACACCATTTGTCCCGATTGCTTGTTTATTGATTTGGACCCGAATGATTGTATGACCCGATTGTATGACCCGATAAATGATTAAAGGACCCGATAGATGAAATAAAATGGATTATTAAAGTTATGTTATGTCACTAAAAGTCCCATTAGCATGAATTGTGAACTACCGGGATTTGGTAGACGCATATGCATTTAATAGTACTATTTGGGGACGATCACCCCAGTTCGCGCCTTGACGGTTGATCCCCGTCGTGCCACATTGATTGGTAAGCGAATTTATGTATGAGAAGGTTTCCATAGCGTGACCTTTGTGACGACACGCTACTTTAGATGGGCAAATTGAGTATCGGGTTAGCTACCCGTTGTTGGTTTAGTAAGGTAACAATGTCATGCCGCTTATAATAATCCAAACTAACGAAATACTACTAGACGCTCAGAATTACGACGTATTACCTGACTAGAATGGGTCATACTATTGATATTATGTTTGTGTTTTGGTTTTCATAACCATATTCATATAACGGTTTTCATTTTTATACAACGTCATAAGACGTATTGTATGATGTTTTTACGACATTGGCTCGTATAATGATTTTTAAGGCAAATGCCTATATTATGATTTTGATGAAGATTTGTATAAAATGACTTTGGCTATTTTATGGCCTGTTAAAACGATTTGTACAAAATGATTTTCAGTAATAATTTTATACTGATATTATATTGATGGATTTTATTAAACTCTATGAATTCACTCGGCTTTATCGCTGACCTTTTCTTTTAACATGTTTTATCTCAGGTACTTGAAGGTAATTCTCGGGAAGACGACAAGAATTCATGGCCCGCACTTAAACTATATTTTCCATTCAAATACTTTGTAAAACCTTGTATGAAATAATATGACTTGGGACCGATGTAACTTTGATAATGGAAATGATTTATTATTAAACGACGCGATTTTTATGCGTTGTCTATGATGTGAGTAATGTGCTATCCCGTAACACCAACGAGTCTTCCACTGTATTGAGTTAGATAAATTTGGGGGTGTTACAACCTATATGTTGATAATTATTATAGGGCGGCAAGCACTGTCCAGTTATGCACACTTGCTTATGCAAGATAGACACAACAGTCCTCTAGTGTCCCTTGCTAACCAAAACTCTTAACAACTAAGTTACCTCATTAAAATTCCTTGTTACTCCCAGGTAAAACCCATGATAAAATAATTCCCAAGTATTCCAACAGACCACAACCAATTCTAGGCCAAAAATGTCTTGGCAGCATGCATAGTATATCAACTTTGCATGCTACAGTGCCTCATGATTTAGTAAAACTAACTCATACTCACCTGTGGACACAATCTAGAATTGTTATAAGCGTATCATAAGGATACCCAAAAGTCCTAAAGGTTCCTAAAACCTCCCCTTAAACTGTGATACATATGTTGCCAAAAATATGCAGGAACATAAAAAATTTATGTCAAGATAGGAATTGAAAATTCCAACCATCATCCATAAATAAAAACATGCTCAAATGCTTCTCTAATGATCCATAAGCAACTCTGTATCCAATGGTATAATGCTAACACCACCTGCACATTTAGATTGAAAACCACAAAACTAACATTGTTGCTGACAACGCCCCGATAACACTTGTCAGCGTTAAGAAAAGCTCTGTCAGCGTTAGACAAATATATTGCTGACAACGTCACAATAACACTTATTAGAGCTCTCGTTATAGAGAAATAAAGATTTTTAAAACCAAGGTTTTGAATAAAACATTTCAAAATCTTTTAACTATAAACATTTTTCACAAAATGTCTAAAAATCTTTTGACTATAACGGTGCCGAAGAATTCCCGAGTTACCGACAAGGCCAAGACTGAGAAGTGTTATTTTAATATATATATAACTTGGATTATATATATATGATGTAATTTTTTTACATGATTGTTTGACGATTATTTTGATATTTATACAAGGTATTTTTACGACGTAGATTGTCACAAGAAACCCTAAATCCCCTAGTAAATTAATCGAAGCTATTCTTGTAGGAATTCTAGCTATCCTTGATCTAAACCAAGTTGTGAGTATTTATGATCCCAACAAATGGTTGATATTCATAGAAATGTAGATATTAGTTGATTGCGATATTAAAAAAGAATTGGTGAGATTAAATCTGATATCGATGTCATGACGATCTTTCCTTATAGAGTGGAGTTTGACAAAACGTTACCACCTAGAAAGATGTCATCTGAGTCGTTGTCATCCAATTCTTAAATTTTAAATCGAAAGGGTGAATATTGCACTTGAGGCTGACATTGGAACCAGTACCCAAAAGCCTCATGCCACTAATACCTTTCCGAGAAGTCTAATTGAATGTGTGAGTCATTTCATACTAGTGACTCATTTGATAATTGTTGTTGTAAGAAATATAGGATTGGAAATTAAGTGTTGATAATATCGAGCTTTTATTGCCCTTTTAAGGTTTATGAATAAGGTTGAAAATATTGGAGAATGAGGTAGGATATCGAATTGAGTATAAAAGTGGTTGAAATTTGAATAAAGTGAAACTTAACCTGTATGGAATATGAGATTGTTAAGAGGAAGTCGTTAAGTTTTGTGATTAAATTATAAGGTTTTGATTGATTGGTAGTTCGTGTTAAGGGTTGTTCCTAGACCATTGTCCAATGACGAGGATGCCCAGTGTCCGAGAAATAAATTGAAGAAATCTTCTTCTGAATTGGAACCGATGGATCTTCCGGGACATATGGAACACCTAATGACTCTTGTAGATTAGTATTCATTGTGGTATCTTTTAAAAATCCCTAACTTAACTGAGATATCAGTTGGTAGGATGAATTCTGAGAATTGTATGACATAGTGACATGTAATGTGTTACGGTACAATTTTGACTTGTTTGTGATTAATGAAAAAAGACTACCTTTGATTGCTAAATTCTACATGTATCGATGTTATCTATTCTGTTCTTGCTTCTTCCTAATGTTCGCATTAGTGATGCAACCGTTGAACAAGTACTCATCTTGATTTGAGTTACGTTGTGAATTATTATTTTTGAGTGCCATCGAGGTCATGAACCTCATGATTATTTGGCTAAGCTCATTTCCTATCATATCGTAGTTAATTCTTGGTGAACAAGCTTTCATCACTCTTTTGCAGATCACTCATTGTTTTTATAAGTTAAAACAATATCCTTTGAGAAAATTTAATTTTCATCACAATAATGATATTCAAAGTGAGATTTATAAGTGACTAATATCAAAATGAACTTGTTTAAGAGACGATTTGGAAACTTAATTATTTCCATAACAAAGAAAATCCTTGTAAATTTATTCTTGATTCTTATTTAAGAATTAAGCATGGAAATGTTTTTATTATAAACGTGATGATAAAAATTTGACGAACTGAGTATTGCATCGTTAATCTTGAAATTGTATATAGTTGCGTGCCTACATACAATTTGGAATGGACCATGCAAGACTGATTAGTAGTCACCATAAAACTAATGAATAAACACTACATTTTATTTGAAGATTGTGAAAGATTAAATTTTATGAGATCTGCAAGAAGTGAAAAATAAGGACATGGTGTTAGGGACACCTACATATGTGCCCGTACTATTTATTCTTCTGAGTCGAATTTACTCATCTGTGGAATTTGTCTTATTTGACAATTGACAATTCTTTCTTGTCCAATTCTCCCGTAGTGAGATTCTTAGGAAAAGTATCTGATTATCGAGTGTTGATACCCGACTGTATGTATTGACGTTATTATCATTTCTTATGATTTGATTTTATTTGAATGACCTGGGTAACGATCCGAGGAGCTTTCGAATGCGCACTCAAATTATGAAAACATAGGATATATTCATATTCGTTAAATATTTTCATCTGTATCTGATTTGAAACTCTCTCGCGTAGATTATGCCTTGACCTTACTCTTTTAATGGTAGTTGTGTCTCCATATATCCTTGAATTTGTGAAGGATTATGAGTTATTATTAGTCTTTTGAGAAGTTCACATCTTATCGACGGCAATAAAACTGGAAAGTTAGTAATGCCAGTAGAATGGATTGATTGATTATGACATGACGACATTGTCTTAATTGATGGGAACTCGAGTAGAATTCCCTAAATGATAAGATGTTGATTATCAAAAATGATCTAAATAATTCTTGGTGGATGACGATATCCTGTATTTAGACTTAAAATTATACCGTGAATGATTGTGAATTAGTCATAAATATTATAATCTAGAAAGAAGTTAATATGAATTTATTGAAAAGATGTTTATGTTATCTGAAACCTTAGGAGGTATTTGTTGGTAAATTACCTAGACTTTTGCCATTAAGGCAAGTTGAATTTGGTATTGATTATATTTCCGGTGCTGCACCTGTGGCTTGTACACTGTACGTCAGCACCATCTGAATTTAAGGAATTACCGTACAACTGAGAGAGTTGTCGGAGAAAGATTTTATTCTACGGAGCTCGTCATCATGAAGAGCTATGGTGTTATCATTCCTTATATTTATAGATTACTGTGAACTGAGTAAATTGACAATCGAAAACGATATCCATAACTCGAAATGGAAGATTTGTTCGATCATTTACAAGGTTTTGATCCTCAGCATGGTTATCATCAACTTCGCATCTGCGAAAAAGATTATCTATTCCAATCACCACATCCGGTACTTGTAATGAACATTACGAGTTTCATGTTATGTCGTTTGGATTGACTAATACACATGTAGCATTCATAAATTTGGTGAATTACGTGTGTGGGCTGTAATTTGATAAATTCATGCTTGCGATCATTAAGGACCATTTGTTTGTTTTCAAGAATAAGAATGAAGTTAATAATTATTTATAAATTGCCCTGAATTGGCCGAACAATTAAAAATTGTACCTTGAATATTTAACATAAGACTTAAGACTTAATACTTTACATGATTTAACCATGTGATTAATAGATAATGGAATATAAATTGACTCTTCAAAAATTAGAAGTCATTTAAGACTTTGGGTTATACTAAAAAGAAAGTGCAAATATATTTTGACAAATGTTTTGGCAAAGGATTTTTAAGGGATTATTCCCTTATACACAAACCATTTAACTAAACTTCTGTTTAGGGGTAAATGTTTGTGTATACTTCTAGACAACCTAAGAAGAATTGAGGAAACTATATAACTTATTACTTGAAATTTGAAACGACAATTTTTGCTTTTAACTAAGAAAATTTTGACCAAAGTATAACCAAAGATTTTTCAAACGTTTACGAATCTTATTAATTATTTTCGATAAATCAACCAAAAATCGTGTTAATTAAATTCAAATTTTATTTTGAACACTTTTATATAAGTGGACAAACTGAAAAAATTAAAAAAAAAACTTTTCGTGTTTACGTTTCATAAAAATTGAATATTTAATACTTAATTAGTTGTAATAATTATCGACGCTTTAAACGTCGGACTAAGCAAAACTGATAAAAATGATAGCTGAAACGAAACTGAAACTTAGAAAATATGAAGAAAGGTGAATGTAATTACTGACGCATAATATAGAAAGAATATCTGAGAGAATTGTGGACAAGATAATTATATCATCATGAAAAATGAATATAAATACCGACACATTATGTATAAAGGATAAAAGAATCAATTAGGATATATTTCTTAATAGAGAACGTGCAAAATAAATTGCCGAACAATTTAGATATGAACGATGATTGTAAAAAGGATAATATAAATAGTGAAAGGTTTCACGGCTAGTGTGAACCATTAGAGTTGAGAAGCCGATAGCGTTAAATGTTTTAAAGACCACTTATGGTTGCCTAAATATGAAGGATTGTGAGATATAGTTATATTGGAATCTTGTAAGTATAAGTATTCTATTTATGTCATTTCTGACTAAAAGTATCTTTGTCTGAAGAAGTTGTACTGATGGCAATTATGAAGGCAGAGATCACCTCATACATTAGTAAACGTCTAGCTATTGCAAATGTCATCATCTGAATTTGATTCGATTTGGGTCATCGTCGACAGACTGACCAAATCTGCTAATATCATTCCCGTTAATGATAAATGAAAAAGAGTTATGTAAACATAGTGTGCCTGTATCGAACATCTTTATCAAGATCCTCGCTTCGCATCGAATTTCTAGAGATTTGCTCAGAAGTCATTGAGAACGAATCTTGATGAGAGTACTGTTTACCATCCCAAATCGAAGGGACGAGGTAAAGTAACGATACAAAGTAATATAAGTGTTATTTTATGTTTGAATGAATGACCTTTGGTAATAAACCATATAATCGTTTTCCTTTGGAAAGATTATCATTGATAATTATCGTATTAGGATCGAGATCTAATCTTGTTAGGATCTATATTAGAGCATATGTAAGCAAGAGTTGAGACGAAGACACCCGACATACACCCATTGTGAGTTAGACATGTCTTTTTGGTTTAAGGTTTCCTATGATGGCGAACCTAACCTTTCAAAATACCTGACCCGCGAGATCTAAAATGATTGTTGAAATTAGGATCTGATTATTGACCGCCGATAGTGGGCAGAAAGTTATGAAATGTAGATCTTGAAGTGCCAAATGGGTAGCGAAGTTATGCCACAATTTTAAACTTGGAAAAAAATGAATTCATGATCTGACAAATCATGGGATATAAGTCCCTGTTGTATGGGACCATTGAGATGATGTAAAAGTTGGGATTGAAAGGCATATAAGATGGATCTACCCTAGGATTTCAAGATATGCGTGAATTATGTTTCGTATATTGAACTTGATGGAATATCTATCAAGTGAGAATCTGATTATTCTTAGTAGAGCTTAGATCGGCGAAACGTTGCATTCATCAAAAACCCGTGAATATCATGGATAGAGAAAGTAAGTCAACATTTAGCCTGATCTTATTTCCGTAGTTATGTTTGATGAAACTCGCGTATTGTAATGAATTACACTTGTGAGAAAGGACCGAATGTGGAGGAAATACCCACATGGCTTTAACTCTATAAGAAGCGAGTAGTAAGGTAAGATGATCTTTGAGGACAAAGATCCTGTTTAGGGGTAAAAGCTGTGACAATCCGTCAATTTATGGTCAATATTTTATTCTCAATATTTATTTGAAAATATTATTTTATGAACTCACTTATTTTTGGGAAGAAATTTGGATTTACGTCTTGAAGTAGCATCGACTACGTTTAAACCGGAGGATTCAACGTTACGTGCTTACGTTTACATACACCGTCTTTGGTGACAGTCCGACATTTCAGAAAATAAATTTATCCGTGAATATTATTTTGGAATTTTAAATTTGTGTTGGTTCATAAACTCACAAATTTACGAGAAAAGATTAGGACTTACGATTTTATTTTAACGTCCTTTACGACTAAACCGGAAACCCTAGGATTATGTATTTACGTTTTCGAACTCCGTTTTTGATGAGACAATTTTTATTGGATTCGTTTTGTGACATTGATTCATAATTTATAAAAACGTTTTTCGTAAAACGACCCGAGGGCACGCAAATCGAGGAAACTAGAATCGAGGAGTACCCGTAAATAAATGGGGATGAGACAAGTGGGACACTTGCCCCACCCCCATCAAAACCGGCCACATTAAGTTACTTACACCATGAGGTGTCACAACCTCATAAACAAGTAAACACTTGTTACTTCATGCTTACAAGTTAAGCTACCATCTCATCAAAACCAACTAGCTAAACCATTAGCTTCCACTTTCAACATGCAAACAACTACAATTTCCTCTCTACTCCCCATTTTGGCCGTCCCATTTCTCCCCTTAAACACCAAATTTGATCAAAATCAACCATGAAATCTTATGTTATATACACATATGTTGAAGCCCTTTTGACACCCTATTGATTGGTGGTGCTTATAACATCCAAGGAGGAGTTTTCATGGAGTAGTAGGGCTGATTTTCCACAAGGTATTCATGAAGATTGGTGATCTTGAAGATGGTCATGGTTATCCACAAGTTTCTCCATCAAAATCCATGTCCAAATCATAACCTACATCAACATGGTGGTATAAAGATTGTCCTCCTCATCCTCTTGTTATTTTTGGTTATGTAATCATGTATTTTATTTCCTATTGTATATGTATATGATGATTATATGATGATAAAAGTATTGTGTGGGGATTTGGTGTTGATAAATATGCTTAAAAAGATGGATAAACTACATGTAAAATGGGTAAATCTTGTTAAAATGGTAGACTGTATAAAAACAGTAACTAACCACATGTTAGACTGATAAAATGATGAAGTAGGATCCATTTACAGTAAGCTATGAGTCTTGTACACATGTGAGAGTTGGCCATGCAATGGAATCATTGTAATGAGTGAGATATGATCAAAACAAGTTTAAAGTACAAATCTGAGTTCACTGTTTTGGACGATTTTTAGAAAATACTTAGAAGATGATTCAACAGTCGCAATACAAGAGTTAAATGGAGAAAATATTATTTAGTTTATGTGATAAAAATTTGAGCTTCTATCTCCATATAGAACTCTAGATATGGCAGTTTTGGTAAAAGTGAAGATAAAAATCAGATTTTTGGAAATTAAAGTATAATACTATTATATAAGCACTCAAAATTTAATAGTATAAAATATAAATTAAAACCCACTAACTTGTGGATTCTATTTATATAAATATGTAAAAGGTTAAATAAGGGTATAAATTATAAAAATGGTAGTGGAATAACACTTATAAGTAATAAAAACTATAAACTTGATTTTTACGACTTTTTCGGCTAATACCGTAAAATTAACGTTTTTGTTAAATAAAACTTAGACGGTTGGACCCGTCTAATGTAAACTTTTATAAAACTCATATACTGATATATAAACATATATAACAAGTAAAAACCGATAAAACCCGAACCATATAACATACGGACATTAACAGACTAAATTAACGTTATTGGACTAATAAAACAACAAAATAGACTAAAACACTTATAAACTTATTTATTGGACTTAACCCATTTAGGCCCAACTTGTAAAATGTAGATACTGATAATATAAGTATAACATGGATTAATAAGAGTTAAAGAACTTATAATAAGTTTATTGGACTTAAAACACGTAACTAGGTAAAACTAGTAAACTAGTATAAAAGTTATCGACATATAACACTAAAATGAGTAAACGAGAATATGTAAACCCACTTGATCATCATATATATATAATCATCATATGTATACATAATTGTTATTTTTATAAAGTCATTGGACATGAGTCTAAGACGAGTATTATTTGTCTAGGTTTCTGTGATTGAAGCACGTGCCGTACGTCCGAATTGCCGATAACCCGCCTTCCCATATCAACGTGAGTTCATAGCCTCGCACTCTTTTAAAGGTTTTTATAAATGTTTTATAAACCCGCGAGGGAGATAACATGTTAGTTTTTATAAAATAGGACACCATTTGTCCCGATTGCTTGTTTATTAATTTGGACCCGAATGATTGCATGACCCGATAAATGATTAAAGGACCCGATAGATGAAATAAAATGGATTATTAAAGTTAGGTTATGTCACTAAAAGTCCCATTAGCATGAATTGTGAACTACCAGGATTTGGTAGACGCTTATGCATTTAATAGTACTATTTGGGGACGATCACCCCAGTTCGCGCCTTGACGGTTGATCCCCGTTGTGCCACATTGATTGGTAAGTGAATTTATGTATGAGAAGGTTTCCATAGCGTGACCTTTGTGACGACACGCTACTTTAGATGGGAAAATTGAGTATCGGGTTAGCTACCCGTTGTTGGTTTAGTAAGGTAACAATGTCATGCGGCTTATAATAATCCAAACTAACGAAATACTACTAGACGCTCAGAATTACGACGTATTGCCTGACTAGCAATACAGGGTCATACTATTGATATTATGTTTGTGTTTTGGTTTTCATAACCATATTCATATAACGGTTTTCATTTTTATACAACGTCATAAGACGTATTGTATGATGTTTTTACGACATTGGCTGGTATAATGATTTTTAAGGCAAATGCCAATATTATGATTTTGATGAAGATTTGTATAAAATGACTTTGGCTATTTTATGGCCTGTTAAAACGATTTGTACAAAATGATTTTCAGTAATAATTTTATACTGATATTATATTGATGGATTTTATTAAACTCTATGAATTCACTCGGCGTTATCGCTGACCTTTTCTTTTAACATGTTTTATCTCAGGTACTTGAAGGTAATTCTCGGGAAGACGACAAGAATTCATGGCCCGCACTTAAACTATATTTTCCATTCAAATACTTTGTAAAACCTTGTATGAAATAATATGACTTGGGACCGATGTAACTTTGATGTTTATGAATGGAAATGATTTATTATTAAACGACGCGATTTTTATGCGTTGTCTATGATGTGAGTAATGTGTTATCCCGTAACACCAACGAGTATTCCGCTGTATTGAGTTGTATAAATTTGGGGGTGTTACAACCTATATGTTGATAATTATTATACGGCGGCAAGCAATGTCCAGTTATGCACACTTGCTTATGCAAGATAGACACAACAGTCCTCTAGTGTCCCTTGCTAACCAAAACTCTTAACAACTAAGTTACCTCATTAAAATTCCTTGTTACTCCCAGGTAAAACCCATGATAAAATCATTCCCAAGTATTCCAACAGACCACAACCAATTCTAGTCCAAAAATGTCTTGGCAGCATGCATAGTATATCAACTTTGCATGCTACAGTGCCTCATGATTTAGTAAAACTAACTCATACTCACCTGTGGACACAATCTAGAATTGTGATAAGCGTATCATAAGGATACCCAAAAGTCCTAAAGGTCCTAAAACCTCCCCTTAAACTGTGATACATATGTTGCCAAAAATATGCAGGAACATAAAAAATTTATGTCAAGATAGGAATTGAAAATTCCAACCATCATCCATAAATAAAAACATGCTCAAATGCTTCTCTAATGATCCATAAGCAACTCTGTATCCAATGGTATAATGCTAACACCACCTGCACATTTAGATTGAAAACCACAAAACTAACATTGTTGCTGACAACGCCCCGATAACACTTGTCAGCGTTAAGAAAAGCTATGTCAGCGTTAGACAAATATATTGCTGACAACGTCACAATAACACTTATCAGCGTTAAAATAACCTTTGTCAGTGTTAGAAAAAATATAGTGGAAAATCTAAATCCTCAAAAAGACGAATAACAATGCATTATCCTGTACATAGTTTTACAAAAAGACTCCAAAACACATATTATGTGAGATTGATCATTCCAATACTTGTTACCAAGTATTGAAACCTTCCAGCATCAAAAGGTTTAGTTAGTAAATCTGACACATTTTCTTCTGTGTCAACCCTATCTGGTTGTATTAAACCTTTTTCAAAATAATCTCTTATAAAATGGTGTCTAATTTCTATGTGTTTAGTTTTAGAATGATGTACAGCATTCTTAATAATGCATAAAGTGTTGTTATTGTCAACAAATATCTTGGTATGCATGAAATTATACCCATAATCCAACAGCTGGTTCTGAATCCATAAATTTTGTCCACAACAAGCAGCTGCAGCCACATACTCTGCTTCAGTTGTAGAATTAGCCATCACTGTTTGTTTCTTGCATTGCCAAGATATCAACCTGCTCTCAAGAAACTGACATCCACCAGTTGTGGATTTTCTATCAAACTTATCACCTCCATAATCACTGTCTGAATATGCAATAAGCTCCAAAGGTGAATCTTTTGGGTACCAAAAGCCAAGACTAGGGTAACATCTTAGGTACCTAAAGATTCTCTTGACAGCATAAAGGTGACATTCTTTGGGAGTCACTTGATGGCGTGCACAATCACACACAGCAAACATGATGTCAGGTCTGGAGGTTGTGAGATACATCAATGAACCAATCATTGATCTATAGTGCCTGACATCCACATCCTTTCCATCTCCAATCTTTCCCCAAGGGTGTTCTCTATCCATAGGAGTAGTAGCCCTCTTTTCATGTGGAGAAAAGCCAAACTTCTTCAAGATCTCTGCCACATACTTATCCTGGGAGATGAAGATACCATCTTCTTTCTGCTGAACTTGTAACCCTAGAAAGAAGTTCATCTCCCCCATTGCACTCATCTTGAATTTGTCTGTCATAAGCTTGGAGAAATCCTCACTCATATTTGGATTTGTAGATCCAAAAATAATATCATCAACATAAACCTGAACAAACAAGACATCCTTACCAGCCTTCTTGGTAAATAATGTCTGGTCTATGGTCCCCCTTTTGTATCCATTGTCCACCAAATAAGTAGACAAAGTACCATACCATGCTCTTGGGGCTTAATGAAGTCCATACATAGCCTTCTTGACTCTATACACCTTGTCTGGATTCTCTGGATCTTCAAAACCAGGAGGCTGCATAACATACACCTCCTCAACAATTGTTCCATAGAGGAAGGCACTCTTCACATCCATTTGATAGACAGTGAAGCCCATGCAGGATGCATAGGCTAGAAAGATCCTTATAGCTTCAATCCTTGAAACTGGTGCAAAGACCTCCTCATAGTCTATCCCTTCCTCTTGTGTATATCCCTGAGCCACTAAACGTGTCTTGTTTCTGACCACAATACCTCTTTCATCTCTCTTGTTTCTTAGAACCCATATTGTCCCTATAGGTCTAACATATCTTGGACAAACAAACAGCTCCAAAACATCCTGAATTACAAATTGGTGAAGCTCATCCTGCATTGCTTCCACCTAACTTGGTTCTTTGAGAGCATCAAAGATCTTCTTGGGTTCCTGTTGTGACAGAAAACAGGCAAACAAACATGCTTGCACAAGAGGGGTATCAACCTTCTTGTGAATATTGGCAATAAATCCACCAAGACTTAGATGAGATCTTCTAGTCTGAACAGGAGTCATAATATCACCAATGATTTGAGAAGTGGGGTGATTGATAGGTGTGTAAACACCCATCCTTTTTACCACTTAATTACAATAATAACCGAGCCAAAACGTGTATTTTATGTCATTTATGTCGAAATTATGCGTGATTTGTGTTTTTCTTGTGATTTAGGACGAAAAGGTGAAAAGAGGAGAAAACACGGGCATTCACGGGCTTTTATCGAAGAAAAAGACGAAAGACGAAGTCAAGAAGTCAAGAGTGCAAAACGAACGGAAGTCCAAGACCAATTCTGAAGATTTATCGAAGAAAAAGTCAAAAGACGGAAGTTTACTAAAAGCCGAAGAACTCAAGTCTAAATTATTGAAGAATTACAAGACGAGTTCAAAGAAATCCCGAGACAAAGTCGTTAAAGTCAAAGAATTAAGAAGATTCACAAAGAATTAAGAAGAGCAAGGACTTAATGACGCAATTAAGGAAAGAAGAAAGAGGGGAGGAAGCTTCCTAAGCACCTCCTAATCCTCCCCTATAAATAGATTAGGATTTCATTCATTTCTGTTGTTGGCTAGTTTGAAAAACTATGCTCTTCCACTTTAATTTTTGCACATTTAATTACATGTCATTTAATTAATTGTCTTGCACCTTAAATACATTTAATTTCAAGTAAGTTTACTTTTAATTCTTGTCAATCTTTATTTCTATTGTCAATCTCCTATCTACCTTTCTTTATTTGATCTTGATCTTCATGCTTTATTGTTTATGTTCATGTTTTTTATTTTTATTGATTTAATTAAGTGGGTTTTGATTATTGTGGTTAGTATTGTTAGTTTGATTGTTTTGGTCTGATAGATTATCATTAGTTGATTATTTGTTATTAGTTTGATTTAATCTTTTGGTTTGATTTGCTTGATTTTGTTTAGATTCGTGTTTCTTTTTGTATCCCGTGTTCTTCGCTTCTGTTTCTGTTTCCCAGGTACCTTCCGAATCAACAAGTTCTTTCCGAATCAAAAGGGTGTTGAAATTGTTCCGAATCAAGATTGTTCATCCGGAATATTTTATATTCCGGGTCAATGCCTTTCATTCGGAATACTTGAATATTCCGGATCAAGGTCCTTATTCCGAATCAACCATATTCTCTTTTCATTCCGGATCAAGAACTTTATTTCGGATCAAATGGTTTATTCCGGATCAGCAACATTCCAGATCAAGCTTAAGTATTCCGAATCAAGACTTTATTCCGGATAAGTGACATATTTCAGATAAAGGATTTATTCCGGATCAAGGTTTTTGGTAAATATTCCGAGTGAAGAAGAATCATTCCGAACGAAGGTGACATTCCAGATGAGTGATTATTCCAAACAAAGAATTATTCCGGATGAGCTGTTTTCAGGTTCTTTTAATTTCAGTTATTTAACTGTTTGTTTTTAATTTTCAAGCTTTATTTTTCCCGCCTTTTTCCTTAGTTGCACTTTAAGTTTATTTGCCTTAGATTTATTTTAGCCTTGCCTTAGTTTTAAATTTTAGTTGCGTATTTAAGTTTGCCTTAGATAGTTTTAAGTTTGCGTTATTTACATTAAGTGCCTTTTAATTTTTCGTCACGCTTTTAAATACTTGCCATTTATTTTAAATTAGATTTAGATTTAATTAACGTCATTTTCATTTACGTCTTGCACATTTATTTTAAAACAACCAAAAATATTCTTTTTCACCAAAAACAATTGATTCGTACTTTGAACCGGAAATCAATTCGTTAAGATACCGAGAAAACGAACTTTTCAACTAGCAAAATCTCAGCATTAAAATGGCGCCGCTGCCGGCTCTTTTCGTAAAGATTAACGGTTTTCTGTGAGAGACGCGTTGCTTTTTGGGATTCGTTCACTTGTGAACGTTATTTTTTGTGTCAAAAATTTTCAAAAAATCTGAAAAACATTTGAAAAATCATAAAAAGCATTTCTTTTTCAAAGTTTTGCACCAAAAATATTCCTCTTTATCCTCTATTATGTTTAATTCTTTTCTTTACCCCTCTTATTTATAATTCTTCATGGATTCGTCTTGCGTACGGTGTGGGAGACCATGGCATGGTTTTCAAACATGTCAATGGTGTACTTGTGATCGATGTGGTTTTGATATCGACGATACACAATTTGGATTTTGTCCATTTTGCAATTCAACAAATTCATACTTCTCCTCTTACGATACTTTCTCACAATCTCCCGTCTATGACAATCCTTATCCTCAAGATGCACCGGGTTTTTCTCCATACCCGTGGTGCTATATTTGTGGGGGGCCTCACGATGCTTCTTCTTGTGATCCGTCGAAGGTCTTTGAGAAAGTTCCGTCCTATCATCCCAGTGTGTATAACTTTGAGCCCCCACGTCACACCGTCAATCATCAACCCTTTTGTGCACTTCCTCCTGAGCAAATGGCCACACTTTTTGACACCTTTCAAAAAGTTCAAGAAGCTTGCAACAAGATCATGGAGAAATGTCAAGCGGATCAGCAACAAGAGCAAGTATCTAACCTTAATGCTTATAATCCTCCTCTTGTACCTCCATATTATTATGACAGTGATGACGATGAGAGTCCTATTTCTTCGAACGATGAGAATTCTATTCCTTCTCCCGACTTGCCGGCTCTGGAGCCTAAGGATTCACCCATCCTAGGGGATGAGGATCTTAGCATAATTCCTGCAAAGGAATCCGACGAATTCATAGAGTCTAGTGCTGATAACCTTGTCCCAATCCCAAGTGAATCTGAGTTGACATCCGCCAGTGACGATGAGTATGATGTACTTTCTTCTGATGATGTTCCTTCCACCAACACTTTGGGAGAGGATTCTTTGGCTTTCTCTAATCCTCTTTTTGATCAAGATGATGATTTTACTTCTAGTGATGACGAGTCACTATCTGATGAAGACGTTCCGAAGGAAACTTTCAAGATTTATTCGAACCCTTTATTTGATTTTGATGACGATTACATATCTGGTGAGGTGAATTCTCTCTTTGACGAAGGGATTGAGGACATTGATAGCTCTGATTCTCCTACTATTGCTGAGCATGCTTTGTTAGCCATTCCCCCTTCTATCGCAGAGGTGGAGAGATTTGACTCTACTGGAAAGGTGACGCAGGTGGAAGGTAATTGTTCTCATACTTCTCATATTATATTACCACCTCATCCTCCTGCGTGCACGCCCAAGCGGGTGATGTATCAATTTCACTCTCCGGGAAATGAGGATGAGTGCTTTGACCCGAGAGGTGACAATGACCATTCTATGATTGATAACCTTACGGCTTTGCCAATTGGTCCGCCTCCATTGTCTTTGGAGGAGGACAATGTGATTCCTTTACCCACCCCACCTCCCGTGGATCATGATTTCACATACTTCTCGTATGTTGAAAAGACCTTCCAACCATTCAAGACTTATCCTCCTGCCTCTCCTTTGTTATATTCCTCCGGGAACGAGGACAAGGTCTTTGATCCCGGTATTACATTCGAGGCTTCCCATGGACCATTTAATTCGGGGACGAGTCAGGCTCGTGACTCGGTTAACAAAAAAAAGCGCTTCTTGGGAGGCAACCCATGTATCTATCTTTTAGCTTTCTTTATCATAAGTGTAGGGGAGACCCGTTGGTGTTTCCTATTTCCTCTCTTCTTCTAATCAGGGATTCGAGCGCTCAATGATCCACTTGATGATTTTTGACGACCCGTGATTCCGTGTTTCCGTCTTCTCGGTTCTATCCTAAACTCTTTTCGATTCACTATTTTATATTTTCCAATATTAAAATAGGAATCTCTTTAGTTATCTTTTCCTTAGCGAGATTTAAACAAAGTGAACAATGTCCTAAGTTTAGGGGAGTTTACTCCCACATGCTTAAACATTGAGGACAATGTTTATATTAAGTGTAGGGTGGACTTCTATCGAAGTTAAGTGGTCTTTTCCTTGTATTTGTCCTCATTTTAATCGGAAAATCAATTTTTCGACATTTTTCAAAATTTTTGATCTATTATGGCCTATTAGTTTTACCTTTGTATAGTTATTTTTCCTTCTTTGCTAGAATAAAGTTTTAATAAAGTGGTTTTAATTTTCAGACGTTGTGAATCTTTTGACTCAACCCGAGTTTACTTATCTAGTTTACTCTAGCTAGTATCCTTAACGTGTTTAAGTCAAGTTTTGCTAGGCTTTTATATAGGGAGCTTTAAAACGCGAAAGTCTTAACTCTCACGGGTTAAGAACAAGAACTTTTCGCAAGTTCCTATAATTGATCCTAGAGAGTAGTTTATCAAGGGAACTTTAAAATGCAATTTCTAAACTTGAAAAAGTCTAAGAGTTTGCAAGATCCTATAGATGACTTGATGAGACGGCTTTTATACATGGTCTCATCGTTCTTTTTGGACTTAAAATGCATTAAATATCATCAAAATACCCAAATATATGCTTGTGTTTGTTGCTTGTGTAAATTAGGTACGGATATTGAGAAAATGATAAAAGATCACAAGAATCACGCAAAAACGAACACGGGAAACGAAGCCGCACATTGAACCAAGCCCTAATGAAGAAATTTCCAAAGATAGCCCTTGAAGATTTGAAGAATTGTGAAGAAGGGTCCTCCAATATGGAAGAATTGACACTTTATACCCTTGTATCTTCATAATTACAAGCTTGGTCCCTAAAGTTTGTCAATATTGCAAAAAGGACCCTTAACTTTGAAGATTTGGCAAATTTAGCCCCTCAACAAAGCTAAATTGTCAACCAATCTCATCCACAAAGTCAAATGCATCATGAAGTCCTTCAAAATACAAGAAAGTACAAGTTTGGTCCTTTGAAAATCACAAAGTTACAAAATGGACCCTCAACTTTCAACAATTGGCAAAAATGGCCCCTCATCTTTGAAGAACTTGTCAAATTTAACCCTCCAAAAGTTAATTGTGCAAGTGGGAACCTTAAAGTTTGAAGATTGGACAAAATCAGCCCTTGGGAAATGGTTAAAAGTGCTTAAGTTAGTCAAAAGAAACAAAAGGACTAACCTTGAAAATGACTTTGGACTGTGGGTGAAAGAACTTAACAGTTTTGGACTAACCTTGCAAATATTTAACGAATTACTACGTTAGATATGGGACGGGTAATGCAAAACCTCCACTAAAGCCCAACAAAGCCCCTTAGCCCAACCCTTAAACCCGGTTTCATTATTAAACCCAAGTCAACTTGGTCAAATCCCCCACTTAACCCCTTTTCCCTCCCTTAACACTTTATTTAAAAAGTAATCCCTAAATTTAGATTAAACCCATCCACTGTTCCCCATAAACCCTAGCTATTGTCCAGTTTCAATTAAACCAAAACAAGAGGGGTTTTAGCTCAAAAAGTGCAGATTGATAATTCACGTTTTTCTCACCCAAACCCACTCAACCAAAAGTTGCCATGTGTCCTGTGGTCCTCCCCCCAACCCTCCCCTGCTACTAAAATCCAAAGATTGCCAGAAGAGAAGACCAAATCAACACCCCTAAGCAATTTCGTGCTCCCAAAGTCTTGACAAACGGCCAAGATCAAACAAGTACTCTTACACATCACATGGGAACCAAAAACGAGCTAAGAACGATTTTCAAAAATCGGCATCTTCAAAGGATATCCGAATATCCTCCAAGGGCACAATGGGGAGTTAAGAACTAGGGTTTCCATCTTCTAGAAATATCTTTGTAAGCCTATTTAAGGCATTAGGGTTTTTGCATTTTTTTTTTGTCTCAGTTTTTTTTAAAAAACCTTGTAATTTATTTTATTAAATGAAAAAGTGTTTTGCTAGACTGAGTACCATTTAAATTCTAGTTTTAAGTTATTTGTTGTGGTTTTGTTTAAAGTTCTGTTTTGAATTCGTGAAGTGTTTGAAAATTTTTCAAAAGGTTTGAAAGTTGTGATTTTCTTGGGTAAAATCTGTTTCAAGAATCTTGTTAAGTGGGTAAGTTAAATTGGTAGAATAGTGTTTCTAAAACGTATTTAGAAGGTTTCAAAAGGATTGTGAAAGTTTTTAAGGAAGAAAAAAAAAAAGAAAACAACATATATTTGCTTTGTGCTTTTTTTTTGTTTTTCTTTTTGGCAGGTTTGAAGTTTGTTGATCAGTGTTTCAGCACCAACCCGTGTTGGTTTGGAAGTGGATTTTCATCCACCAAGGTTTTGGAAGTAAAACCTTGAGGTAAATCTCATTTTTCTTTGAAAATTTCAGAAAAGTTGTGACTTATATGATCTTGCATGATTTTGGTGTTATAAGGGATTTAAGCTGTTGATTTTGTGTTCTCTTGTTCTTTTGTGCATGTTAGATGGTGTTAGGATCAATTTGGTAGTGGTTAGAATAGATTTGGTTTGGAAAAAGTTGAAAAAGATTTTTAACAGGCTGTTTGGCTATAGGTATTAGCAGGGTAAATCTTTTGATTGTGTTATTAAAAAAGTGTTAGAAGGATTAAGATAGGTTAGGATAGGTTTGTTAGTAGCTTTGTTTCATTTTGGTGCAAGATAGAAACAGGTTTGTGTGCTTAAAAGTGAATACATAGCTAAAAATCTGCTTATGCCACTAATCTTCCTGTTTTGTTAATTTTTTATGCTTGATCTTTGTAATCTGTTGAAGTGTTAGGGTTATTTAAGGATTGCTTTGGTTTGTGTGCTATTTGGTGTTGTTGTGTGCTTAAAATTGGAGACTAAATCTCACTAGGGTGCTAGAAATCAGCTTATAGTCCACTGTCCTAGCTATTTTATCACAGAAACTGCATAGTGCTAGGGTGTGCTTTATTTGATCTTTGGTGTGTGCTAAGTGTGCTTCTCTTTGCTTAATTTTTGACTCCTTGAGCTTCAATAAGCTCAAGGGTGCCCCCATTGTCCATAAGCTACTCCAAATAAGCCCACAAGCCAACTCCTTTGGCTTTTGCAAACTGTGAAAGAAAACTAAGAAGAACAAACTTGTTTTCTTCAAAAATTTCAATCTGTCACATTTTTGGATTCGACTTGGATTAATCTTGCAAAAAAAAAAAAAAAGAGTTTGGATTGGTTTACAAGTAAAAAGGTTGACAGTTGGTTGAGAGAAGGGTAAAAACAAAAAAAAAGTAACTGGCAAAAAGGGGTTGCTAAGACTCGAACCCCCATCACCACGCTCACACACATAACACTTAACCGTTGCGCCCTTGGGTCTTTTACTGACCAAGGGTGCAAGGTTAATTCTCTTAACCACTTTTTCAACTGTTAACTTATTTATAAGCCGTAGCTTAATTCCCATATTCCAGCTTATTTTTAAGTTAATTTTTGATCTTTTTATTTTTCTTAGGAAAGTTACAGGTTTAGGGATTTTTCTAGATAGTTTTTATATTTTTCCATATATTTATTTATTTTCTAGGAATTATTTAATACCCGGTTTTTAATAAATCATTAAAAAATAGAAAAAAGATTTTTAATTTCTAGGAAAAATAATTTTTAGTTTTTAAAATATTAATTTGAGGTTTACATCAGGTTTTGGTTTTGAAAACTTTAATTTTTAATTTTATATTATTTTAAGTTTTTTATTAAACTTTAAACAATTTTATAAAATTATTAAAAAGGTTTTAGGAGCTTTAATTTGTGATTTTATCTTAGTTAGAATATTTTAAGTTTTTAGAAATTTTTTAGAATTAATTTTAGAGACTTTTTATTTTTAGCAGTATTTTAATATTATTTTATTCATAAATTTTCAAAATTTTCTTTTTCTTTATTTTTCATTTTTCTTAAATTCTTTAGCATTAATTAGGACTATTTCCATTTTTAGAATAATTTTCTAGCTTTTAGATTTATTTTTATATATATTTTAAGTTTAATTAGTTTTTAATCATTTTTAATCATTTTTAGAGATTTAAAAATAGTTTTAATAGCTTTTAATTTTTAGAAAAATACTTTTTAGTCTTATAATAATATAAGTTAAGTTTTAATTCAATAAAATCATATTTTAGACATTTTTATTAGTTGTATTTAATTTTAGGGTTTTAATTAGCATTTAAAATTAAATATTTAATTAATAAAAGGTTTTAAAATATTTTTGTTGGATTTTCATCTTCATTTATATTATTTAAGACTTCTTTTTAGACTTTTTAATATTTTGTTTTGGTCTTAGTCATAAATTTTTAATTTTGGTAGTTTTTCACGACTTTACGTATACGTCTTCGTCATCATAGTTTAATTCGTAATCGTAACCGTCGATCTTTTCTCTTTTCCATTTTCTTTTCTTCTCATCAAATAAATCAAACAAAATTAATCAATTCAACACACAACGCACTTGCCTCCTCGAGAACGAACTCACCTAGGGTCTTTCACACACGGTTTTCCTAAATCGTCGTGCACTTGCCCTATTTATTGCTCTCTTTTCCTAAAGGGTTGCAAAACTCCAACATCATTTTGGCGCCGCTGCCGGGGAGGCGTGTTGTGTTTTGGTTGAACCATTGTTGTTTTCTATATTAGCCATAATAGTATTTGTATTAATAGCACTCTATTAATACGTATTATCGTTTTTCGATTTTTGTGTGAATATTATTACTATATTGTATACGTAGAACAATAAAATCACAAGTACTCCAAATACGTGAGAAATCACAACCTTGACTTGGGAGGTCATTACCCAATCATTGTATTCGAATCTCAAACCAAAGAAAAAAGGCAAAAATAGATAAATATTTTCGTGAAGCTTGATTTTGATAATACAAACTATAAGGTGGGTATAAGGCGGTTGTATTTCACGACCTAAAGGAAAAAGGCTCTTAAGTGCTTCGCGCCGCCTCGTTTCCTCCGCTTGCTTGTGCGTATTTGATTTTGAGAGTGAATCGAGGGTTTTGCCGCCCAAAGTATTACTAAGTATCATATATATTTTCTTGGTTTCATTTGATTAAACCCTCTTGAACGATTTGGTGTTCCACCATCGTTCTAAAGTCATCGAAGACGTTCACTTCACGTGTTCGTTTTCATTCCTTGAGGCTTCGTTAATCAAGAGATTTGATTAGTGAGGAGATTTGTAGATTTTGGTCTACTTAATACATTCCAAAAAATCTAAAAAAGTTAAAAACAATCAAAAACCACAAAAAAAAATTGAAAAAGTAAAAATACCAAAAAGAATCTTCTTTGCTCGCCTTCTCGTTGTACGTGACGTTTATGCAAACTCGCTCTAAAGCAAGACGTGCTCGTAAACGAAGAAACAAATCACTCACTCCTACTAGTAAGGACTCTCCTATTGACGAACCCATTGTAGTGAAAGAAGCACCCATGGCTAATCGAACTATGATGGAGTTGCTTCAAGCACCCACCGAGGGTTATGGAGAAGCGATTGTGATTCCCGCTATCCTTGCGGAGAATTTTGAGGTTAAGACGGGTTTGTTGTCCATGATTCAAAACAACAAGTTTCGAGGGGACGAAAAGGACAACCCGCATAACCACATTCGCCAATTTAATCGTCTCACCGCCACGTGCAAGTTTAAGGATGTTTCAAACGACTCGATTAAGATGATGCTTTTTCCGTATTCCTTAGCGGGGCCCGCAAAAATTTGGTTAGAGAAAGAGCCACCCAATTCTATATTGACGTGGAAGGATCTCGTTTCAAAATTCGTGAACCAATTTTTTCCGCCCTCTAAGACTACGCACTTGAAAAACGAGATTTCAAAGTTTTCGCAAGAGTATAATGAGAGTTTTTCAACGGCTTGGAATAGGTTTAAAGAAATGTTGCACGAATGTCCTCATCATGGTTTTTCCGACTTGCATCAAATAGACACGTTTTACAATGGCTTGAACGATCATGAGCGTGATTATCTTAATGCCGCCGCGGGTGGTAATTTCTTGTGTAAGACGGTTGAGGAAGCATTGGTAATTATTGAGAATAGGTCTAAGGTGTATAGTCCTCGTAGCACGTCGAGTGTTCGTAAGGCTTCGTCTTCATCTTCACCTAGTTTGTCACACACCGTTGATGCTTGCCAAGTCGAGGCTAATTTGGAGAACAAAATTTTTGATATAGTGAAAGGCTTGTTAGTTGAGTTTAAAGTTGGTGAACAACCCGCTCCCGCTACGATTAAAGCGGTTGAGGTTTCTTGTATGTATTGTGGTGGAGCTCACGATTATTCCGAGTGCATTACCAACGGTGGTAACACTTCGAGTGCCTTCGCGGCCGCGGGAACTTATAACCAAAACGGTCAAGTTCCTCGCACTAATCAATTGACTCCACCGGGTTTTTCACCAAATCAAAATGCTAACAATTATCGAAACAATCAAGTTGGTTACCAAAGCAATCAAAGGAACAATTATAAGGGTAATAACAACTATGGGAATCAAGGGAGTAGTAGTAGCCAATTGCAAAACCAAAATCAAAACCGTAATTTTCAAAATGCAAGTCAAGCTCTTCAAAATAACAAAGAACTTCCATTGGAATTTTTGAATTACACTACTTCAAATGATAAGATTATGGAAAACATTTAAGAGCAAATGGCTAATCAAGCTAAGGAGACGGCTAAGAATGCAAAGGAGTTAGCTAATTTCATTAAGGAAAATCTAGCCATGAGAAATGAATTGAAAAATGATTTTGCTAACCAAATTCGAGGTCAAAACAACAAGATAGAGCAAAGTCATGCTAGGCTTGAACAAAGAATTGACCAAAAAGCCGCTAGCCAAGATGTGAAGTTTAATAATTTTGATGCTAAGCTTAATGCAATTTTAGAATGCGTAATGGTGAACAAAGCCTCTACTTCGGGTAGTTTGCCTAGTAACACCGTTTCAAACCCGAAGGGAGAGATGAAAGTGATTACCACACGTAGTGGTAAGGCACTTAAAGAACCGACTCCTCAACCAATTACTCCAACGGTGGAGGAAATTGAGGAAGAACCCGAGGTGGTGGTCGAAGAGGAGCATATTTCAATCCCACAAAGTACCGCTCATGCCACACCTACGGTTGACCCATCACCCATATTGGAACCCGAGATTCCAAAGGCTATGCCTATGCCCCAACCCACACCACCCTTGCCTTACCCATCGAGACTTAGGAAGGAGAAACGACAAGAGCGCGACAACTACCAATTTGAGCTTTTTATGAAAATGTTTCGTGACTTGCATTTTAATATAAGTTTTGCCGACGCCTTGGTCATGATGCCTCGATTTGCCGCTAACTTTAAGAGTATGTTGAACAACAAGGAAAAATTACACCAAATGTCTAGTTGTTCGTCGGTTTATCTTAATCGCATACCTCAAAAAGTCGGTGATCCCGGTAAATTTTTGATCCCTTGTGCAATTCAAGATATGGAAGAATGCTATGCCTTGGCCGATCTTGGTGCTAGCATTAACTTGATGCCACTTGCAATCTACAAGTCGCTCAATCTTCCTAATCTTACTCCTTCACGAATGTCTATTGAGTTGGCCGACCATTCCACGATTCTTGCATGTGGTTTGGCGGAAGACGTTTTTGTGAAAGTGGGGAAGTTCTACTATCCCGTAGACTTTATTGTTGTTGACATCCCCACGGATCCTCAAGTTCCTCTTATTTTAGGTCGTTCGTTTTTAGATACGTCTATGGCTTTGATCGATGTGCATGCTAGAAAGATCACCTTACGTTTCAACGACGAGGAACTTGTTATAAACGCAACTCAAAATTCTCAACTTTCTCATGTTTATTCCGTTGCAACCATAAACCTCGTTGATATGATCGACGTGGTTTGCGAGGAATTTTCACAAGAAGTTTTAGGGTTTGGTGATGAAGAAACTAGTGGCAATCCTACTATGTTAGATCCAATTCTTGATAATTCGACACCAACCTTCACTCCTTTCGAAGGTGGTGGTTTTACGTTGGAAGAATTCGATGTTCCACGTACTTGTGACGAAGACCTCGACAACTATGAGGACTTCTCGATTATCAAGGATTTTCTCAACGATTTCCCATTTCCTCCACCCGAGGAGGTCATGAGTATCGAGCCCAAATCTTCACTTGAGGAACCACCTATCCTCGAGTTGAAAGATTTACCTCCTCACCTCGAGTATGTCTATTTGGAGGAGGACGACAAGTTGCCGGTTATTATTGCGAAGGAACTTTCGAATGATGAAAAAACCGCACTTGTCGATGTTCTTAAGGACCACAAAGGGGCGATTGCGTGGAAGTTATCCGACATTAAGGGAATCGATCCCAAATTTTGTACACACAAAATATTAATGGAGGAGGATTTCAAGCCAACAATCCAAAGTCAAAGAAGGGTGAACCCCAAAATTCACGACGTCATCAAAAAGGAGGTCCTTAAACTCCTTGACGCGGGAATGATTTACCCTATTTCCGATAGCCCTTGGGTGAGTCCTATTCATTGTGTCCCTAAAAAGGGAGGAATGACCGTTGTGCCAAACGATGCCAACGAGTTGATTCCCACTAGACTCGTGACCGGATGGAGAGTGTGCATTGACTATCGAAAGTTGAATGAAGCCACTCGAAAAGACCATTTTCCCTTGCCCTTCATGGACCAAATGTTGGAGCGTCTTGCGGGAAACGATTTCTATTGCTTTTTAGATGGTTTTTCCGGTTACTTCCAAATTCCCATCGATCCTCGTGATCAAGAAAAAACTACGTTTACGTGTCCATATGGAACGTTTGCCTATCGTAGAATGCCATTCGGACTTTGTAATGCACCGGGAACTTTTCAACGATGCATGATGGCTATTTTTCATGATATGATCGAGAAGACGATGGAAGTCTTCATGGATGACTTTTCCGTGTTTGGTGATTCCTTTACTTCGTGTTTGTCGAACCTTGAGAGAATGTTAAAACGTTGTGAGGAAACCAACCTTGTGCTCAATTGGGAAAAGTGTCATTTTATGGTTAGAAGTGGAATCGTCTTAGGGCACAAGGTCTCGAAAGCGGGGATTGAGGTAGATCAAGCTAAGGTAGACGTCATCGCCAAATTACCTCATCCCAAAACCGTCAAGGGAGTTAGGAGTTTCCTAGGCCACGCGGGCTTTTATCGACGATTCATCAAGGATTTCTCGAAGATTTCTCGACCCATTACACATCTTCTTGAAAAAGAAGCACGTTTTGTCTTTGACGAAGATTGTGTACGAGCCTTTGAGATCCTTAAGAGGAAACTTACCGAAGCTCCCATTCTTGTTGCTCCCAATTGGAACCTCCCCTTTGAACTTATGTGTGATGCAAGTGATTACGCTATTGGGGCCGTTTTGGGACAACGTCATGATAAGCATTTCTTGCCTATACACTATGCTAGCAAGACGATGACCGAGGCTCAACTTAAATACACTACAACGGAAAAGGAGTTCCTTGCCGTGGTATATGCATTTGAGAAATTCCGACCTTATCTCGTCTTGACAAAATGCATAGTGTATACGGACCATTCGGCTATCAAGTATCTCATGGCTAAACAAGATGCAAAGCCGAGATTACTTCGTTGGATTCTCCTCCTTCAAGAATTTGATCACAAAATCGTTGATAAAAAAGGAGCCGAGAATCTAGCGGCCGATCATCTCTCTCGTTTAGAAGATCCTCACCAAAGTGTTTACGAGCCTAAGGAAATCACCGAAACATTTCCGCTCGAGACACTTGGTGTAGTGAATTCCAAACTTGATCCTTCTACCCCATGGTTTGCGGATTTTGCAAATTACCATGCGGGTAACTTCATCATTAAGGGTATGACAACTCAAGAAAAACGAAAATTCTTTCGTGATGTCAAGTTCTATTTTTGGAACGACCCTTACTTGTTTCGAACGTGTGCGGATCAAATCATCCGCCGTTGTGTATTTGGCACCGAAGCTTCTAACATCCTTAGAGCTTGCCATGAGGGACCCACGGGTGGTCACCACGGTGCTAATCTCACGGCTAAAAAGGTGTTTGATGCCGGCTTCTTTTGGCCTACTATTTACCGAGATGCACAAATTCTTGTGAAGTCTTGTGATTCATGCCAACGACAAGGAAAAGCCTCACAAAAAGATGAAATGCCACAAAATATCATTCAAGTATGTGAGATCTTTGACGTTTGGGGCATAGACTTTATGGGGCCGTTCCCATCATCTCGTGGTAATAAGTACATTCTCGTTACGGTTGACTACCTTTCTAAGTGGGTGGAGGCGAAGGCCTTGCCCACTAATGATGCTCGTGTGGTAGTCAAGTTCTTGAAAAGTTTGTTTGCTAGGTTTGGAACCCCTCGTGCTATCATAAGCGATCGTGGAACCCATTTTTGTAATGACCAATTTGAAAGGGTTCTAAGGAAATATGGGGTTACACATCGTCTTTCTACGGCTTATCACCCACAAACGAGTGGGCAAGTCGAGGTTTCAAACCGAGCATTGAAGAGGATCTTGGAGAGATCCGTGGGGGAAAACTGACAATCTTGGTCGGATAAGTTAGACAATGCTTTATGGGCCTTTAGGACCGCTCATAAGACACCCATTGGGTGCACTCCCTATAAGCTTGTGTATGGAAAAAATTGTCATTTGCCTATCGAGTTAGAACACAAGGCTTATTGGGCCCTAAAGCATTGTAATGATGATATGGAGACCGCGGGAAAAAACCGGAAAATGCAATTAAATGAATTGGATGAATTAAGGGACATTGCTTATGAAAATTCATTGATTTACAAAGAGAAAACTAAAAAGTTGCATGATTCAAAAATTAAAAACCGGGTTTTTAACATTGGGGATCAAGTTTTACTTTTTAATTCAAGATTGAAAATATTTTCCGGTAAATTGAAATCCCGTTGGTCCGGTCCATTCACCGTGACTCAAGTATTTCCTTATGGGACCATCGAGCTAGCTCAAGATGATGGTCCTAACTTCAAGGTGAATGGACATAGGTTGAAGCACTACTTTGGTGGGGAAGTTCCATCCTTGAACTACCTCGACCAAGTCACCTTCCCCAATGATAATTAGTATTGAGGGGATCGAGTCGAGCTCATGACTCGGTAATCAAAAACGAGGTGCCTCGTGGGGGAGTCCCATGCTTATCCTATGTACATATTATCGCTTTCTTAGTCTAATGTAGCTTACGTGTGGGGATTCGTGCCCTTCCAACCTTTGTTCTATGGTTGTTTGTGCATTGTGGTTTTTAGATCATGATCTTCACGATTGGAGCCTCTCGTGTTCGTTTTATGGGAGCACTCGATCATTTGCTTTGGAGACATTTCTCAATATCCATGATATATCCTTTATTGTTCTAACCTTAGGTTTTTAGCACACTTCATAAACGGCTATTAATTTAATGGTTACACCCTTTCCATGCTAGATTAGGCATTCGACTACGTCTCTAGTATGGGGGTGTTTGCACCCCTAGACTCGAAACATTGAGGACAATGTTTAACTTTAGTATGGGGGGGTGAATAGATACTTGCCTTGCCAAACCTTCACGCTTTCCAAAGTTTATCGTTTTGTTTATCGTTTTGTTGCAAAATAAGGCTAAAAATGGCCAAATTTTAAAATTTTTCTCATGTTTTATAAGTGTTTGAAGACACGAATGTAGATTTTCCGATGGCGAGAATAAGAGTAATTTTTGACTCGACCGTGCGTGTTGAGCACTTAGCTTTGATTCCTTAACTACACATTAGGCTAAGTCTCTTAAATGAGGACGAGAAATGATAGGGTTAATTATAAGTTACTATGCTAAACGTAGAGTACTCGTATTCTTTCAAAAACTCATGTGTTCTCATTGTTTGCTTATTCTCCCTTCGCATGTAAATATTTTTTGCTTAATAAATATTGACTTAGCGGTTTAGTTAGGATTGTTGGGTTTCTAGTCTTTTCTAGTAGCTTCCGTGTAATTAAATTGGGAAGACATTAAGGTATCGCCAGCGTCACGGTTTTGAAGTATTGGCACCCGAATAATCGAAAGCTTCACCTAATAATAAGATTTCAAGTGCTCACCTAAATCAAGCAAACAATTTGAAGCCCCACAAGGCCTAAAATCTATGCAAAATTGAAAGTGAATCAAGCCTTAATCTTCGAAGCTTTAAAGATCCAAAATTCGCCTTAGCGTGAGGATATACGTCTTTGGCTAATAAAACCACCGATGAGGCGGATAATAAAAGGCAAGGCAAGACCGAAGTCATAATAAAAGCTTCATGGCGAAGTTGAATAAAAGATGGAGGTAAACCAAAGATAATAAGGCCCTTCCGTTAGGGGGCATATAAAAGTCTTGGTAATAAGTCTCATGTTCAAAACCGTTATAAAACCGTGTTTATCGATTCTTCTTGTCAACTTGATTTTTTAACATCGTCGTCTATTAGGAGGGGTTATTGATTTGATGGTCTTAGTTACACCGTTAGGACTCTATTTTTAGACCTAAATCTCTATTATCGCATAAGTCAAACAATGTATCCTCGTGAAACATTCAAGACATCATAAAATATAAGAGATACAACTTAGGAATAATGGGAGAATAAGTACGTGATTAGGGCATATGAGTAGTGTTAGCATTACTAACTTATAATGACAATGATCTCGTTGCACGCTTAGCATGGAATTAGAGTGAAAATCGAGGACGATGAAATTATTTCTAACGAAGCATTCACGTGTTCTTATTCTATGAACCTAAACGTCCCATTTTGCGATAAAAATCATACATTATGTCTATAACACAAGTAGTAGCAATAGTAGTAGTGTAGCTAGTTTATCATTCCAATAAAGGGAATAAAAATGAATTTTGGAGATGCTACGATACTTTATTCTAGCATTGCGTGAGGGCACGGCAATGGTTTAGTATGGGGGAGTGATGAGACGGCTTTTATAAATGGTCTCATCGTTCTTTTTGGACTTAAAATGCATTAAATATCATCAAAATACCCAAATATATGCTTGTGTTTGTTGCTTGTGTAAATTAGGTACGGATATTGAGAAAATGATAAAAGATCACAAGAATCACGCAAAAACGAACACGGGAAACGAAGCCGCACATTAAACCAAGCCCTAATGAAGAAATTTCCAAAGATAGCCCTTGAAGATTTGAAGAATTGTGAAGAAGGGTCCTCCAATATGGAAGATATGACACTTTATACCCTTGTATCTTCATAATTACAAGCTTGGTCCCTAAAGTTTGTCAATATTGCAAAAAGGACCCTTAACTTTGAAGATTTGGCAAATTTAGCCCCTCAACAAAGCTAAATTGTCAACCAATCTCATCCACAAAGTCAAATGCATCATGAAGTCCTTCAAAATACAAGAAAGTACAAGTTTGGTCCTTTGAAAATCACAAAGTTACAAAATGGACCCTCAACTTTCAACAATTGGCAAAAATGGCCCCTCATCTTTGAAGAACTTGTCAAATTTAACCCTCCAAAAGTTAATTGTGCAAGTGGGAACCTTAAAGTTTGAAGATTGGACAAAATCAGCCCTTGGGAAATGGTTAAAAGTGCTTAAGTTAGTCAAAAGAAACAAAAGGACTAACCTTGAAAATGACTTTGGACTGTGGGTGAAAGAACTTAACAGTTTTGGACTAACCTTGCAAATATTTAACGAATTACTACGTTAGATATGGGACGGGTAATGCAAAACCTCCACTAAAGCCCAACAAAGCCCCTTAGCCCAACCCTTAAACCCGGTTTCATTATTAAACCCAAGTCAACTTGGTCAAATCCCCCACTTAACCCCTTTTCCCTCCCTTAACACTTTATTTAAAAAGTAATCCCCAAATTTAGATTAAACCCATCCACTGTTCCCCATAAACCCTAGCTATTGTCCAGTTTCAATTAAACCAAAACAAGAGGGGTTTTAGCTCAAAAAGTGCAGATTGATAATTCACGTTTTTCTCACCCAAACCCACTCAACCAAAAGTTGCCATGTGTCCTGTGGTCCTCCCCCCAACCCTCCCCTGCTACTAAAATCCAAAGATTGCCAGAAGAGAAGACCAAATCAACACCCCTAAGCAATTTCGTGCTCCCAAAGTCTTGACAAACGGCCAAGATCAAACAAGTACTCTTACACATCACATGGGAACCAAAAACGAGCTAAGAACGATTTTCAAAAATCGGCATCTTCAAAGGATATCCGAATATCCTCCAAGGGCACAATGGGGAGTTAAGAACTAGGGTTTCCATCTTCTAGAAATATCTTTGTAAGCCTATTTAAGGCATTAGGGTTTTTGCATTTTTATTTTTTTTTGTCTCAGTTTTTTTTAAAAAACCTTGTAATTTATTTTATTAAATGAAAAAGTGTTTTGCTAGACTGAGTACCATTTAAATTCCAGTTTTAAGTTATTTGTTGTGGTTTTGTTTAAAGTTCTGTTTTGAATTCGTGAAGTGTTTGAAAATTTTTCAAAAGGTTTGAAAGTTGTGATTTTCTTGGGTAAAATCTGTTTCAAGAATCTTGTTAAGTGGGTAAGTTAAATTGGTAGAATAGTGTTTCTAAAACGTATTTAGAAGGTTTCAAAAGGATTGTGAAAGTTTTTAAGGAAGAAAAAAAAAAAAAAGAAAACAACATATATTTGCTTTGTGCTTTTTTTTTGTTTTTCTTTTTGGCAGGTTTGAAGTTTGTTGATCAGTGTTTCAGCACCAACCCGTGTTGGTTTGGAAGTGGATTTTCATCCACCAAGGTTTTGGAAGTAAAACCTTGAGGTAAATCTCATTTTTCTTTGAAAATTTCAGAAAAGTTGTGACTTATATGATCTTGCATGATTTTGGTGTTATAAGGGATTTAAGCTGTTGATTTTGTGTTCTCTTGTTCTTTTGTGCATGTTAGATGGTGTTAGGATCAATTTGGTAGTGGTTAGAATAGATTTGGTTTGGAAAAAGTTGAAAAAGATTTTTAACAGGCTGTTTGGCTATAGGTATTAGCAGGGTAAATCTTTTGATTGTGTTATTAAAAAAGTGTTAGAAGGATTAAGATAGGTTAGGATAGGTTTGTTAGTAGCTTTGTTTCATTTTGGTGCAAGATAGAAACAGGTTTGTGTGCTTAAAAGTGAATACATAGCTAGAAATCTGCTTATGCCACTAATCTTCCTGTTTTGTTAATTTTTTATGCTTGATCTTTGTAATCTGTTGAAGTGTTAGGGTTATTTAAGGATTGCTTTGGTTTGTGTGCTATTTGGTGTTGTTGTGTGCTTAAAATTGGAGACTAAATCTCACTAGGGTGCTAGAAATCAGCTTATAGTCCAATGTCCTAGCTATTTTATCACAGAAACTGCATAGTGCTAGGGTGTGCTTTATTTGATCTTTGGTGTGTGCTAAGTGTGCTTCTCTTTGCTTAATTTTTGACTCCTTGAGCTTCAATAAGCTCAAGGGTGCCCCCATTGTCCATAAGCTACTCCAAATAAGCCCACAAGCCAACTCCTTTGGCTTTTGCAAACTGTGAAAGAAAACTAAGAAGAACAAACTTGTGTTCTTCAAAAATTTCAATCTGTCACATTTTTGGATTCGACTTGGATTAATCTTGCAAAAAAAAAAAAAAGAGTTTGGATTGGTTTACAAGTAAAAAGGTTGACAGTTGGTTGTGAGAAGGGTAAAAAAAAAAAAAAAAAGTAACTGGCAAAAAGGGGTTGCTAAGACTCGAACCCCCATCACCACGCTCACACACATAACACTTAACCGTTGCGCCCTTGGGTCTTTTACTGACCAAGGGTGCAAGGTTAATTCTCTTAACCACTTTTTCAATTGTTAACTTATTTATAAGCCGTAGCTTAATTCCCATATTCCAGCTTATTTTTAAGTTAATTTTTGATCTTTTTATTTTTCTTAGGAAAGTTACAGGTTTAGGGATTTTTCTAGATAGTTTTTATATTTTTCCATATATTTATTTATTTTCTAGGAATTATTTAATACCCGGTTTTTAATAAATCATTAAAAAATAGAAAAAAGATTTTTAATTTCTAGGAAAAATAATTTTTAGTTTTTAAAATATTAATTTGAGGTTTACATCAGGTTTTGGTTTTGAAAACTTTAATTTTTAATTTTATATTATTTTAAGTTTTTTATTAAACTTTAAACAATTTTATAAAATAATTAAAAAGGTTTTAGGAGCTTTAATTTGTGATTTTATCTTAGTTAGAATATTTTAAGTTTTTAGAAATTTTTTAGAATTAATTTTAGAGACTTTTTATTTTTAGCAATATTTTAATATTATTTTATTCATAAATTTTCAAAATTTTCTTTTTCTTTATTTTTCATTTTTCTTAAATTCTTTAGCATTAATTAGGACTATTTCCATTTTTAGAATAAATTTCTAGCTTTTAGATTTATTTTTATAATTATTTTAAGTTTAATTAGTTTTTAATCATTTTTAATCATTTTTAGAGATTTAAAAATAGTTTTAATAGCTTTTAATTTTTAGAAAAATACTTTTTAGTCTTATAATAATATAAGTTAAGTTTTAATTCAATAAAATCATATTTTAGACATTTTTATTAGTTGTATTTAATTTTAGGGTTTTAATTAGCATTTAAAATTAAATATTTAATTAATAAAAGGTTTTAAAATATTTTTGTTTGATTTTCATCTTCATTTATATTATTTAAGACTTCTTTTTAGACTTTTTAATATTTTGTTTTGGTCTTAGTCATAAATTTTTAATTTTGGTAGTTTTTCACGACTTTACGTATACGTCTTCGTCATCATAGTTTAATTCGTAATCGTAACCGTCGATCTTTTCTCTTTTCCATTTTCTTTTCTTCTCATCAAATAAATCAAACAAAATTAATCAATTCAACACACAACGCACTTGCCTCCTCGAGAACGAACTCACCTAGGGTCTTTCACACACGGTTTTCCTAAATCGTCGTGCACTTGCCCTATTTATTGCTCTCTTTTCCTAAAGGGTTGCAAAACTCCAACATCATGACTCGAAAACCCAAAACTTTGATTTAATAGGCTAAGCATCCACGAGTCTCATTCCTTGAGATTTTAAACTGTGGAGAACGAGAGATGATAGAGTCAATTATAAGTTTGGTATTCTTTCGTGAATTTATGTGAGTTAATTATAAGCCTATTCTCCCATCGCCTGCTAATAAATTTATCTGCAATAAATAAGGTTGTACGATTTGAAAAGTTACTTAGCTTCTAGCCCAAGATCGTTTAAAAGTTGCTCGGTATGGATTAGAGTTCATAGCCAAGGCATAACTTATTGAAGCGGGATGCAAAGATTGGCGAGTCCGAAAAGGCCCTAACAAGGCATGAGGGCTACATTTTGTTGCTAAAGATCCAAAGTGATGTGAAGAATCATTTATCAAAAATCAATATGAAGGATCGAGACACAC
Source organism: Glebionis coronaria (assembly GCA_025667525.1). NCBI lineage: Eukaryota > Viridiplantae > Streptophyta > Magnoliopsida > Asterales > Asteraceae > Glebionis > Glebionis coronaria. Next base: position 268,173 of record JANFOE010001461.1, on the reverse strand, counting down.
GACGAAAAGCAAAACTCCCCAAAAGTCATGGAGAAGTCTATCCAAAAAGGCCCTAGCAAGGTATGAGGATGAATAGATCCAAGTCCAAAAAGGAGGCGGATCGTTGTATATCAAAAATCCCAAATAAAGATTGGAGAAAAATGAAGAAGTCGTGGTCCAAGTATGAAGAATCTCTCAAAACTTCAAGTGAAGAAATTCCTATTATGAAGAGAAGACCATTATTTCATGAACGTCTCTCAAGATTTGAAGTATGAAGTCGCTGCCAAATATCGGTCCGAGAAAGGTCTCAAATTGCGAAGCGAGTTATGCCAAGATATGAACTTTATGAGGTCCCGAGAAGCAGTTTTAAAAGATTTTGTCCTTTAGCTAACTATTGATTAAATCGTCCCACTTTATTTTCAGCCTAATAAAGTATCAAAATAAATCAACAATTCATCCTCGTGATCATTCAAGACAACAATAAAATATAAGAGATACACCTAGGAATAAGGGAGTCTAAGTGAATAATTGGCCCACATGAGTTCGTGTTAGTTTACTAACTTATAATAACAATGATCTGTTTTTAAGCTTGGTTTGGAGAAAGTGAAAACTTGAGGATGATGATCATTCATGACATTTTCAAAACCCTAAGGTATGCTTTTGATTTCTTTACTTGTTTTGTTATTTTATATCTCTTTAATAAAGGCCAACGTGGATTGATTGTGATGAAAATTGTAAACGTGCTTTGTAACTAATGCCTTACATGAGGACATTGCAATGGTCAAGTGTAGGGGATTTGATAGGTGTGTAAACACCCATCCTTTTTACCACTTAATTACAATAATAACTGAGCCAAAACGTGTATTTTATGTCATTTATGTCGGAATTATGCGTGGTTTGTGTTTTTGTTGTGATTTAGGACGAAAAGGTGAAAAGTGGAGAAAACACGGGCATTCACGGGCTTTTATCGAAGAAAAAGACGAAAGACGAAGTCAAGAAGTCAAGAGTGCAAAAAGAATGGAAGTCCAAGACCAATTCTGAAGATTTATCGAAGAAAAAGTCAAAAGACGGAAGTTTACTAAAAGCCGAAGAACTCAAGTCTAAATTATTGAAGAACTACAAGACGAGTTCAAAGAAATCCCGAGACAAAGTCGTTAAAGTCAAAGAATTAAGAAGATTAACAAACAATTAAGAAGAGCAAGGACTTAATGACACAATTAAGGAAATAAGAAAGAGGGGAGGAAGCTTCCTAAGCACCTCCTAATCCTCCCCTATAAATAGATTAGAAATTCATTCATTTCTGTTGTTGGCTAGTTTGACAAACTATGCTCTTCCACTTTAATTTTTGCACATTTAATTACATGTCATTTAATTAATTGTCTTGCACCTTAAATACATTTAATTTCAAGTAAGTTTCCTTTTAATTCTTGTCAATCTTTATTTTTATTGTCAATCTCCTATCTACCTTTCTTTATTTGATCTTGATCTTCATGCTTTATTGTTTATGTTCATGTTTTTTATATTTATTGATTTAATTAAGTGGGTTTTGATTATTGTGGTTAGTATTGTTAGTTTGATTGTTTTGGTTTGATAGATTATCATTAGTTGATTATTTGTTATTAGTTTGATTTAATCTTTTGGTTTAATTTGCTTGATTTTGTTTAGATTCGTGTTTCTTTTTGTATCCCGTGTTCTTCGCTTCTGTTTCTGCTTCCCAGGTACATTCCGGATCAACAAGTTCTTTCCAAATCAAAAGGGTGTTGAAATTTTTCCGAAACAAGATTGTTCATCCGGAATATTTTATATTCCGGATCAATGCCTTTCATTCGGAATACTTGATTGTTCCGGATCAAGCCTCTTCATTCGGAATACTTGTTATTCCGGATCAAGCTCTTCATTCGGAATACTTGAATATTTCGGATCAAGGTCCTTATTCCGAATCAACCATATTCTCTTTTCATTCCGGATCAAGAACTTTATTCCGGATCAACTGGTTTATTCCGGATCAGCAACATTCTGGATCAAGCTTAAGTATTCCGAATCAAGACTTTATTCCGGATAAGTGACATATTCTAGATAAAGGATTTATTCCGGATCAAGGTTTTTGGTAAATATTCCGAGTGAAGAAGAATCATTCCGAACGAAGGTGACATTCCGGATGAGTGATTATTCCAAACAAAGAATTATTCCGGATGAGCTGTTTTCAGGTTCTTTTAATTTCAGTTTTTTAACTGTCTGTTTTTAATTTTTAAGCTTTATTTTTCCCGCCTTTTTCCTTAGTTGCACTTTAAGTTTATTTGCCTTAGATTTATTTTAACCTTGCCTTAGTTTTAAGTTTTAGTTGCGTATTTAAGTTTGCCTTAGATAGTTTTAAGTTTGCGTTATTTACATTAAGTGCCTTTTAATTTTTCGTCACGCTTTTAAATACTTGTCATTTATTTTAAATTAGATTTAGATTTAAATTAACGTCATTTTCATTTACGTCTTGCACATTTATTTTAAAACAACCAAAAATATTCTTTTTCACCAAAAACAATTGAGTCGTACTTTGAACCGGAAATCAATTCGTTAAGATACCGAGAAAACGAACTTTTCAACTAGCAAAATCTCAGCATTAGTGATTCTTCATAGTAGAAGTGAGAACTCCTCCTTCAAAAAGTCTGGTGTCTTCAATCTCATTATCCATGTTGCCAATATCTTCTTCTTCAGACTCTCTTTCATCAATATGAGGATGAACCTCTTCATATAAATTGGAAGGTTCACCCTGTTCAAAAGTAGAAGAGAAAAGATGCACAAAAGTGTTGTCAACGCATGAACCTTGGTTGTCAGCGTTTGGGTTGTCAACGCCTGAATTGGTGTTGTCAACGTTTGAGCCATCAACGTCTGAATTTGTCCTGTCAGCGCTAGATTTTCCTTTGTCAGCGCATGAAGGACCATGCATGTTGTTAGCTGGTGGTACTTGGGGACCATCATTATCCTTTCCAGCAGCAGCAAAAGCATCTGTCCATATGGGAATTGTGACATACTCTTGTATAGGAGATGACTTTTCTGCTTGTGATCCAACCTCTTTATTAACCTGTGTACCTGAAACATCAACAGCTTGTTCTTCCACAACATTGGAAGTTACCTTCACAATGTCTGGATTAGTGACAGGCATATAATTTAAAGTCCTAGATAGAGGTTCTAGGTCAAACAACCAATTTGGACCACTTTCAGGATCACTAGGTTTACTCTCTAAAAACCTAACATGTACTCTCTCAAGAATATGTTTTTCCTTCTTAAGGTAAACCCTATATCCCTTGCTCTGCACTGAATATCCCATGAAATAGCCTTCATCACCTTTTGCACTAAATTTACCTAAGGCATCACTAGTATCAAGGACAACTACATGATAGCCAAAAGGATTAAAAAAACCAATATTAGGTTTCCTTCCCCAAAGTAATTCATAAGGTGTTTTGTTCTATATCTTGTTGACCAATGCTCTATTTTGAACATAGCATGTTGTATTCACAGCTTCAGCCCAAAAAGCTATGGGGAAATGAGCATCAGCCAACATAGTCCTGGCTGCTCCAATTAGGGTTCTATTCTTCCTCTCAGCAACCCCATTTTGTTGTGGGGTTATGGCAACACTAAACTACCTAGTAATCCCTTTCTTGGCACAAAAATCATCTAAAAGTTTATTCCTAAACTCACCACCATTGTCACTTCTAAGCATTTTAACTTCATTACCTGTTTTCTTTTCAATCTGGGTAATAAAGTCAATTAAAGTGTCAGCTGTATCACTCTTCATAGCTAAAAAGAAAGTCCAAGTAAACCTAGAAAAGTCATCTGTGATAACAAAGCAGTATGATTTACCCTTCAAACTCTCTATATTGGTTGGACCAAATAGGTCCATATGAAGCAAGTGAAGTGGTTTAGTACTAGAGTGCACCTGTTTAGACTTGAATGAGACCTTGTGCTGGTTGCCTTTAAGACATGCAACACAAGAGTGGTCATTATGGAAAGCCTTTTCAGGCAAGCCATCAACCAAACCAAGTCTCACCAGCCTGTTTATAATCTTAAAGTTTATGTGCCCTAGTCTCCTGTGCCATAGATTACTCTCATCTACTGAAGCTTTAGCATAAAAACATGACATATTGTTATTCATCCTAATCCCATTCAGATTCACATTATATATGTCTTTATGTCTAGGTGTTCTATAGTCAATATATTTCTCATCTGGGATCTTATAATCCTTGCTTAACACCAAGCATTCAGTGTCAGTAAACAAAACTTTATTTTTGTTATCACAAACTTGTTATACACTAAAAAGATTGTAATCAAGTTCCTTTACCAAAAATACGTTTTCAAAATTCAAGTTCTTGGTGAGAAGTGTTCCTTTGCCTCTGATAGTACCATATCCGCCTCCAAAGTAAACCTTATCACCATCCTTAATGGGAGTGAAGTTAGTCAGATAATCTTCCTTCCCTGTCATGTGCCTTGAGCATCCACTGTCCCAATATCCATAATCATTGACCTGTTTTTGAATGCCCTGCACATAAAGAAAACAAGTTAGTTTTCTTTGGGAACCCAAGCCTTAGCAGACTTCGATTCATCTGGTTTTTCAACAAGAACAGACTTAGTTCTCATAACAACCCCTTGTTCATCCCTCTTTGGATGAAATACCCAGTTAACCCCAATAGGTTTTGTAATGACCTTTGAAATGTAATTAAATCTGTTGCAGGTCATAGATTGAACCTTCTTAGGTCTCCATGTCAAACTTGAAGAAGCTTTGGACCCTTTACCCTGTGGTTGCAAATATTTAGGTCTGGTCACGTTTCTGTCAGCGTTGGATTTGGTCTTGTCAACACTGAAATTACCCTTGTCAGCGTTGAACCTAGGGTTTGCTACAGAAACCCATTGCCTATTAGACCAAGTATTTGTATTTTGAAATGGTCTTTTTCCATGAGTGTTAGACCCTCTAGTGAAGAATGGGGCAGGTCTACCAACTTGTGGACTTTGCTGCACACAAGGTTTGGGTCTGACAACATTTTACTTTTTAACAGCGTTGACTTTGGAAGCGTTGACACACTTATATGCTAAATGTGAAAAGCTACCACAAGTGTAACAGGCTTTTCTAGACACAACCCTAGGTCTAGAAGAGAAGAATCATGTTCCATCATTACTAAATTGGCTTTTAGGTGACCTAGTATTCCTATACATTTCTGCATACTTGATGCTAGGTTTTCTAACAGTGTTTGAGCTAAGGTCAACAGCCTTACCAGTGATTGGGTTTGTTACCTTAATGAGGGTTGACTCATTTGGACTTTCACATAACAAGCCACCCTTAACAAATAAGGTAGGATTGGCTTTCTTCCAATCATTCAAGTCAATCAACTTCTGTTGATACTCTTCAACTAGGGTAACAACTCTTGGTGGAGGAATAAATTCCTCCTCTTGGAGTTCTGGTAGACCAGTCCAAGATAGGTCCTTTCTTTGGACACCATAGAAGTCCCCAGCTGGTGGTGGAACCACAATATAGTCTTTCATCCTAATCCCAGTCATGTCCTTAGGATCCCTTTGTTTATTAACACATTCACCTAGGGTTTGTGTGGCCTTATCAAATCTCTGAATTTTAAGGCCAACATTATCCTTATTCTTACTGGCCTCATCTAACTTAGCCTGTAACTCACCATTAACCCTTTCCATGATGCTCCTAATATCATTGCTAGCATTTAACTCATGTTTTAAGATGTTTATTTTGTCTTTTAAGTCAAATTCCATTTTCTTGTATTCAGTAATTGTCTTCTCAGTTTGAGTGAGAGCAAGTGGATAATTAGACAGTTTTCATCTTTCAGTACTCACATCATCTAATAATCATAACACCTCTTTGTTAAGTTTCTTAGTATTTAACCTACAACCCTTACTACAAAAAGCATCATCGTATACCTCATTATCTGATGAAGAAGAGGAGTGTGCCATGAGAGCATATTGAACATGCTCTTCTTCTTCTATTTCAGCAACCAAAGCTTTATCCTCTTCCCCATCCTTAGCCAAATAGCTCCAGTCCCATCCCATACCATCAATTTCTTGCATTGCAACCATGGCCTTAGGATCCTGAGCCTTAACAATTTGGCTTGAGGGTTTGCCAGCATCAGATCTTCTTGGAGATCTGCATTCCCTCATGAAGTGCCCCATACGATGATAGTTGTAGCACTCAACTTTGGATTTATCAAATCCAGCAGTGTCCTTTGCATTAAAGGTCATTTTCTTCTTAAACCTTCTATTCTACATGTTTGCTCTTATACTAGCAAGAGCCATGTTCAACTTAATATCCATCTCTTCCAAGTGCTCATCACTTATTTGCTCAAGGTCCTCATATGTAATCACTGAACCATTGGGCAAAGAAGCAATATAAGCACATACAGTATCCAGATCCAAACCAGCAGGTTTAACTCTTGGTGAGTCACTTTTGTATGTGTCAGCATTTGAATATGAGGCGTTGACAGGACATGTTCCAGCGTTGACACATGATGATCCAGTAACTGGATGCATGTAAGAGTCCTTCTGATTAAATTGACCTTCACTATGTGAGAAGAAGGCCATGTTACTGTTGGTAGACTTACTTCCATGCTCCAAAAGAGTTTCATTCTCCAACAGCCTCAGTTTGTTGTAGATATCATCAAAAGTAGAACTTTTGTGAGTGTTATTGGCAAGTATAGATCTTGCCTCAATCTTCAATGCTTCACCAAGGCTTTTAAGAAAAGTGGCAATGGTGTCAACGTCACCAACTTGTGTCCCCATGAAGGAAAACTTGCTAGTAATATCAAGGAGTCTGCTTCTCACACTGCTAAGCTTCTCATGGGGTTGAGCCTTGAAAACAGCATACTCATGCATTAGTTGCTTCTTCTTCTCTTCCTTAGTATCATCATTGCCACCATATGCAACTTCAAGGGCTGCCCAAAGGTCCTTAGCAGATTCATAACCTCTGTATTTATGATGGTTCTCTTGTCCCAAAGAGAGTTTCAGAATATTTAGGGTTTTCATATCAACCCTTTTCTTTGCTATGTCTTCAGCAGACACGGCTCTACCATCATCAGGCTTTTCTTTCTTATCTGCTTCTGAACATCCAGCAACAGCTGCTCTTCCAGCAATGGCATCAGCAATCTTTTGAGCTTTATTAAATGTGTTTCCATATTTAATAATTTCCCAGAGAGTGTAGTCATAGATCCCCAGATATTGCTCAAAGTTAAATTTCCACAATTCAAAGTTGGTTGCATCAAGCATGGGAATCTTGATGTTTGATAAAGGTGAGGAGGAGGAGGTTACTTCTGGATTTGACATGATGTTTTTAGGGTTTTAAGAAAATTATGGATTTGTTGATTTTAGGGTTCTTGTGTTCTTTAAGATAAAAAGTTCCTCAACAAGCTCTAATACCACTTGTTGATCCCAAACTTAGATCGATTTAGCTTTATGTATATGAGATTAGATCAAGTAATACACGTAGAGAAACCTTTGTATATGTATATGACAATCTAAGTGTTATGCGGAATTAACACTTAAACAAGAACACAAAGATGTAAACAAACTTTCACTTTGATTAATGATAACAAACTTGCTTACAATGAAAGTGTTTAACGTATGGAAAACCTATATTGAACAATAACCTAAAGGTCTTCTTTTATAGACATAAGAAGCCTTGTACAATAATCTACGTATCAACTATTCTAGGTAAAGATAAATATAGAAAATACATTGTTGTTCCTATCTTTACTAGAAGTAATCTAAAACATAATAAACGGGTAGATCATATCCTTCCATCAGTGCTTGTCTTCAATGTATCAACGCTTGACTTCTTCTTGTCAACACTTGGTCTGTCAGCGTTTGTTTTCTTCCTATCAACGCTTGTTTTACTCTTGTCAGCGCTTAAGTAGACTGGATATATTTTATTCCCAACATTAGGGATGAGACAAGTTTAACACTTGTCCCACCCCTAATAGGGGCGGATTTCATAAGGGTGTAACACCCTTTGGTGTCAAGTTTTTAGCTTATACATGAGACACTTGTCTCATGAAATCTTTAGATACTTAACCTCCATTTCTCACACACATCTCACACACTTGCATGTGTAACTAAAAAGTTTACCAAAAATCTCTCCCTCTTTGGCCTTCCACCACCATCACCATACCACCATTTTCATCAAATTTTAACTTACAACTTAATCTATAATCAACATATGATTATAACTACTTAAAAGGAAGATGATGTGAGGTGATTTCCATTTGTAAAAGGAAGTTTTCATGGAGTCTTTGGGCTGATTTTTCAAGAGGAGTTCATATACTTGAAGATCACTAAAAGTTGTCTTGAAAAGTTAAAGATCTGGATACATAGATCAAGCTTGTTCACCCAAAATTTCATCATTTCCATCATTTGGTTGGTATGAAGATTGTTTTCTTTCTATCATCCTATTATTTTTGTAAATGTATTTGTCTATATACTTCAAAATGTATATGTATGATAGTGATGAATGATGATCAAAGTATTTCATGGGGATTTTGTGTCCTTAGAACAAGTTAATAAGGCTAAATCTATAAGTAAAAGATGATAAAATCAATATTTTTACTTGATTAAATGGATTAGATTATTTGATATTATGATAGATAAATGGTTTTTACATAAGTGGTTAATTGGCCACACAATGGAATGTTAAAAATGAGCAAGATATGACCAAAATACTTTTGAGGTACTAATCTGACTGATCTGTTTTGGACGAATTAAAACTGATATTTAGAGGCTGTTTGAGAAGGAGCCATAGTAGGATTATTTGTAGAGCATATCATGTAGTTTCTATAGAAAATATTTGGGGTTCTAACTCATTATAGAACTCAAGATATGAAAAAATGGTAAACATGACTTTTGACATCAGATTTCACTATAAGTTATATAATATTAAAAGACAACTTGAAGTAAATTAATATATAAAATAAGTATGTAAAAGTAAATAATTGATATAACTATTATAAAATATGTTTATATACTACAATAAATAAATAACACATTTTATAAAAATAAAACTCTACTAGTTTTCTAACTACAAACTATATATATATATATATATATATATATATATATATATATATATATATATATATATATATATATATATATATATATATATATATATATATATATATATATATATATATATATATATATATATATATATATATATATATATATATATATATATATATATATATATATATATATATATATATGTATATGATTTTTACGTCTTTTCGGCTAAAACCGAAAGGATGGCGTTTTCGCAAAATAAACTTAGATGGTCGGACCCATCTAATGTAACATTTTTATAGAACATCTACTGATATGTAAACACATTTAACAAGTAAAAACCGATAAACCCGAGCTTTGTAACATACGCACCCATAATGGACCAAATTACCCTTGATGGACCACTAGGTCCAACTAGTTTGATTTAGCACTATTGGACTTGCTCATGGGCTCAACCCACTTGGGACCAACATATGAGTAGAGGCCTGGTCCTAAATAGATAAATGGAACAATAAAACTTATAGGACTCTTAATGGGCTTATTGGTCCTTAACATATAAATGGGCTAAAACTAATATAATTAGACTAAGTTATCTAAAAGCTTAACAACTAATAGTGTTGTGTAAGGTGATAAAATCCCACTTGATCATCATGTTTATGAAATCATTACATATACATAACAACTTTTTATAAATATTATTCGACATAGTCTAAGATCGAGTATTATTTGTTTAGGTTTCCCGTGATCGAGGCACGCGCCACACGCTTTAATTGTCGATAACCCGCCTTTCCAAACCAACGCGAGTTCATAGCCTCGCACTCTTTTAAATGTTTTATGAAATGTTTTGTAAACCCGTGAGGGAGATAACATGCGAGTTTTAATAAAAATAGAACACAAGTGGTCCCGATTGTATGCTTATTGATATGGACCCGATTGATTGTATGACCCAATGAATGACTAAAATGGATTATTATTAGTTAGGTTATGTCATTGTAAGTCCCATTAGCATGAATTATGAACTACCGGGAGTTGGTAGACGCTTATGCATATAATAGTACTCTTTGGGGAAGATCACCCTAGTTCGTGTCATGACGGTTGATCCCCGTCGTGCCACATTGATTGGGAAACGAATTTATGTATGAGAGGATTTATGTTGCGTGATTTTAGTGACGACACGCTGATTTAAATGAGCACATATTTGTCGGGCTCGCGACCCGTTGTATATTGTAGAACGACAACAATGTCATGCGGCTTATAATAATCCGATAATAATACCGATAATGGTAATGTTGAGGCTGCGGTCTCAAGAATCGTGTATGAAATATGATTTGAACTATAGTATATTGCCTGACTAGCAATATGGGGTCTTATTACTGATATTTTGCTTGTGTTCTGCGTTACATAACTGTTTTATATAACGGTTTTACTAAACTCTATGAATTCACTCGGCATTCGCTGATTTACTTTTCGCATGTTTTATCTCAGGTACTTGAAGGTAACTTGGACGGAGATCGACTCTAATGGCCCACTTATTAATAAAATTCATTCGAAATATGTTTTGTAACTTTATGACTGTAAAACCAGGGGACCTTGTGTAAAACTTTAAACTTGTATTCGGATGAATGTATGTTTGGCTTGTACAACACTTTTTATGCATAGTCTATGATTTGAGTTATTGTACTATCCCGTAACACTCTATTGACCCTTCCGTTGTACCGATATGAAATTTGAGAGTGTTACAGTTTGGTATCAGAGCCCTCGTTGTAGAGAACGAAAGATTTTTAAAACCAAGGTTTTGAATAAAACATTTCAAAATCTTTTAAATATAAATATTTTTAAATAAATATTCTGAGTAAAATGTTTAAAAATCTTTTGACTATAACGGTGTCGAAGATCTCTGATGTTACCAACAATCCTTATTGAGAAGATATATAATTTGATATATAATCTAATTTATATGTGTCGTGATTTCAGTATGTAACTGTTTAATAATTATTTTTATGCTAATACGAGATATATTATATAATTCAGATTTGTCATGGCAGACCCTAATATTCCTATAGAGAACCCCGCTATTCCTGAACCGAACCTAGATTATAACCCTTACCTAGACTTAGTGGATTATAATGTAGAAGAAGATATGGAGGAACCATTCGAGGATCCTGAGCCCCAAATAGGACTAGGAGATCAGATTGCCCCACAGGTTGATATAGTAGAGGATGGTAATGTTGGTGTCGAGGAAGATGATGAGGTTGATATAGATTATGTAGGTAATGAGGATGTCGAGGCGGAGGTATATATAGGTGATGAGATTGATGATGATGAGGCGGAGCTTATTTTTCCTTATGATGTAGAGGATGGTGAACTTTTACCCCCTCCAGTTGAGTGGTCTGATTCTGATTCTAAGTTACCTAGTGATGAATCGTCTGAGTCTGAGTCAGAGGATGATGAGGATGGGGATGCACCTGATGGCACTAATGGGACTACTATCCGAAGGCCGATTGACAGGGATGACTTTCAGAGGAGTGTGCATGTGATCGGAGAGTCATCGAGGGTTCGAGAGGCTACTCATATTGATGGACTTGCACCTTGGGCCTTAATACGTGATTTAGATGCTTCCCGAGTCCAAGGTAGTATGACAGAGGTTGGTTTAGATGTTGTTTAGACTCATGTTGCTTTATTGGAGTCAAAAACAAAGATTGGTGAGAAAGAACGAGAGTTGCTTGATTTGGGTTTGAGTGATGTGGAGCGTAGTTTGAATGAATCATTTAGGAGATTGTCTGTGTTGGAAAGTGGTGAATATGCGGAGATGACGAAAAAGGCGAACTCGATGGAGATTCATTTGAATGTGGCTTGCGCAATGCGCGAGAAGGCGGAAAGTGATTTACAGGTGTTTGTTGGTTGGAACAGTAGGTTTTATGCTGAGATGGTTGAGAGAGGAGTGATTTCTAGGCGCCCAATTGATGATGATGAGTCTTGTGATTGTCTGAGGAAGATACCAAATAAGAAGAATGATGATGGACCCTCTAGCAGTTCTCAGTAGACTAGTTTATCCTTAGTAGTATCTTTGTATCTTTCGTAAAACCTTAACTAAACCGGTATGTCGGTTAGTAGATCTAGCACAAATTTTGGGCTTGCATAGTGCTAAGATTATGATGTGGGAAGTTAACTAGGACGATGTGGTTGTTTATGATCTAACGAAATATGACTTTTGTCTTAAATTCCATGTCGTACCTTCTTTATATTTTCCTTCCTTGATTATCAATTCGACCCTTTTATTTAAATCCATCACTGAGTAAATGCTTATCATACTTTGAACTATGCGATAACAGAATCATGTTGCCCAAGAAAGCCGTGACTGAGGAAGAAGTGCGTAGGATCATTGCGGATCAAGTTGCCGCATCTATGGCTGATTTTATGGCAAATGCTAGAAATGGAGCTGGTAGTAGTGGAGCTGGTGGTAGTGGAGCTGGCGGTAGTGGAGCTGGCGGTAGTGGAGTTGGCGGTAATAATGTGAATGTTAATAATGTGAATGCTAATGGTGGTGGAAATGTTGGAGGACCTGGATTTAATGCACCCAAAGTCGGTGGTTGTACTTATGTGACATTCATGAAATGTGACCCACTCCCTTTTAATGGAACTGAAGGTGCAATAGGATTAAGTCAGTGGATTGAAAAGATTGAGTCTGTGTTTCGCATCAGTAAGTGTAAGGAGGAAGATAAGGTGACTTTTGCTATGGCTACTCTTAGAGGTCGTGCATTGACTTGGTCGAATAGGAGGATTGCTTTTATGGGCATTGATGCTGCTAATGCTACTCCATGGGCTGAAATTAAAAAGTGGATGACTCAGGAGTTTTGTCCACGTAGTCTGATCATAAGGTTGGAACAAGAGTTGACTCATTTGAAAATGAGAGGTGTGGATATTGATGGATACACAAATCGATTCCATGAGTTGGCTTTGTTGTGTCCCAGGTTGGTTGAACCTAAGGAGATAAGAATTGAGAAATACATTAAAGGGTTGACCAAGTATATCCGAGGGGATGTGACATCGTCAAAGCCATTGACCATTGATGATGCGGTTCGGATGGCTTACCAGCTCATTGGACAAATTATTCAGGATAAGGAGGATGAATCACATGTTGGTGAGAAAAGAAAGGGTGAAGGCTATCGTGGAGGTCGAGGTGACAATAGGCAAAATTTCAATCGCCGTCAAAATCAAAGAAGGGGAAATGAAAACGCTCTAACCAACAACGCACCGCGTAATGATGAAAAGTGTCTAAAATGTGGTAATAAGAGGCATGCTGGTGATTGCTGGAAGTGTAGAAATTGTGGAAATCTAGGACACAAAGTGGAAAAGTGTAAGAGGGGAGTCGTTTGTTACAATTATGTAGAAGAAGGCCATAAGAAACCAGATTGTCCAAAGTTGAAAAAGAATGGTCAAGGAAGAAACAACCAGGGTGGTGTTTATCAAATTGGGACGGTTGATATTAAGAAGGAGGACTCGAATTTCGTTACTGGTACGTTTTTACTCAACAATCATTATGTTGTTGCTCTATTTGATTCGGGGGCTGATAGGAGCTTGTATCTACCAAATTTAGTGCCCTTATTGACATTGAACCTATTGAGATAGATTCCAGCAACGAAGTAGAATTGGCTGATGGTAAATTGGTAAGAACTAATAAGTTATTGCAAGGATGCTCTTTAAATCTCTTGAACCATTCCTTCCTGATTGATTTGATGTTAATCGAACTAGGTAGTTTTGACATTATTATTTGTATGGATTGGTTATCCTTGAATTATGCTACAATTTTATATGGAGAAAAGAAGGTTAAAATTCCCCTTAAGAATAGGACGTTGGTAATTGATGGTAATCGAGGTGAATCCCGTCTGAAAATCGTTTCATGTATTAAAGTCCAAAAGTACATCAAGAACGGTTGCAAGCTATTCTTAGCTCAAGTGACCGGGAATGAGTCTAAGGAGAAACGATTAGAAGACGTTCCTATTACCTATGATTTTCCTGAGGTATTTCCCAATGATTTACCCGGACTTCCGCCGATAAGGTAAGTTGAGTTTCGAATCGATTTTTTTCCTGGTGCTGCACCGGTGGCACGTACGCCTTACCGATTAGCACCATCTGAATTAAAAGAATTATCCGAACAACTCAAAGAGTTTTCTGATAAGGGTTTTATTCGACCGAGCTCGTCACCCTAGGGAGCCCCGGTCTTGTTCGTTAAAAAGAAAGATGGATCTTTACATATGTGCATCGATTACCGTGAGCTAAACAAGTTGACGATTAAAATATCGATATCCTTAACAAAGGATTGATGATTTAGTTGATAAACTACAAGGCTCTAGTGTATATTCTAAGATTGATATGCGGTCTAGATATCATCAACTTCGCGTCCGCGAAGAAGATATTCCTATCACTACATTTAGAACTCGTTATGGACACTACGAATTTCAAGTAATGCCATTTGGGTTAACTAATGCACCGGAAATATTCATGGATCTAATGAATCGAGTGTGCAAATCCTATTTGGATAAATTTGTGATCGTGTTCACTGACGACATTCTAATCTACTCCAAGAATAAAGAAGAGCATGGATAACACTTAAGGACTATCTTGAATTTGTTAAAGGATGAAAAGTTGTACGCAAAGTTTTCGAAATGTGATTTTTGGTTGGACTCTGTTCAATTTCTTGGTCATGTGATTGACAAAGATGAAATTCATGTTGACCCACCAAAGGTTGAAGCCATTAAGAGTTGGTCTGCACCGACAACGCCAACAAATGTTTGACAATTCTTAGGATTGGCTGGCTATTATAGACAATTCATTAAAGAATTTTATTTAATAGCTAAACCCCTGACCAAGCTTACTCAGAAAAATAAACATATTGTATGGGTAAGTGAAGAAGGTGAAGCATTTCAGGTATTGAAGCAAAAATTATGTAGTGCACCTATTTTATTATTACCTGAAGGTAGTGAAGATTTTGTGGTATTTTATGATGCGTCTCTTAGAGGTTTTGGAGTTGTCTTAATGGAGCGAGAAAAGGTGATAGCTTATGCTTCTAGGCAATTAAGGAAAAATGAGGAAAATTATACTACTCATGATCTTGAGTTAGGAGCTGTAGTCTTTGCTCTTAGGTTGTGGAGACATTATCTGTATGGCACCAAATGTACGGTATTCACCGATCATAAAAGCCTACAGTATATTCTCAACCAAAAAGAACTAAACATGAGGCAACGAAGATGGATAGAACTGTTAAGTGAATATGAATGTGAGATAAAATATCACCCAGGAAAAGCAAATGTTGTTGCCGATGCATTAAGTAGAAAGGATAGAGAACGGATCAGGGTACGTTCTCTAGTTATGACTGTGCCCAATAATTTTCCTTGAACAAGTTAAAAATGCACAAATAGAAGCTTGTAAGAAAGAAAATTTTGATAAAGAATGGTTTCAAGGTGAGAGATCCTTTAAAGGTTAGAGCAGACAGAGTGAAATGCTTAAGAGGTCGTATGTGGATACCTAAGTATGGAGGCTTAGGAGACTTAATCATGTTCAAATCCTACAAATCTAAATATTCCATTCATCCTCGTTCTGACACAATGTATCTTGACCTGAAGAAGTTACACTGGTGGCCGAATATGAAAGCCAATATTGCAATGTATGTTCGTCAATGTTTGAATTGTTCAAAAGTCAAAGCTTAACATCAAAAGCCATCAGGACTACTTCAACAACCCGAAATTCCTGAATGGAAGTGGGAGCAAATCACGATGGATTTCATCACTAAGCTTCCTAGAACATCTTCTAGAAATAAATCGATTTGGGTCATTGTCGACAGACTGACCAAATCAGCTCATTTCATTCCTATTAAAGAGCAGTTCTCACTGGAGAAGCTGACTCGTGTTTATCTTAAGGAGATTGTATGTAAGCACGGAGTGCCTGTATCGATTATTTCTGATCAAGACCCTCGATTCGCATCGAAATTTTGGAGATCCCTCCAAAGATCTTTGGGAACGAATCTTGATATGAGCACTGCTTATCACCCCAAAACTGATGGGAAGAGTGAAAGGACGATACAGACACTAGAGGATATGTTAAGAGCATGTGTAATAGATTTTGGTAAAGATTGGGATAAACATTTGCCATTGGCAGAATTTTCATATAATAACAGTTATCATGCTAGTATTAAGGCTGCACCATTCGAAGCTCTATATGGTAGAAAGTGTAGATCTCCTATATGTTGGAGTGAAGTTGGGGATACCCAGCTCACCAGATCGGAATTGATTCGGGAAACTACAGAGATGATAGTTCAGATTAAGAAACGGTTGTTGACAGCCCGAAGTAGACAAAAAAGTTACGTGGATGTGCGGCAGAAACTGATGGAGTTCGAAGTGGGGGACCGTGTGATGTTGAAAGTGTCATCATGGAAAGGCGTCATAAGATTTGGAAAGCGTGGGAAATTGAATCCCCGCTATATCGGACAATTCAAGATTTTATCTAGAGTTGGTCCAGTGGCTTATAAATTAGAGTTACCCCAAGAACTTCATGGTGTCCACTATACATTCCATGTATCTAATCTAAAGAAATGTTTAGCTAAGTGTGATGAGAAAATTTTGTTGGATGACGTCAGAATTTATGAGAAGTTTCATTTTATCGAAGAACCCGTAATGTTTATGGATCGTCAAGTAAAGCAACTTAAGCAAAGTCGAATACCTATTGTTAAGATTCGGTGGAATTCAAAGCATGGGCCAGAATTTACTTGGGAGCGAGAGGATGAAATGTGTAAGAAATACCCACACCTCTTCGACTTCAATAAGAAACGGGCATCGAAATGAAACGGATCTACGAGGGCGTAGATCCCTTTTTAGGAGGAAATGCTGTGAAAATCTGACATTTTCAGGTAGTAAATTTATTCTCGTATATTATTTTTATATTTATTTTTGTGTTGGTTCATGAACTCACATATTTACGGTATGAAATTAGGGCTTACGTACATAATTTAACGTCTTTTACGATTAAACCGGAAACCCTAGGTTTACGTATTTACGTTTTTGTTCTCCGTTTTTGATGAGACATTTTTTATTAGAATCTTTTGTGCCATAGTTTCATAATTTGCAAATACGTTTTTCGTAAATCGACCCGAGAGCACGTAAACCGAGGAAACTAGAATCGAGGAGTACCCGTAAAATATTAGGGATGATACAAGTTTAACACTTGTACCACCCCTAATAGGGGCGGATTTCACAAGGGTGTAACACCCTTTGGTGTCAATTTTTTAGCTTATACATGAGACACTTGTCTCATGAAAGCTTTAGATACTTAACCTCCATTTCTCACACACATCTCACACACTTGCATGTGTAACTAAAAGTTTACCAATAATATCTCTTCTCTCCCTCTTTCGCCGTCCACCACCATCACCATACCACCATTTTCATCAAATTTTAACTTACAACTTAATCTATAATCAACATATGATGATAACTACTTAAAAGGAAGATGATGTGAGGTGATTTCCACTTATAAAAGGAAGTTTTCATGGAGTCTTTGGGCTGATTTTTCAAGACGAGTACATACACTTGAAGATCACTAAAAGTTGTCATGAAAAGTTAAAGATTTGGGTACATAGATCAAGCTTGTTTAACCAAAGTTTCATCATGTCCATCATTTGGTTGGTATAAAGATTGTTTTCTTTCTATCATCCTATTATTTTTGTAAATGTATTTGTATATTTACTTCAAAATGTATATGTATAATAGTGATGAATGATGATCAAAGTATTGCATGGGGATTTTGTATCATTAGAACAAGTTAATAAAGCTAAATCTACAAGTAAAAGATGATAAAATCTTAACTAGTTATGTAGGCTGTGAAAAATAGTAAGTTTCAATATTTTTACTTGATTAAATGGATTATATTATTTGATATAATTATAGATAAATGGTTTTTACATAAGTGGTTAATTGGCCACACAATGAAATATTAAAAATGAGCAAGATATAGCCAAAATACCTTTGAGGTACTAATCTGACTAATCTGTTTTGGATGAATTAAAACTAATATTTAGAGGCTGTTTGAGAAGGAGCCATAGAAGGATTATTTGTAGAGCATATCATGTAGTTTCTAAAGAAAATATTTGCGGTTCTAACTTATTATAGAACTCAAGTTATGACAAAAATGGTGAACATGACTTTTGACATCAGATTTCACTATAAGTTATATAATATTAAAAGACAACTTGAAGTAAATTAATATATAAAATAAGTATGTAAAAGTAACTAATTGATATAAATATTATAAAATAAATTTATAATACTACAATAAATAAATAACACATTTTATAAAAATAAAACTCAACTAGTTTTCTAACTACAAACTATATATATATGATTTTTACGTCTTTTCGGCTAAAACCGAAAGGATGACGTTTTCGCCAAATAAAACTTAGATGGTCGCACCCATCTAATGTAACATTTTTATAGAACATCTACTGATATGTAAACATAATAAACAAGTAAAAACCGACAAACCCGATCATTGTAACATATGGACCCATAATGGACCAAATTACCCTTGTTGGACCACTAGGCCCAACTAGTTTGGTTTAGCACTATTGGACTTGCTCATGGGCTCAACCCACTTGGGCCCAACATATGAGTAAAGGCCTGGTCCTAAATAGATAAATGGACTAATAAAACTTATAGGACTCTTAATGGGCCTATTGGGCCTTAACATATAAATGGGCTAAAACTAATATAATTATACTAAGTTATCTAAATGCTTAACAACTAATAGTGTTGTGTAAGGTGATAAAATCTCACTTGATCATCATGTTTATGACATAATTACATATACATAACAACTTTTAATAAATATTATTCGACATAGTCTAAGATCGATTATTATTTGTTTAGGTTTCCCGTGATCGACGCACGCGCCATAAGCTTTAATTGCCGATAACCTGAATTTCCAAACCAACGTGAGTTCATAGCCTCGTACTCTTTTAAATGTTTTATGAAATGTTTTGTAAACCCGCGAGGGAGATAACATGCGAGTTTTAATAAAAATAGAACACAAGTGTTCTCGATTGTATGCTTATTGATATGGACCTGATTGATTGTATGACCCAATGAATGACTGAAATGGATTATTATTAGTTAGGTTATGTCACTATAAGTCCCATTAGCATGAATTATGAACTACTGGGAGTTGGTAGACGCTTATGCATATAATATTACTATTTGGGGAAGATCACCCCAGTTCGCGTCTTGACGTTTGATCACCGTCGTGCCACATTGATTGGCAAGCGAATTTATGTATGAGAGGATTTATATAGCGTGATTTTAGTGACGACACGCTGATTTAAATGGGCATATATTTGTCGGTCTCGCGACCCGTTATATATTATAGAAAGGCAGCAATGTCATGCGGCTTATAATAATCCGATAATAATACCGATAATGGTAATACTGAGGCTGTGGTATCAGGAATAGTGTATGATATATGATTTGATTTATAATATATTTCCTGACTAGCAATAGGGGTCTTATTACTGATATTATGCTTGTGTTCTGCGTTACATAACTGTTTTATATAACAGTTTTACTAAACTCTAGGAATTCACTCGGCATTCGCTGATTTATTTTTCGCATGTTTTATCTCAGCTTCTTGAAGGTAACTTGGACGGAGATTGACTCTGATGGCCCACTTATTAATAAAATTCATTCGAAATATGTTTTGTAACTTTATGACTGTAAAACTGGGGGACCTTGTGTAAAACTTTAAACTTGTATTCGGATGAATGTATGTTTGGCTTGTACAACCCTTTTTATGCGTTGTCTATGATTTGAGTTACTGTACTATCCCGTAACACTCTATTGACCCTTCCGCTGTACCGATATGAAATTTGAGAGTGTTACAGAACTCTTAAAATAACATATTAAGCCTTCCACTAAATGCTTTACTTCCTCTAAACCTAAGTCTATTCTAAGAGAACCTAAAGGTGAAAAGTTAGTCAAACCCTACTGTAATGTGTGTAAAAATTCTCATCACATGACCATAGATCATGTTAAACAAATTGTTGTTAAGAGATCTCAGACACTTTTTAGGGGCAGACAATAGGCTACTAGGAGACCATCAGGTAACTACAGACCTTGCCCTCCCTATAAATATTATGGATTTACAGACCATCACTCAGAAGAGTGCAGTGACTTTCAAGGATGTGACATATGTGGAAGGTACACCCATGACGTAGCCAACTGTCCAAAACATCGTCACAAGTTCTAAAGGAACTCAAGAGTTGCTAATCATCAATTCAGGGAACCCATTGGAAAGTGGGTTCACCATAGGAACTAATCTGTTTCTATATATATGTGCAGAAACATCTCAAAGAATCGGTCTGGTATCCAGATAGTGGCTGTTCTGGACACATGACAAGAGTTCAACAATACCTGCACAAATATTCAAAAGATCCTGGTCCTAAAGTGGTGTTTGGGGATAAATCTTCAGGCGATACAGAGGGATATGGCTCAGTTAACTACAATGGAATAACCTTCACAAAGGTTGCATATGTGAATGGTCTTAAGCACAATCTCATCAACATCAGCCATTTGTGTGATGCTGACTACAATGTTTTGTTTACCAAGACTCAAGGAACCATATTCAACCAAAATAATGATGTTGTGTTAATTGAACCAAGAAGAAGAGATGTGTATGTCATCAATATGTCCTCTTGCTTAGAAAACAGCTCAAATTGTTTTCTTGCTAAGGCCTCTGAAAGTGTCATTTGGTTGTGGCACAAAAGACTCTCTCATCTCAACTTCAAAAACATCAACAAGCTAGCCACACAAAACTTGGTTGCTGGTATACCACCTGTGACTTTCATAAAAGACAAGACATGTTTAGCTTGTGTTAAGGGAAAGCACCACAGGTCATCCTTTAAGACTAGGCAATCCTTCTCTATTAACAAGTGCTTACATCTCCTTCACATGGATTTGTTTGGACCTATTAAACCACAAACCATCAATCACAACAAATATACCTTGGTCATTGTTGATGAATACTCAAGGTATACATGGGCTTTCTTCCTCAAAGGAAAAGTGATGCAGCTGATGCCATCATGTCCTTCATCAGGCAAGCTAAAAACATGAATGAAATTAGAGTAAAAGCTCTAAGAAGTGATAATGGGACTGAATTCAAGAATCAACAGCTTGAAGCTTTTTGTGATGAAAAGGGAATATCACAAAACTTCTCTTCAGCTGGCACTCCTGAACAAAATGGAGTAGCTGAAAGAAGAAACAGAACACTAATTGAAGCAACTAGAACCATGCTAAATGGTGCAGCTTTACCAAAGAAAATTTTGGGAGAAGCTGTCCATACTTCCTGTTATACCCAAAATAGATCAATCATTGTAAACACGACATGGAAAAACCTCTTATGAAGTTTTATAGAAAAGAGCACCAGATGTCAGCTACTTCCATGTCTTTGGTTGTCCTGTGTTCATTTATAACTACTGGGATCAACTTGGAAAGTTTGACGAAAAAGCTGATGATGCTTTCTTCTTAGGATACTCTCCAACAGCCAAAGCCTTTAGAGTATTCAACACAAGAAGACATGAACTAGAAGAGACCTTTCATGTCACATTCAATGAAGATGATGACGTGCTACAATGAACAGGAACAGAAGGTGATGAAATTGATTTCAAATAAAATAGGTCTTTCCCAACAAATGAGTTCTCTGAACCAATGCCTGTCTTTCATCATCATCCACACACAGATACTCTTATTCATATGTTCCTGCATATGATCCGCTGTCAACTTACAACATTGATGTTCCCTCTACTCAAATGCTAATTGAAGAAGAACATCAGCCTTCCATAAGCCCTTGTTCCACCTCAGCTGAAGATGACTCACCTAGAACTCATGATCAAGAAGATTCTCCTGTTGCTTGTGAATCATCACTTCTTGAAATAGCTGATGCAGACACAAACATAGAGATTGTTTTTTAAGAGAGTCCTCCTACTCAGTTTTGGGATTTATTTGTTAAGTGTCAAGTACCGTTAGTGTTATTGAAGTACTGTTAGTATCTTTCAAGTACCGTTAGTGTTAACGCGGTACATAGTAAGTACTGCTACTTATAAAGTAAGTACTGCTATATTGATTAGGACGAATATATATTTGTATAAGATATGTCATAGTTATAGTTAGAGTATATCTTATGTGATATTGTAACACCCCATTTTGATAATGGAAATGTCACATGCAATTATGGCGTGTCATCAAAGCATACAAGGAAAAATGTCTAAACATTACTTGACCATAAAAGGAAAATACCGGAATCAAACATCGGTAGTCCAAAAGTAAAGCTCATCACACACAAACATAGTATAGTAAAGGAAAGGACTAAACAATGTCCATAGCAAATGTATCATAAGAAAGGAAATGCATAAAGTAAAGAAGGCTAGACAGCTTCCAGTCCATATGCACGTACTCTTAGTGTCTACAAGCGTCCCTGAGTACCTGCCGTTTTGGGAACATAGAAAAGGAAAACGGCTGAGCAAATACGCTCAGTGTACGGATGTACAATAAAGCATGAATAGGATAAGCATATAACATATGACAGTGGAAGAAAACTAAGTCCCGAGTAACCTGGTTAAGTCTTAATGAAACTGGTTTAATAGTTTGAAAGTCTTATGTTTATCTTATAAAAACTGTTTGTCATATTTTACCATTAGCCAATATAGGTCATGAAAATCCACCGTGCATGAATACTTGGAGGGGTGACCTCATCATGCAAATTAGAGGGGCTGCCTCTAATTTAATATACTAGTTTTTGGGTAGGAGGGATCAGCTCCTTGTGAAGGATGCAAGGCACACACCACATTCACCATGAAATCCTGAATAAAAACATGTAACTAGGATGCACCCATACGCCCCACATGATAAATATAATATAAATGGCCAAAAGCTGAAGGGACGCCACGAGCAATCACTCCGCCGTGGTGAAGTCATAACATCAGTGCCTCTAATGTTATGGTTATGGTACCTCCATAACTAGGTGAAACTGGTCATGCATGTATATGGCTATAGGTAATCTTAATTAAACA
Organism: Glebionis coronaria; assembly: GCA_025667525.1. Lineage (NCBI taxonomy): Eukaryota > Viridiplantae > Streptophyta > Magnoliopsida > Asterales > Asteraceae > Glebionis > Glebionis coronaria. The sequence continues at coordinate 245,033 of JANFOE010001461.1, read as the reverse complement.
TAAGCAATCAAACATATAACTTATACTACGGGAAAACAGTTGGCTGCATACGGGGAATCCTAATAAGGAAAGAATGTCCATGCTGAAAGGATGGGAATCCGTACCTTATGTCCAGTGAACGAAGAAGATGAACTGAGAGAAATCCTACTTCCGAATCACTAGGGCTACATAAATACATACATGAATAAGTATCTGCTTGCTAAATACGTAGCTGGTTTTATGTCATGTCTTAGCTTATTTTATGTGTTCTTACCATGTTTTACTGTTTTAAAGCCTTAAACTGTGTTTATCTTATATTCTGTTTAATCTGATTAAGTATTTATGGTATTTCATGTGTTATTATACTTACTGTGTAATAATAAGGAACTTTCCAAAAATAGCAGGTTTCCTAAAATAGAAAGTTTCCAAAAATAGAAAGTTTCCAAAAATAGAAAGTTTCCAAAAATAGAAAGTTACCAAAAATAGAAAGTTTCCAAAAATAGAAAGTTTCCAAAAATAGAAAGTTTCCAAAATAGAAAGTTTCCAAAAATAGAAAGTTTCCAAAAATAGATATACTGCTTAAAATAGATAAGTTTCTAAAAATAGGAAGTTTCCATAAATAGATCAGCTGCCTTAATTAAATAAGTTTCCATAAATGGATTGGCTGCCTGAAATAAATAAGTTTCTAAAAATAGAAGGTTTCCATAAATAGATTAGCTGCCTTATTTAATTAAGTTTCTAAAAGTAGAAAGTTTCCATAATTAGAAATAAGCTGGTTAAATAAGCGAAATATATAAGCCTAAGTGTTTTCATGATTATTTTCTAAGTCATATGATATAATGCATAGTTTAATAATTATTCCATGTAATTAAATTAAACTATAGGTTAAAATATTTAATTAAAATATAACATGTTTTTTATTAAATAAAGTTAAATACTTAGGTTAAAACATGTATTATTATATATTAATAATATAACCTAAGTCATGTTAATTAATTAATTATAGTCATGGTTTTTAAATAATTAATTAATTATAAGTCTAAAATATAAAATACTTAGGTTAATTAATTTCATGATTATTAATAATTAAATAACCTAAGTCATGTTATTAAATTAATCATATCATTTTATTAATTTAATTTTTAACATAAGATCATAAAACATAAAAAAAAACTAAACATACACCATGAACCGGATCTAGAATCAAAAGCATGAACCGGTCATGAAATCGACACCGTACCCTGAACCAACTCAGGGTACCCCGTGCCTTGATGCTGCCGTGGGACCCACACACACCAACCGAGATCGTATGGTCTTGGTGGTGGTCGGTTGGCCAAACCGAAACCCCTTCGGGTTCGGTGCAGCCTGCGGCCAAAAAAAAACCCCTTAAAAACATACTTTTGATTTTATTAAACCTTAAATCATGTTAGATCCATGTTTATTTATTAGGTTTTGGTAAAAACATAACATGTTCTTGATTTATTAAAAGATCACATCAAAAGAAAAGGTTTAAAAAGGATTTACCGAATTCGTGGACCAAAAGGATGAAGAACAAACACGATCACCAACTCAAATTCCAAGATCCAAGATCACAAACCACCTCCTTGTGGTGTTTGTAGGGTGGCGGCACAAAAAGAACAAGGAAGGAGGGTTTTAGGTTTTTCTAAAATCTTCTGTGAATGAGAAAATGAGTAGTGTAAAACTATTAACCCCCTTTAGTAAAATTTACAAATGGGCATGGCCCATTTGTCCTTGTAGCCGCGGGTAGGGGGCCCCACTTAGGGTCCCCGTACCTTTTGCCGTGTCTCGATGTTAAGTTACACGTTTGTGATTATTGGTATTCGCGTTTTAAGTGTTCTCGTTACGTAAATATCGTGATCTAATATATTTAATTACGCTCGTAATAAATATATATACGTAATTAATAATAGTTCGTGTTTTAATTACGTTCATGATTTCATGATCGCATGTTCGTGATTAATTATCGTCAAATAATTATTACGTGATCGTGCGTAGTAAATACTTATCGTGTTCTAACACGTACGTAATACGTAAAATCCTAACACGTAATCGTAATCATGCTATATTAGGAAAGTTTAAATCTAGTACGTACGATCTTAAGGGTACTATTCATGGTAAAAGCATGCGGGTTTTACAACTCTTCCCCCCTAAAAAGAATAATTCGTCCCTGAATTATAGATAAAGTAAACTGGAAAAGAAGAACATACCCGAATTCAAAATATGAAATGAGGGTAAGAAGCCCGGATAGACTCCTCTGTTTCCCAAGTGGCTTCCTGCTCGGTATGATCCCTCCATAGAGTTTTGACGAATGGAATCGTCTTCCTTCTCATGACTCGTTCTTGTCTGTCAAGAACTCGTTCGGGTTCTTCTATAAAAGTAGGATCTTCACGTATTTGTTCCAGTGGATACTGAACCATGTGAAGGGGATGATACTGGTACCCTCTGAGTAAGGACACATGAAACACATTGTGCACATGCGAAAGCTGCGGAGGTAACGCCAATCGGTAGGATACTTCACTGACTCGTTCAATGATATCAAACGGTCCGATGAAACGAGGACTGAGCTTCCCTTTAATACCGAAGCGTCTAACACCACGTGCCGACGAAACCTTAAGGAAGACGTGATCTCCTACGTTCAAGTGTATGTCCCTACGATGCTTATCGGCGTAACTCTTCTGATGTGACCGTGCCTCCTGAATTTTCTGCTTAGCTACTGCGATCTTCTCATTGGTCATCTCTATGATTTCCGGTCCTTCAAGTGTTCGCTCACCAACCTGATCCCAGCAGATTGGGGCGCGACACTTTCTGCCATACAACATCTCAAATGGAGCACACTTGATACTTGCGTGCCAACTGTTGTTGTATGAAAATTTCACCAAACAGATGTAATCGTCCCAATCACCCATCCATTCCAACGCACATGACCTCAACATATCTTCTAATGTCTGAATGGTTCGCTCCGACTGTCCGTCCGTTTGAGGATGAAAAGTCGTGCTAAGCGTAAGTTGTGTACCCCAAGCTTTCTGCAGACTTTTCCAAAAGCGCGAAGTGAATCGAGGATCTATGTCTGAGACGATGCTGGATGGTGCACCGTGGAGTCTCATGATCTCTCTTCTGTACGTATCTACGAGTTTACTTATCGGATCATCCTTGCGGATCGGTAAGAAATGAGCTGATTTGGTAAGTCGATCAACGATAACCCAAATTGCATCGTGCTTCCTCTTGGTAGGCGGAAGACCAGTAACAAAATCCATGGTGATTTTGTCCCACTTCCACTCTGGGATATCTAACGGTTGAAGGAGACCGCCAGATCGCTGATGCTCGATCTTAACCTGCTGGCAGGTAAGACATTTGGAGACGTAAGTGGCCGCATTTTGTTTCATACCACTCCACCAAAAGTATTGTTTGATGTCATGGTACATCTTAGTCGAACCAGGATGTATAGAGAATGGGGAGCTATGAGCTTCAGCTAACAAAGCTTCCCGGAGTTCTTGGTCATCAGGAACACAAAGTCACGTGCCCTGCCATACGATACCATCTGCATCTACTCTTAATTATGTCTGCTTCTCCAAATTCTGTACTATCTCCCAGATTTCTCCGTCATCCTTCTGAGCTTCCTTGATCTTAGAGAGTAACTCGGGTTCTACTCTAAGGTTAGCCCAGTAGCCGTGCTGTCCACGTACCATGATCTCGATGTCTAGTCGCTCCAAGTCTCTGATGATTTCCTCTTCGATTTTAATGTCGTTGATCATTCTGGACTTCCTGCTAAGAGCATCTGCTACTACGTTTGCCTTTCCAGGATGATACTGTAGATTAATGTCATAATCCTTCAACAACTCTAACCATCTCCTCTGCCTCATGTTCAATTCACGCTGAGTTAAGATATACTTCAAGCTTTTGTGGTCCGTGAACATGTCACATGATTCTCTATATAAGTAGTGCCTCCATATCTTCAATGCAAACACGACTGCATCAAGTTCCAGGTCGTGCGTGGGGTAATTTTCTTCATAAGGCTTAAGCTGCCGTGAAGCGTACACGATCACTTTCCCATGTTGCATGAGAACACAGCCAAGTCCCTTCCCCGATGCATCGCTGTAGATTTGAAATCCACCCGTACCAGATGGTAGAGTAAGAATAGGTGCAGATACTAGCTTCTACTTCAGGTCTTCAAATCTCTTATCTCGATCTTCAGTCCAGACGAATTTCTCCCCTTTCCGCATCAGTTTGGTCAATGGTAGTGCTAGGCGGGAAAAGTTGTCCATGAACCTACGGTAATAGCCAGCTAAGCCTAAGAAACTGCGGACTTCCGTTGCTGATGTCGGCCTTGGCCACATAGTAATGGCCTCAACCTTCGCTAGATCCATAGTGATTCCTTCTACAGATACAATGTGACCTAAGAATGCCACCTTGTCTAACCAGAACTCACACTTGGAGAATTTAGCATACAACTGCTTCTGGCGAAGAATCTGTAGTACTGTACGAAGATGGTCTTCGTGTCCTCCTTGGACTTTGAGAAAATCAGGATGTCATCGATGAAGACGATGACGAACTTGTCCAGAAATTCATGGAAGATTCTGTTCATCAAATCCATGAACACTGCTGGAGCATTTGTCAGGCCAAATGGCATAACTACAAACTCGTAGTGGCCATAACGGGTACGAAAGGCAGTCTTAGCAATGTCCTGCTCCTTTACCCGTAGCTGATGATAGCCTGACCTAAGATCAATCTTGGATAAGTGTTTGGCCCCTTGGAGTTGGTCAAACAGGTCGTCAATGTGTGGTAGTGGATATCTATTCCGAATGGTAATCTTGTTGAGCTCGCGATAGTCTATAGAAAGACGAATACTGCCGTCCTTCTTCTTAACAAACAAGACCGGTGCGCCCCATGGAGATGCACTCGGTCGAATGAAACCTCGTTCAAGAAGTTCTTGCAGTTGATCCTTCAGCTCCTTCAACTCTATGGGAGCCATGCGATAAGGAGCCTTGGAGATTGGTTCAGCTCTTAGAACCAGCTCGATACTGAATTCCACTTCTCGTGCAGGTGGTATGCCCGGAAGTTCTGCTGGAAACACATCTTGGAATTCCGACACGATAGGTTGATCCTGAATCGATGAGGATTCAGCATCCATGTCTTGAATCGTAGCTAGATAACCCTCGCAGCCATGTGACAGTAGTGCACGCGCTTGCAGGGTAGATATGATTTGTACAGACCGTCCGGGTATGAACCCATTATGAATGTACTCTGGTGCATTAACATCACCGAAGATAACTCGATATGAATGGCAGTCTATGGTAGCATGCCAATCCATGCCCAAAATCATGTCGAAGTCATTCATGTCCAGCGGAAGTGCGTCGACAGGTCGAACCTTATCGTCAAATTCTAGGGGAAGACTCTTGTATACATGGGTGATTAATACAGAGTCCCTCAAAGGCGTGGAAATAGTAAGCCTATTTCCTAGCATAAGCAGTAGAAATAACCGAGTGAGTAGCACCCGTATCGAAAAGAACACATGCAGCTTGACCATACATATACAAGATTCCAGTGATGGTACCTGTAGACTTGTTGGCCTGGTCTCGAGATGTCGTGTAGACATGCCCGACAGTAGGAGGCGGCTTGGTATCAGCATGTCCTGATGTACCCTCCATCTCGCCCTTACGGCAATCCTTCATAATGTGGCCAGGAAGTCCACACTTGAAGCACGCATCAGTATTACGGCGACATAATCCTGGGTGCCTACGGTGGCAAGTAGAGCAAAGAGGATGAGTGTATCCTCCAGCAGGTGCTCTGGCTGGCTGAGAACCTGATGAAACATTTACATAAGACATGATAGTTGGGTACAAAGGACAAAGCGGATAATTGTAAGATTAAATACTAGTGATAGCTGGACGGCTAGGCTGCGAACCTCTCTGGTTCTGGTCCCTACCGTTTCCATGGTTCCTGGTAGAATTTTTGCTAAAGTGTCAGAATATGAGTTATAACATGAAACCATAAGGAAATGCGTAAGTATTAGGACCTGCTGCTGTTGGAGTGCCCAACGTTGTTACGGTAATTATCATTACCGCTACGCCTATCCGTAGCAGAATGGTCGTTAGTCTGACCGTTTCCCTTGGGCTGATGAGGCTGCTGCTGAGTAGCCGGCTAAGACCGTTCCCCAGTTTTCTGCCTGGAAGATACATTTAAGAGATGAATAATTGACATATATGGAAAGTATACGGATTGATCACCGCTTGAATACGAATGTTTTACCTCTTGTCGGGTCTTTTAGCTTCCCCGAACTCATCTCTCTCCTGAAACATCTCCAGTTTTCGTGCTGCATCGGCCACTTGTGCTACAGTGTTGAACGTAGCACACACTAGATTGTTTGCGAACAATGTGCGAAGAGCCCATCTAAAGTGATGTGCCTGCTCTTCCGGAGTACCTGCTGCCGCACCAAGGAAACCAGCTAAGTTAAGAAAGCGCTGCATAAACTCGTTGCTATTCTCCCCAGCTCTCTGTCGGATCCTATGGTACTCTCTCTTGAGCTTGTCCTGCTCAGCCTTGGGAAAGAACTGCTCCATCACCCTGTCCTTGAACTGAGCCCAAGTCAAACCAGTAACCCACTCGTCACCACCTTCAGACTGCATCAATGCTAACCACCAGTTGAGTACATCGCCTTCGAACCGATAGCATGCCAACCTCGCCTTGTATGCGGGGTCACAGCCCATAGCGTTGAAAATCTTCTCGATGTGAGCCAACCAGCTTTCAGCATCGCTGGGGCTATCCGTCTTCTCAAAAGCTCGAGGGCGGAGCTTGTTTAATCTCTCTAGCCATACTGCTAATGTCACTGGAGGAGGAGGAGGAGGTGCCTGATTATGCTGCTGATTGTTGGCAGCTTGAACTTCAGCCCTGATGTCATTCCTCAGTTGAGGAAGCAAAGCTTGCATGGCAGCCTGAATTGCAGCATTGAGCTGCTCCTGTTCGCGTGTGAGAACTATCTGAAAGTATAACATAAAACATATGATTAAATAGATCAAAACATAAAATATATATATATACATGAAAAAAATTTATACTAAAATTTCACGAGAAAAATTTTATGCAAGAAAATTTTATGTATGAATGCATGATGCAGTTTTATGAAACCTTTTGTATGCTCGAGAGTGAACGCCTCTGGTCAGTTCACCCAAAACAAAAGACATAGCGATGGGACGCCTATGGGTCGGTCCCAAATCTAAAAGTTTCGATAAAACACATGCAACTAAATAGGGCCAGTCCTGTACCAACCATTACTTAGTCAACAATCTGCGACAATGACATGTATATGTATGCTTAAAAATGATGAATGCATGAAAACAACTGTCAGTTCTAGGAAGACCATAGTTACTACCCACTGATCACAGGTCATATTTGAGAGCCTACAGGTCGAAGCCTTGGCTCTGATACCATAATTGTAACACCCCATTTTGATAATGGAAATGTCACATGCAATTATGGCATGACAGCATACAAGGAAAAATATCTAAACATTACTTGACCATAAAAGGAAAATACCGGAATCAAACATCGGTAGTCCAAAAGTAAAGCTCATCACACACAAACATAGTATAGTAAAGGAAAGGACTAAACAATGTCCATAGCAAATGTATCATAAGAATGGAAATGCATAAAGTAAAGAAGGCTAGACAGCTTCCAGTCCATATGCACGTACTCTTAGTGTCTACGAGCGTCCCTGAGTACCTGCCGTTTTAGGAACATTGAAAAGGAAAACGGCTGAGCAAATACGCTCAGTGCACGGATGTACAATAAAGCATGAATAGGATAAGCATATAACATATAATAGCGGAAGAAAACTAAGTCCCGAGTAACCTGGTTAAGTCTTAATGAAACTGGTTTAATAGTTTGAAATTCTTATGTTTATCTTATAAAAATTGTTTGTCATATTTTACCATTAGCCAATATAGGTCATGAAAATCCACCGTGCATGAATACTTGTAGGGGTGACCTCATCATGCAAATTAGAGGGGTTGCCTCTAATTTAATATACTGGTTTTTGGGTAGGTGGGATCAGCTCCTTGTGAAGGATGCAAGGCACACACCACATTCACCATGAAATCCTGAATAAAAACATGTAACTAGGATGCACCCATACGCCCCACATGATAAATATAATATAAATGACCAAAAGCTGAAGGGATGCCACGAGAAATCACTCCGTCGTGGTAATGTTATGGTTATGGTACCTCCATAACTAGGTGAAACTGGTCATGCATGTATATGGCTATAGGTAATCTTAATTAAACATAAGCAATCAAACACATAACTTATACTACGGGAAAACAGTTGGCTACATACGGGGAATCCTAATAAGGAAAGAATGTCCATACTGAAAGGACGGGAATCCGTACCTTATGTCCAGTGAACGAAGAAGATGAACTGAGAGAAATCCTACTTCCGAATCACTAGTGCTACATAAATACATACATGAATAAGTATCTGCTTGCTAAATACGTTGCTGGTTTTATGTCATGTCTTAGCTTATTTTATGTGTTCTTACCATGTTTTACTATTTTAAAGCATTAAACTGTGTTTATCTTATATTCTGTGTAATAATATTAAGTATTTCTGGTATTTCATGTGTTATTATACTTACTGTGTAATAATAAGTAACTTTCCAAAAATAGCAGGTTTCCTAAAATAGAAAGTTTCCAAAAATAGAAAGTTTCCAAAAATTGAAAAATTCCAAAAATAGAAAGTTACCAAAAATAGGAAGTTTCCAAAAATAAAAAGTTTCCAAAAATAGAAAGTTTCCAAAAATAGAAAGTTTCCAAAAATAGATTTACTTCTTAAAATAGATAAGTTTCTAAAAATAGAAAATTTCCATAAATAGATCAGCTGCCTTAATTATATAAGTTTCCATAAATAGATTAGCTGCCTGAAATAAATAAGTTTCTAAAAATAGAAGGTTTCCATAAATACATTAGCTGCCTTATTTAATTAAGTTTCTAAAAGTAGAAAGTTTTCATAATTAGAAATAAGCTGGTTAAATAAGCTAAGTATATAAGCCTAAGTGTTTTCATGATTATTTTCTAAGTCATATGATATAATGCATAGTTTAATAATTATTCCATGTAATTAAATTAAACTATAGGTTAAAATATTTAATTAAAGTATAACATGTTTTTAATTAAATAAAGTTAAATACTTAGATTAAAATATGTATTATTATATATTAATAATATAACCTAAGTCTAAGTCTAAAATATAAAATACTTAGGTTAATTAATTTCATGATTATTAATAATTAAATAACCTAAGTCATGTTATTAAATTAATCATATCATTTTATTAATTTAATTTTTAACATAAGATCATAAAACATAAAAAAAACTAAACATACACCATGAACCGGATCTAGAATCAAAAGCATGAACCGGTCATGAAATCGACACCGTACCCCGAACCAACTCGGGGTACCCCGTGCCTTGATGCTGTCGTGGGACCCACACACACCAACCGAGACCGTATGGTCTTGGTGGTGGTCGGTTGGCCAAACCGAAACCCCTTCGGGTTCGGTGCAGCCTGCGGCCAAAACAAACACCCCTTAAAAACATACTTTTGATTTTATTAAACCTCAAATAATGTTAGATCCATGTTTATTTATTAGGTTTTTGTAAAAACATAACATGTTCTTGATTTATTAAAAGATCAAATCAAAAGAAAAGGTTTAAAAAGGATTTACCGAATTCGTGGACCAAAAGGATGAAGAACAAACACGATCACCAACTCAAATTCCAAGATCCAAGATCACAAACCACCTCCTTGTGGTGTTTGTAGGGTGGCGGCACAAAAAGAACAAGGAAGGAGGGTTTTAGGTTTTTCTAGAATCTTCTGTGAATGAGAAAATGAGTAGTGTAAAATTATTAACCCCCTTAAGTAAAATTTACAAATGGGCTTGGCCCATTTGTCCTTGTAGCCGCGGGTAGGGGGCCCCACTTGGGGTACCGTACCTTTTTCCGTGTCTCGATGTTAAGTTACACGTTCGTGATTATTTGTGTTCGCGTTTTAAGTTTTCTCGTTACGTAAATATCGTGATCTAATATATTTAATTACGGTCGTAATAAATATATATACGTAATTAATAATAGTTCGTGTTTTAATTACGTTCATGAATTCATGATCGCATGTTCGTGATTAATTATCATCAAATAATTATTACGTGATCGTGTGTAGTAAATACTTATCGTGTTCTAACACGTACGTAATACGTAAAATCCTAACACGTAATCGTGATCATGCTATATTAGGAAAGTTTAAATCTAGTACGTACGATCTTAAGGGTACTATTCATGGTAAAAGCATGCGGGTTTTACAGATATACTTAAATAGTTAGAATATTGATAACATATCGTTTGTGATATAGTTATCTTTATAGAATATTATAAGGTTTCTAGGGTTTCTTACTCTATAAAAGGAACATAGGTATGATGTCATTTATGTACCTCATTCAAGTCGATTAATAAATGAATCAAATAGTTAAAAGTAATTATGTTCTTCTGTGCTTTATAAGTTAGATTCCGCATAACTTATTTAGCTTGAGTAAGAGTTCTCAAAGTGTTTTAGTTTGATTACAAACTACTATACTAGTTCTTAACAGAATATAGATCCAATCAAAGGGATCAACAAGTGGTATAAGAGCTTGTTGAGAAACTCTGAAAAAGAAGAACACGCCCCTAAAATATCCACTCACACTAAAACTCAATGTCTCAACCTGGTGAAGACCCTCACTTGGAAGACATTCCAGATCCTGATCCAATACCACAGGGACAGCCTCAAGTTTTGCATCCTTCACCACCATAAGGTGTTCAAGCCATAGATGTTGTAGTTACTTCTACAACTACAACACCTTCCCATACTCTTTCTAGTGTTAAACTCCCATGTCTCAAGGGTGATAACTATGAGACATGGGCTATGTAGATGGAACATTACTTTAATCACACAGATCGTACTCTGTGGCAAGTTATCAAGAATAGGAATACACCTAAGAAGCTAAACTGGTTGCCTGATGGTACATGCTATGCTTTACCTACTGTGACTGCTGAGGAGGTAAAAGCAGAGATCAGAGAAAGAAAGGCCATAACTGCTTTGGCTATGGCACTTTTAGAGGACATCTTACCTAGCTTTCATCACTATAAGGATGCAAAGGCTATGTGGGATGCCATCAAACTTAGATTTGGAGGTAATGACAAATCTAAGAAGATGAAGAAGATTGTTCTGAAACAAGAATTTGATAACTTCTCTATTTCTAGTATAGAAGGAATCCATGGTGGCTATGGAAGGTTCAGTAAGCTGCTTATTCAATTGGCAGTTATGGGCAAATAATTCCTAATGAAGAAGCTAATCTGAAATTCTTAAGGAGTGTTCCACGAGAATGGAAAGCAATGGCTATGTACTTCATCACAAGGGATGATCTGGATACAATTCCTTTTGATCATCTCTACAACAATCTTAGAGCTTATGAGATGGATGTTAAAGGCGTTGAGGTGACCAAAGCAGCAGCAACAACAAAGTCTAACTTGGATTTTGTGTCAGAAGGTAATGGCGGTACTTACTTTCATAATACCGCTAGTGGATCAAGCAGCGGTACTTACCTCTAAAATACCACTGGAAGACTTACAAGCGGTACTTACTCACAAAGTACTGAAGGCAATCCTATAGGCTCTCAAAATTCTTTAGGAAGACCTTCTGTAACACCCCCAGATTTATACAACTCAATACAGCAGAAGACTAGTTGGTGTTACGGGATAGCACATTACTCACATCATAGACAACGCTTAAAAGTTGCGTCGTTTTAATAATAAATCATTTCCATTCATAAATATCAAAGTTACATAGGTCCCAAGTCATTGTATTTAATACAGGTTTTACAAACATTTGAATGGAAATTATAATTTAAGTGTGGGCCATGAATTCTTGTCGTCTTCCCGAGAATTAACTTCAAGTACCTGAGATAAAACATGTTAAAAGAAAAGGTCAGCGATAACGCCGAGTGAATTCATAGAGTGTAATAAAATCCATCAATATAACATCGGTATAAAATTATTACCGAAAATCATTTTTGTACAAATCATTTTAATAGGCCATAAAATAGCCAAAGTCATTTTATACAAATCTTCATCAAAATCATAATATAGGCATTTGCCTTAAAAATCATTATACGAGCCAATGTCATAAAAACATCATACAATACGTCTTATGACGTTGTATAAAGTTAAATAAAAACCATTATAGGAATATGGTTATGAAAAACCAAAACACGAACATAATATCAATAGTATGACCCTGTATTGCTAGTCAGGCAATACATCGTAATTCGGTGCGTCTAGTAGTATTTTGTTAGTTTGGATTATTATAAGCCGCATGACATTGTTACCTTACTAAGCCAACAACGGGTAGCTAACCCGATACTCAATTTTCCCATCTAAAGTAGCGTGTCGTCACAAAGGTCACGCTATGGAAATCTTCTCATACATAAATTCGCTTACCAATCAATGTGGCACGACGGGGATCAACCGTCAAGGCGCGAACTGGGGTGATCGTCCCCAAATAGTACTATTATATGCACAAGCGTCTACCAAATCCCGGTAGTTCACAATTCATGCTAATGGGACTTTTAGTGACATAACCTAACTTTAATAATCCATTTTATTTCATCTATCGGGTCCTTTAATCATTTATCGGGTCATACAATCGGGTCATACAATCATTCGGGTCCAAATCAATAATCAAACAATCGGGACAAATGGTGTCCTATTTTATAAAAACTAACATGTTATCTCCCTCGCGGGTTTATAAAACATTTATAAAAACATTTAAAAGAGTGCGAGGCTATGAACTCACGTTGATGTGGGAAGGCGGGTTATCGGCAATTCCGACGTACGGTACGTGCTTCAATCACGGAAACCTAGACAAATAATTCTCGTCTTAGACTCATGTCCGATGACTTTATAAAAATAACAATTATTTATACATATGATGATTATATATATATATGATGATCAAGTGGGTTTACATGTTCTCTTTTACTCTTTTTAGTGTTTACGTATTGATAACTTCTTACTAGTTTACTAGTTTTACCTATTTACGTGTCTTAGGTCCAATAATCTTATTATAAGTTCTTTAACTTGTTTTAATCCATTTTATACTTATATTATCACTATCTACACTTTCCATGTTGGTCTCAAATGGGTTAAGCCCAATAAGTTCTTTTTATAAGTGTTTATCTTATTTAGTCCAATTATTAGTCTAATATGCTTAGTTAGCTCGTTAATGTCCGTATGTCCTATAGTTTGGGTTTTATAGATTTTTACTTGTATTAGTTACTTATATATCAGTATATGACTTTTAAGAACTTTATATTAGGCGGGTTTGATCGTCTAAGTTTTAATTGGCGAAAAACGTTAATTTTACGGTAATAGCCGAAAAAGTCGTAAAAATCATGTTTATAGTTTTATAACTTATAAAACTTAACAAGTTACCATTTTTATAAAATGTCTACTTGTTTACCATTGTACATATTTATATAAATGTATTATATGAGTTAGTGGGTTTTTATTCACATTTTCTACTATATAATTTTGAGTGCTTATATAATAGTATTATACTTTAATTTCCAAAATCTGATTTTTATTTTCATCTTCACCAAAACTGCCATATCTAGAGTTCTATATGGAGATAGAAGCTCAAATTTTTATCACATAAACTAAATGATATTTGCTCCATTTAACTCTTCTATAGATACTGTTGAATCATCCTCCAAGTATTTTCTAAAAATCGTCCAAAACAGTAAACTCATATTGTACCCTAAACTTGTTTTGATCATATCTCACTCATTACAATGATTCCATTGCATGACCAACTCTCACATGTGTACAAGACCCATAGCTTAATATAAATACATTAATCTATGCCATTTTTATCAGTTCATCATTTGATTCTTTACTGTTTTATACAGCCAACAAATTTAAACAAGACTCTAACTTTGTTTCTTATAGTCTTTCATCTTTTTAAGCATGTTTATCAACACCAAATCCCCACACAATACTTTTATCATCATATAATCATCATATACATATACAATAGGAAATAAAATACATGATTACATAATCAAAATAACAAGAGGATGGGGAGGACAATCTTTATACCACCATGATGATGAAAAGATGGGATTGATGATGAACAAGACTTGGTTTTGGGTAACCAATCTTATGAGATATCAACAACACTTCTAGGATCATTAAGTATTTGTAGACTCTTTGATAAATCAGCCCTAAGACACCAACAAATCTCCTCCTTGGATGTTAAAATCACCTCCAATCTTCAAGACTTCAAAGGAGCATCATCATGTGTATGAATAACACATGAATTTATGGTTAAAATAGATCAAATGAGGGTTGTTTTTTAGGATTGTGGGACGAAAGGATAGAGAGAGGAAGGGTGGTTTAGTGGTTTTGCATGTACAAGTGAAGAAATGGTTAGTGAAAGATGGTTTTGTTTGTTGGATAGCTTACTTGTTAAGCTTAGGCTAACAAGTGTAGCTAGTAAGCTTACACACTTGACACCTCATGGTGTTGAGTCAATGTTTTGGCCCTCCCATGTTAGTGGGGTGGGGCAAAACTTGTTTTGTCTCATCCCACTAATTTACGGGTATTCCTCGATTTTAGTTTCCTCTATTTGCGTGCCCTCGGGTCGTTTTACGAAAAACGTTTTTATAAATTATGAATCAACGGCACAAAACGAATCTAATAAAAATTGTCTCATCAAAAACGGAGTTCGAAAACGTAAATACGTAATCCTAGGGTTTCCGGTTTAGTCGTAAAGGACGTTAAAATAAAATCGTAAGTCCTAATCTCTTCTCGTAAATTTGTGAGTTTATGAACCAACTCAAATTTAAAACTCCAAGATAATATTCATGGACAAATTTATTTTCTGAAATGTCAGACTGACACCAAAGACGGTGTATGTAAACGTAAGCACGTAACGTAGAATCCTCCGGTTTAGACGTAGTCGATGCTACTTCAAGACGTAAATCCAAATTACTTCCCAAAAATAAGTGAGTTCATATTGTAACATTAAAATAATGTTTTCAAATAAATATCGAGAATAAAATATCAACCATAAATTGACGGATTGTCACAGCATTTACCCCTAAACAGGATCTTTGTCCTCAAAGATCATCTTACCTTACTACTCGCTTCTTATAGAGTTAAAGCCATGGGGGTATTTCCTCCACATTCGGTCTTTTCTCACAAATATAATTCATTACAATACGCGAGATTCATCAAACATATCTACGGAAATAAGATCAGGCTAAATGTTGACTTACTTTCTCTATCCATGATGTTCACGGGTTTCTGATGAATGCAACTTTTCGCCGATCTAAGCTTTATTAAGAATCAGATTTTCACTTGATAGATATTTTATCAAGTTCGATATACGATACCTAATTCACGCAGCTCTTGAAGTCCTAGGGTAGATCCAGCTTATATGCCTTTCAAACCAAATCTTTTACATCATTTCAATGGTCCCATACAACGGGGACTTATATCCCATGATTTGTCAGATCATTATTTCATTTTTCCAAGGTTAAAATTTTGGCATAACTTCGCTACCCATCTGGCACTTCAAGATCTACATTTCATATTCACATAACCTCTTGCCCACTACTGGCAGTCAATACTCAGATCCTAATTTCAACAATCATTTCAGGTCTCGCGGGTCGAGTATTTTGTAAGGTTAGGTTCACCATCATAGGAAACCTTAAACCTAAAAGACATGTCCAACTCACAGTGGGTGTATGTCGGGTGTCTTCATCTCAACTCTTGCTTACAGATGCTCTAATATTTAGATCCTTACAAGATTCGATCTCGATCCTAATACGATAATTATCAATGATAATCTCTCCAAGGGAAAACGATTATACGGTCTATTATCAAAGGTCAATCATTCAAACATAAAACAGCACTTATTTTACTTTGTATCGTTACTTTACCTCGTCCCTTCGATTGGGGTGGTACATAGTACTCTCATCAAGGTTCGTTCACAATGACTTCTGAGCAAATCTCTAGAAATTCGATGCGAAGCGAGGATCTTGATAAAGATGTTCGATACAGGCACACTATGTTTACATAACTCTTTTGCATTTATCATTAACGGGAATGATATTAGCAGATTTGGTCAGTCTGTCGACGATGACCCAAATCGAATCAAATTCAGATGATGACCTTTGCAATAGTTAGACGTTTACTAATGTATGAGGCGATCTCTGCCTTCATAATTTGTTATTAGTACAACTTCTTCAGACAAAGATACTTTTAGTCATAATTGACATAAATAGAATACTTATACTTACAAATTCCAACATAACTATATCTCAAAATCTCCATATTTAGGCAACCACAACTGGCCTTTTAAAACATTTAACGCTATTGGCTCCTCAATTCTAATGGTTCACATTAGCCGCGAACCACTTTTTATTATCTATATTATCCTTTTTACGATCATCGGCTATTTTTAAATTGTTCGGCAATTTATTTTGCACCTTCATTATTAAGGAACATGTCCTAATTGGTTCTTTATCCTTTATACATAATGTGTCAGTAATTACGTTCACTTTCCTGATGAAATAAATATCATAACCGTATTTATTCAAAATTCTTTCTTTCTTTATATTTTCTAAGTTTTAGTTTCGTCTCAACTATCATTTTTATCAGTTTTGCTTAATCTGACGTTTTAAAGCGTCGATAATTATTACATGTAAATTAACAATAATTATTTAATTTTTATGAAACGTAAACGTAAAAATTTTAAATTTCTTAGTTCGACCAATTATATAAAATGTTCAAAATAAATTTGAATTTAATTAACAAGATTTTTGTTGATTTATCGAAAATATTTAATAAGATTCGTAAATGTTCGAAAAACCTTTGTTTATACTTTGGTCAAAGTTTTCTTAGTGGAAAAGTAAAAATTGTCGTTTCAAATTTCAAGTTATGGTTAAAATGGTTTTCCTCAATCCTTCTTAAGTTGTCTTAAGGTAGGCAAAAACATTTACCCCTAAACAGAAGTTTAGTTAAATGTTTTGGTTATAAGGGAATAATCCCTCAAAAAGTTCTTTGTTAATACATTTGTCAAAACACACTTGCACTTTCTTTTTGGTAAAGCCAAAAGTCTTAAAAGGGCTCTTAATTTTTTTATTTTTTTTTTGAAGAGTCAATATATTTCATTATCTATTATTCACACAGTCAATTAATATAAAGGATTTAGTCTTTAGTCACATGTTAAATATTTAAGATACGGGTTTTAATTGTTTGGGCCAATTCAGGTCAATTTATAAATAATTACTAACTCCTTCTTATACTTACAAACAAACATATAGTCCTTATTGATCACAAGCATGAATTTATCAAATTACAGCCTACACACGTGATTCACCAAATTTATGGATGCTACATGTGCATTAGTCAATCCAAACGACATAACATGAAACTCATAATATTCATTACAAGTTCTGGATGTAGTGATTGGAATAGATAATCTCTTTCGCAGATGCGAAGTTGATGATAACCATGCCATGGATCAAATTGCTAAAACCTTGTAAATGATCGAACAAATCTTCCATTTCGAGTTATGGATATCGTTTTCGATTGTCAGTTTACTCAGTTCCCAGTAATCTATAAATATAAGGAATGATAACACCATAGCTCTTCATAATGACGAGCTTGGTAGAATAAAAGCTTTCTCCGACAACTCTCTCAGTTGTACGGTAATTCCTTTTATTCAGATGGTGCTGACGTACAATGCACATGCCATAGGTGCAACACCAGAAATATAATCAATACCAATTTCAACTTGCCTTAATGGCGAAAGTCTAGGTAATTCATCAATAAATACCTCCTAGAGTTTCAGATAACATAAACATCTTTTAGTATATTTATATTAGGTTCTTCTAGATTACAATATCTATAACTAGTTTACAATCATTAACGATATACTTTTAAGTCCAAAATGCAGGATATGGTCATCCACCAAGAATTATCTAGATCACTTTTGATAATCAACATGTTATCATTTAGGGGAATTTTATTCGAGTTCCCATCAATTAAGTCAATGTCGTCATGTCATAATCAATCAATCCATTCTACTGGCACTATCAACTTTTCAGTTTTATTACCGTCGATAAGATGTGATCTTCTCAAAAGACTAATAATAACTCTTAATCCTTCACAAATTCAAGGATATCTGGATACACAACTACTATTAAAAGAGTAAGGTCAACGCATAATCTACGCGGGAGAATTTCAAATCAGATACAGACGAAAACATTAACGAATATGAATATATCCCATGTTTTCATTAATTTGAGTACGCATTCGAAAGCTCCTCGGATCGTTTCCCAGGTCATTCAAATGAAATCAAATCAAAAGAAATGATAGGAACGTCGATACATCTAGTCGGGTATCAACACTCGGTAATCAGATACTTTTGCAAAGAATCTCGCCACGGGAGAATTGGACAAGAAAGAATTGTCAATTGTCAAATAAGACAATTTCTACAGATGAGTAAGTTCGACTCAGAAGAATAGATGCTACAGGCACATATGTAGGTGTCCCCAACATTATGTCCTTATTTTTCACTTCTTGCAGATCTCATAAATTTAATCTTTCACAATCTTCAAAGAAAATGTAGTGTTTATTCATTAGTTTTATGGTGACTACTAATCAGTCTTACATGGTTCATTCCAAATTGTATGTAGGTGCGCAACTATATACAATTTCAAGATTAACGATGCAATACTCAGTTCGTCAAAGCTTTATCATCCATGTTTATAATAAAAACATTTTCATGCTTAATTCTTAAATAAGAATCAAGAATAAATTTACAAAGATTTTCTTTATTATGAAAACAATTAAGTTTTTCCAAGGTACTTTATAAACAATCTCATTTCGATAACAATCACTTATAAATCTCACTTTGAATAATCCTTGTAGTGATGAAAATTCAATTTTTCTCAAAGGATACCGTTTTAACTTTATAAAAACAATGAGTGATCCGCAAAAGAGTGATGAAGAGTTGTTCACCAAGAACTCACTACAATATAATAGGAAATGAGCTTTAGCCAAATAATCATGAGGTTCATGATCTCGATGGCGCTCAAAAAGATTAATCCACAACGTAACTCAATTCAAGATGAGTACTTGTTCAATGGTTGCATCACTAATGCGAACATTAGGATGAAGCAATAAAAGATAGATATTATCGATACATGTAGAATTTAGCAATCAAAGGTAGTCTTTTCATTAATCACAAACAAGTCAAATTGTACCGTAGCACATTACGTGTCACTATGTCATACAATTCTCAGAACTCATCCTACCAACTGATATCTCAGTTAAGTTAGGGATTTTTAAAAGATACCACAATGAATACTAATCTACAAGAGTCATTAGGTGTTCCACATGTCCCAGAAGATCCATCGGTCCCAATTCAGAAGAAGATTTCTTCAATTTATTTCTTGGACACTGGGCATCCTCGTTAGTGGACAATAGCCTAGGAACAACCCTTAACATAAACCTACAATCAGTTAAAACCTTATAATTAAATCACAGAACTCAACAACTTCCTCTTAACAATTTCTTATTCCATACAGGTTAAATTTTTTTTTTAATTTATTCAAGTTTCAACCAACTTATACTCAATGTGATATTCTACCTCATTCTCCAATACTTACAACCTTATTCTTTGGCCTTGTAAATGCAATAAAAGCTCAATATGATCAACACTTAATTTCCAATCCTATAGCTCTTACAACAACAATTATCAAATGAGTCACTAGTATGAGATGACTCACACATTCAATTAAATTTCTCGGAAAGGTACTAGTGGCATGAGGCTTTTGGGTAATGGTTCCAATGACAGCCTCAAGTGCAACATTCACCCTTTCGATTTCAATTTAAGAATTGGATGACAACGAATCAGATGACATCTTTCTAGGTGGTAATGTTTTGTCAAACTCCACTCTATAATGAAAGATCGTCATGGCATCGATATCAGATTTAATCTCGCCAGTTCTTTTTCAATATCACAATCAACTAATATCTACATTTCTACGAATATCAACCATTTGTTGGGATCATAAATATCCACAACTTGGTTTAGATCTAGGATAGCTAGAATTCCTACGAGAATAGCTTCGATTAATTTACTAGGGGATTTAGGGTTTCTTGTGACAATCTACGTCGTATAAATACCTCGTATAAATAACAAAATATTCATCAAACAATCATGTAATAAAATTACATCATATATATATATATATATATATATATATATATATATATATATATATATATATATATATATATATATATATATATATATATATATATATATATATATAATCCAAGTTATATATATATATTAAAATAACACTTCTCAGTCTGGCCTTGTCGGTAACTCGAGAATTCTTCGGCACCGTTATAGTCAAAAGATTTTTAGACATTTTGAGAAAAATGTTTATAGTTAAAAGATTTTGAAATGTTTTATTCAAAACCTTGGTTTTTAAAAATCTTTCGTTCTCTATAACGAGAGCTCTGGTACCAAACTGTAACACCCCTAGATTTATACAACTCAATACAGCGGAAGACTAGTTGGTGTTACGGGATAACACATTACTCACATCATAGACAACGCTTAAAAGTTGCGTCGTTTTAATAATAAAGCATTTCCATTCATAAATATCAAAGTTACATAGGTCCCAAGTCATTGTATTTAATGCAGGTTTTACAATCATTTGAATGGAAATTATAATTTAAGTGCGGGCCATGAATTCTTGTCGTCTTCCCGAGAATTACCTTCAAGTACTTGAGATAAAACATGTTAAAAGAAAAGGTCAGTGATAACGCCGAGTGAATTCATAGAGTTTAATAAATCCATCAATATAACATCGGTATAAAATTATTACCGAAAATCATTTTTGTACAAATCATTTTAATAGGCCATAAAATAGCCAAAGTCATTTTATACAAATCTTCATCAAAATCATAATATAGCCATTTGCCTTAAAAATCATTATACGAGCCAATGTCGTAAAAACATCATACAATACGTCTTATAACGTTGTATAAAGTTAAATAAGAACCATTATAGGAATATGGTTATGAAAAAACAAAACACAAACATAATATCAATAGTATGACCCTGTATTGCTAGTCAGGCAATACATCGTAATTCGGTGCGTCTAGTAGTATTTTGTTAGTTTGGATTATTATAAGCCGCATGACATTGTTACCTTACTAAGCCAACAACGGGTAGCTAACCCGATAACCAATTTGCCCATCTAAAGTAGCGTGTCGTCACAAAGGTCACGCTATGGAAATCTTCTCATACATAAATTCGCTTACCAATTAATGTGGCACGACGGGGATCAACCGTCAAGGCGCGAACTGGGGTGATCGTCCCCAAATAGTACTATTATATGCACAAGCGTCTACCAAATCCCGGTAGTTCACAATTCATGCTAATGGGACTTTTAGTGACATAACCTAACTTTAATAATCCATTTTATTTCATCTATCGGGTCCTTTAATCATTTATCGGGTCATACAATCGGGTCATACAATCATTCGGGTCCAAATCAATAATCAAACAATCGGGACAAATGGTGTCCTATTTTATAAAAACTAACATGTTATCTCCCTCGCGGGTTTATAAAACATTTATAAAAACATTTAAAAGAGTGCGAGGCTATGAACTCACGTTGATGTGGGAAGGCGGGTTATCGGCAATTCTGACGTACGGTACGTGCTTCAATCACGGAAACCTAGACAAATAATTCTCGTCTTAGACTCATGTCCGATGACTTTATAAAAATAACAATTATTTATACATATGATGATTATATATATATGATGATCAAGTGGGTTTACATGTTCTCTTTTACTCTTTTTAGTGTTTACGTATTGATAACTTCTTACTAGTTTACTAGTTTTACCTATTTACGTGTCTTAGGTCCAATAATCTTATTATAAGTTCTTTAACTTGTTTTAATCCATTTTATACTTATATTATCAGTATCTACACTTTCCATGTTGGGCTCAAATGGGTTAAGCCCAATAAGTTCTTTTTATAAGTGTTTATCTTATTTAGTCCAATTATTAGTCCAATATGCTTAGTTAGCTCGTTAATGTCCGTATGTCCTATAGTTCGGGTTTTATAGGTTTTTACTTGTATTAGTTACTTATATATCAGTATATGACTTTTAAGAACTTTACATTAGACGAGTTTGATCGTCTAAGTTTTAATTGGCGAAAAACGTTAATTTTACGGTAATAGCCGAAAAAGTCGTAAAAATCATGTTTATAGTTTTATAACTTATAAAACTTAACAAGTTACCATTTTTATAAAATGTCTACTTGTTTACCATTGTAAATATTTATATAAATGTATTATATGAGTTAGTGGGTTTTTATTCACATTTTCTACTATATAATTTTGAGTGCTTATATAATAGTATTATACTTTAATTTCCAAAATCTGATTTTTATTTTCATCTTCACCAAAACTGCCATATCTAGAGCTCTATATGGAGATAGAAGCTCAAATTTTTATCACATAAACTAAATGATATTTGATCCATTTAACTCTCCTATAGATACTGTTGAATCATCCTCCAAGTATTTTCTAAAAATCGTCCAAAACAGTAAACTCAGATTGTACCCTAAACTTGTTTTGATCATATCTCACTCATTACAATGATTCCATTGCATGACCAACTCTCACATGTGTACAAGACCCATAGCTTACTGTAAATCCATTAATATATGCCATTTTTATCAGTTCATCATTTGATTCTTTACTGTTTTATACAGCCAACAAATTTAAACAAGATTCTAACTTCGTTTCTTATAGTCTTTCATCTTTTTAAGCATGTTTATCAACACCAAATCCCCACACAATACTTTTATCATCATATAATCATCATATACATATACAATAGGAAATAAAATACATGATTACATAATCAAAATAACAAGAGGATGGGGAGGACAATCTTTATACCACCATGATGATGAAAAGATGGGATTGATGATGAACAAGACTTGGTTTTGGGTAACCAATCTTATGAGATATCAACAACACTTCTAGGATCATTAAGTATTTGTAGACTCTTTGAGAAATCATCCCTAAGACACCAACAAATCTCCTCCTTGGATGTTAAAATCACCTCCAATCTTCAAGACTTCAAAGGAGCATCATCATGTGTATGAATAACACATTAATTTATGGTTAAAATAGATCAAATGAGGGTTGTTTTTTAGGATTGTGGGACGAAATGATAGAGAGAGGAAGGGTGGTTTAGTGGTTTTGCATGTACAAGTGAAGAAATGGTTAGTGAAAGATGGTTTTGTTTGTTGGATAGCTTACTTGATAAGCTTAGGCTAACAAGTGTAGCTAGTAAGCTTACACACTTGACACCTCATGGTGTTGAGTCAATGTTTTGGCCCTCCCATGTTAGTGGGGTGGGGCAAAACTTGTTTTGTCTCATCCCACTAATTTACGGGTATTCCTCGATTTTAGTTTACTCGATTTGCGTGCCCTCGGATCGTTTTACGAAAAACGTTTTTATAAATTATGAATCAACGGCACAAAACGAATCTAATAAAAATTGTCTCATCAAAAACGGAGTTCGAAAACGTAAATACGTAATCCTAGGGTTTCCGGTTTAGTCGTAAAGGACGTTAAAATAAAATCATAAGTCCTAATCTCTTCTCGTAAATTTGTGAGTTTATGAACCAACCCAAATTTAAAACTCCAAAATAATATTCATGGACAAATTTATTTTCTGAAATGTCGGACTGACACCAAAGACGGTGTATGTAAACGTAAGCACGTAACGTAGAATCCTCCGGTTTAGACGTAGTCGATGCTACTTCAAGACGTAAATCCAAATTACTTCCCAAAAATAAGTGAGTTCATATTGTAACATTAAAATAATGTTTTCAAATAAATATCGAGAATAAAATATCAACCATAAATTGACGGATTGTCACACCTTCACCATTATTTAGTGACAATGATGCCTTCTCATTCTTTGTTGGACAAGACAATAGGCCAAGACTAACTCTCAGTGACTTGTTCCAAATGGATGACGCTGATGTTGAAGACATGGATCTCAAATGGCAAACTGCCATGGTTTCTGTGAGATCTAATAGGTTCTTCAAGAAGACCAGAAGGAAGATGACTGTTGATCCTAATGAGCCACTAGGATATGACAAGTCTAAAGTTGAATGCTATAACTGTGGAAGGAATGGACATTTTGCAAGGGAGTGCATTAGAGACAAGGCTAAGAGTAGCAGTTAAAAGTCCAAAAACAGCCATAGAACCAGTCCAAGAATTACTGAAAGCTTTCCAAAAGGAAATAGCAGGAGTCCCAAAGGAACCAAAGCATTGGTGATTGTAGATGGAGTAGTGAACTGGGCTGAAGATAAGGAAGAAGAAGAGCTTGGTTTGATGGCTCTCTCACATGAAGATACTAAGGTACATCCTTGTTCTAAAGATTGTGTTCTTAAATTTAATAGCTTAAAAGTAGAACTAGATGAACAATATCAAAAATTCAACACATGCACTGTAGAATTAAATGCTTTTAAACAAGTTGTTGCTAAGCTAGAAGAAAATATAGTTTTGTATAAAAAGGGTCAACAAAACTGTGAAGAGAAAATAAGAATTTTAACTCTTCAAATGAGGGAAAAAGATGTGGAAATTAAAGCTTTTGAAAAACAACTTGTGAACATATCAACAGAAAATGAAGCTTTAAAAGCCAGTCTTTATAATGAAAGAGAAGTGATTAATCATTGGCAAAAATCCTCTAAAGCATTGGGTAAACCGATTAATTCACAAATGGGGTATTATGATAAGTCAGGCCTAGGATATATTGAGGACCAACCTAGGATAACTTTAACTGACAAAGACTTATCAAAGGGGATTTTTGATAGTTCTAGTGAGTCAGATAATACACCTGAAAATGATAGATATGCTGAAGGAATGAAAGAAGTTCCTCCACTATTATCAGGAATTTTCATGCCCCCTAGTAATGATACAGGTGTAGAGTTAGAACCAAAGGCTATTAATGATTCAAACTCAAGTACTTTATCTCAAGATAAATATGTTTTAACCAAAAACATTGTTTATCCACCTTTAATGAACAATTTTGTTTCTGAAGCGTCTAAAGCTAGTTCTGCTCCCAAGCAGGTAAAAACTCCTAGTAAGGCAATAGCTAATAATGTAAAACATAATAAAACCAAGAGGGGTGGGATAGGTTTTGAGAAAACTAAGTCAAAACAACCTTTTGGGTCTTCTTTAAGAAGAAAAGGATGTTATGTTTGTGGTAGTCTAAGTCATTTTATCAAAAATTGTACTTTACATGAAGATAAAATTGTAAAACAAAAGGATGCACAAAATGCCAGAAGAAACAGTAATGGGAAAATGCACAGGTTAATAGGTAACAGAGATCTAAAGATGACAAACCTAAGTCTGATCATTATAAAAGGGTAGCTAAACCTCAAAAGGTTACTAATATCTCTACCAAGAACTTTGTTCCAAGAGCAGTGCTTATGAAACAAGGTCTAGTACCTTTAAAGTCTGGTAAACCAAGTACCGGTAAGTCTAGAACTGCAAGTACTGCTAGACCAAACTCAAGTACCGCTGGTTCAAAATTTGTCAAACCAAAGTTCCACAAGACTTCTAAGAATGTAGTTGAAAAAGCCAAATCATCAAGAAGTAAGACTAATAACAAACCAGTGAAATGTGGGTTCCTAAAGGTGAAAAACCGTGTTTTCAGGCAAGTACTGCTAAAACAGTACTTAGGCCAAAAATGTACAAAGACAACAAACCTACTTATGTCTTTGACTATATGACTGGAACCATGAAGTATAAGAGTGTATGTAGTCTTACTAGAAAAACTACATATCAAAATCTTAAGTATGTAGGTCCCACAAGATCCGAACCAAATGTGGCTTGGGTCCCTGTTAAAAACTAATAAGTTTTGTTTATGTGCAGGGGCATCTAATTGATGAATTAAAAGATAAAGGTATAGTAGATAGTGGATGCTCAAGAGACATGACAGGGAATAAAGATTTCCTTGTTGAATTTGAAGAATTCAGAGGTGGACCAGTAGCCTTTGGAGGTTGCAAAGGTAGAATCATTGGCAAAGGGAAAATCAATACAGGGAAGTTGGAATTTGAGAACGTGTTCTTTGTAAAAGAATTGAATGAATTCAATCTCTTTTTTGTCTAACAAATGTGTGATAAGAAGAACAAGGTGCTGTTTACAGATACAGACTGTTTGGTGCTCTCCAAAGACTTTGAGATGCCTAAAGAATCTCAAGTACTGCTTAAGGTACCCATGCAAGAAAACATGTACACCTTTAATCTTCATACTATTACTCCAACAGGTGGTATTACATGTTTGCTAGCTAAGGCTTCTAATGATGAGTCTAACTTATGGCATAGGAGGTTAGGTCATGTGAATTTCAAGAATCTTAACAGATTAGTGAATAGAAATTTAGTTAGAGGGTTACCTAAAAAATATTTTCAAATGATTTCACATGTGCTGCTTGTCAAAAAGGTAAGCAACATAGAACCTCTTATAAGACAAAGAATGTCAATACTGTAACAAAGCCTTTGCAAATTTTGCATATGGATTTGTTTGGTCCAGTTTATATAAGGAGCATTATTCATAAGACCTATTGTCTAGTCATAATTGATGATTATAGTAGATTCAGTTGGGTTTTCTTTTTAGCTCTTAAAAGTCAAACCAATGAATTACTTAAGGATTTTATCATTTTAGTTGAAAAGCAGTTCACTAAACAAGTCTTGATCATTAGGACAGATAATGGGACATAATTCAAGAATGTTGAATTTGATGAATTTTGTAGGTCTAAAGGCATCAAGAGACAATTTAGTAATCCTAGGACTCCACAACAAAATGGAGTAGCTGAAAGGAAGAATAGGACACTAATTGAGGCTACTAGAACTATGCTGGCTGATTCTCTTTTGCCAAATACATTTTGGGCAGAAGCAATCAATACTGCATGTTATGTGTTAAATAGAGTCTTAGTGACCAAGCCTCAAAACAAACACCTTATGAACTTTTGACTGGTATTAATCCAACCATAAGTCATTTAAGACCTTTTGGGTGTCATGTGTCTATACTAAATACTCTTGATCATTTGGGGAAGTTTGATGGAAAATCTGATCCAGGATATCTTGTAGGATATTCATTGCAAAGTAAAGCATATAGGGTTTACAATTTGGCATCTAAAAAGGTTGAAGAAAATGCCCATGTTAATTTCTTAGAAAATAAACCCAATGTCCCAGGAATAGGTTATGCTTGGATGTTTGATTTAGATTATCTAACTAATTCAATGTATTACTATTCTTTGCAAAAGGATTGTCAAACTAACAATGCAGGTGAGGAGTCTGGTACAACTAAGTCAGGTACTCAAGGAGAATCTTCTTCATTAGACTCTCAAGATGATGATCTTCAGATCTATGTACCCAGTATGCCTACTGTTACTCCCATGATTGCTACTCCCAAGAAGAAAACTATGCCATCAACTAAGGATCATGCTTCGCAAGAGCTTCATAGGCTTAAAGATCAAGAAAAGAATGTTAGATCTGGTAATAAGCATTCGGGAGAAGAATCTTTTGAGTCAAAACACTCAGCAGTACATATTACACCTAGCGGTACCTCATCTACAAGTACTGCTAAGTCAAAATCTGCAAAGTCTGTTGATTCATTAGAAGATATTTTACAAGCTATGGACGATGAAGACGTTCATGCTAGTCCAGCTGAAGGAATCTTCTCCAAAGCTTCCTATGATGAGCAGGGTGCAGTAACTGACTTCAATAATTTGGAAACTGAAATGCCAGCAGTTCTATTCCCACTCATAAAGTCAACAACAACCATCCTACTACTCAGATCATTGGAAATCCCATGTCTGATGTGCAAACCAGAAGACAACTTCAAGCCAATATTGAAACTCATGCACTTGTGAGTTATGTCAAACAACAGCAGAGAACCAATCATATGGATACTCAGCACTGTTTGTTTGCCTGTTTCTTATCACAAGTAGAGCCCAAGAATATTTCTCAAGCTCTTGATGAAGAACGTTGGGTAGATGCCATGCAAGAAGAATTAACATAATTTGAGCTACAAAAGGTTTGGATTCTTGTGGATCTTCCCTGAGGTAAAAGAGTTACTGGTATTAGATGGGTTTTCAGGAACAAGAAGGATGAAAGAGGAGTTGTTTTGAGGAACAAGGCAAGGCTTGTTGCTCAAGGCTATAGAAAGGAAGAAGGTATAGACTATGATAAGGTTTTTGCACCAGTGGTAAGGATAGAAGCCATTAGGTTATTTTTGGTCTTTGCATCATATATGGGTTTTATAGTCTATCAGATGGATGTGGAAAGTGTCTTTCTTTATGGTACTATTTCAGATGAGGTGTGACAATCCGTCAATTTATGGTTGATATTTTATTCTCAATATTATTTGAAAACAATTTACAATATGAACTCACATATTTTGGGAAGAAATTTGGATTTACGTCTTGAAGTAGCATCGACTACGTTTAAACCGGAGGATTCAACGTTACGTGCTTACGTTTACGTACACCGTCTTTGGTGACAGTCCGACATTTTAGAAAATAAATTTGTCCATGAATATTATTTTGGAGCTTTAAATTTGTGTTGGTTCATAAACTCACAAATTTACGAGAAGAGATTAGGACTTACGATTTTATTTTAACGTCCTTTACGACTAAACCGGAAACCTTAGGATTACGTATTTACGTTTTTGAACTCCGTTTTTGATGAGACAATTTTTATTGGATTCGTTTTGTGACGGTGATTCATAATTTATAAAAATGTTTTTCGTAAAACAACCCGAGGGCACGCAAATCGAGGAAACTAGAATCGAGGAATACCCGTAAATAAATGCGATGAGACAAGTGGGACACTTGTCCCACCCCACTCACAAAACCGGCCCAAATTACACCTCAACACCTTTAGGTGTCAAGTTTTAGCTAAACTATCTATACATGTCTTAACTTAGCTTACAAAGTAAGCTAAGACTTCACAAAACAAGCAAACCTTCACAAACTAGCTCATTCAACATGCAAAACCACTCTCCATTTCCTCTCTACTCTCTCCTTGTGCCGTCCATACTACCACCACCACCACAATGATCATCAAATTTTCTACCATAAATCTTATGTTTAACTTGCATAAGATTGAAACCTATTGAAGACTTGTTGATTGGAGGTGATTCTAACAACTAGCAAGGAGTTTTAAAAGGAGTCAAGGGCTGATTTTCATCAAGGTGTTCATGTAGATGGGTGGTCTTGAAGATGGTCATGGTTATTCACAAGCTTCTCCATCAAAAACCATGTCCAAATCATAATCTACATCAACATGGTGGTATAAAGATTGTCCTCCTCAACTTCTTGTTATTTTGATTATGTAAACATGTATTTTATTTCCTATTGTATATATTTATGATGATTATATGATGATAAAAATGTTATGTGGGGATTTGTTGTTGATAATCATGGATAAAAAGATGAAAAACTATAAGTAAAAATGGGTAAATCTTGTTTAAATGATAGGCTGTATAAAAACAGTAAAGAACCACATGTTAGACTGATGAAATGATGAAATAGAATCCATTTACAGTAAGCTAAATGTCTTGTACACATGTGAGAGTTGGCCATGCAATGGAATCAAAATAATAAGTGAGATATGATCAAAACAAGTTTAGGGTATAAATCTGAAGTTACTGTTTTGGACGATTTTTAGAAAATACTTAAAGGATGATTCAACAGTAGCTATAGAAGAGTTAAATGTAGCACATATCATGTAGTTTATGTGATAAAAATTTGAGCTTCTATCTCCATGTAGAACTCAAGATATGGCAGTTTTGGTGAAGATGAAGTTAAAAATCAGATTTTTAGAAATTAAAGAATAATACTATTATATAAGCACTCACATTTTAATATATAAAATATAAAATAAAAACCCACTAACTTATAAAACTTATTTATATAAATATATATTAAAGGTTAATCAAATGGATAAATTATATAAATGGTGGTGAAATAATGTTTATAAGTAATAAAAACTATAAATATGATTTTTACGACTTTTTCGGCTATCGCCGTAAAATTAACGTTTTTGCTAAATAAAACTTAGACGACCAAACCCGTCTAATGAAAAGTTTATAAAAGTCATATACTGATATTTAAGTAACTAATACAAGTAAAAACCGATAAAACCCGAACTATAAGAAATACGGACGTTAACGGACTAAATTAACGTTATTGGACTAATAATACAACAAAAATGGACTAAAACACTTATAAACTTATTATTGGGCTTAACCCATTTAGGCCCAAATTGGAAAGTATACATACTGATAATATAGGTACAAAATGGATTAAAATAAGTTAAAAGACTTATAATAAGCTTATTGGACATAAAACACGTAAATAGGTAAAACGAGAAAACTAGTATAAAAGTTATCGACACATGACACAAAAATGAGTAAACGAGAATATGTAAACCCACTTGATCATCATATATATATAATCATCATATGTATACATACTTGTTATTTTTATAAATTCATTGGACATGAGTCTAAGACCGATTATTATTTGTCTAGGTTTCCGTGATTGAAGCACGTACCGTACATCCGAATTGCCGACAACCCGCCTTCCCACATCAACGTGAGTTCATAGCCTCACACTCTTTTAAATGTTTTTATAAATGTTTTATAAACCCGCGAGGGAGATAACATGTTAGTTTTTAGAAAATAGGACACCATTTGTCCCGATTGTTTGTTTATTGATTTTGGACCCGAATGATTGAATGACCCGCTTGTATGACCCGATAAATGATTAAAGGACCCGATAGATGAAATAAAATGGATTATTAAAGTTAGGTTATGTCACTAAAAGTCCCATTAGCATGAATTGTGAACTACCGGGAGTTGGTAGACGCTTATGCATTTAATAGTACTATTTGGGGACGATCACCCCAGTTCGCGCCTTGACGGTTGATCCCCGTCGTGCCACATTGATTGGTAAGCGAATTTATGTATGAGAAGATTTCCAATAGCGTGACCTTTGTGACGACACGCTACTTTAGATGGGCAAAATTGGGATCGGGTTAGCTACCCGTTTTGGTTTAGTAAGGTAACAATGTCATGCGGCTTATAATAATCCAAATCACCGAAATACTATTAGACGCTTCGAATTACGATGTATTGCCTGACTAGCAATACAGGGTCATACTATTGATATTATGTTCGTGTTTTGGTTTTCATAACCATATTCATATAACGGTTTTTATTTGATTTTATACAACGTCATCAGACGTATTGTATGATTGTTTTTACGACATTGGCTCGTATAATGATTTTTAAGGCAAATGCCTATATTATGATTTTCGATAAACGATTTGTATAAAGTGACTTTGGCTATTTTATGGCCTATTAAAATGATTTGTACAAAATGATTTTCAGTAATAATTCTATACTGATGTTATATTGATGGATTATATTAAACTCTATGAATTCACTCGGCGTTATTGCTGACCTTTTCTTTTAACATGTTTTATCTCAGGTACTTGAAGGTAATTCTCGGGAAGACGACAAGAATTCATGGCCCGCACTTAAACAAATTTTCCATTCAAATACTTTGCAAAAACTTTGTATGAAATGTAATGACTTGGGACCTATGTAACTTTGATATTTATGAATGGAAATGCTTTATTAATAAACGACGCGATTTTTATGTGTTGTCTATGATGTGAGTAATGTGCTATCCCGTAACACCAACTAGTCTTCCGCTGAACTGAGTTGTATAAATTTGGGGGTGTTACAGTTTGGTACCAGAGCTCTCGTTATAGAGAACAAAAGATTTTTAAAACCAAGGTTTTGAATAAAACATTTCAAAATCTTTTAACTATAAACATTTTTCTAAAAATGTCTAAAAATCTTTTGACTATAACGGTGCCGAAGAATTCCCGAGTTACCGACAAGGCCAAGACTGAGAAGTGTTATTTTAATATATATATATAACTTGGATTATATATATATGATGTAATTTTATTACATGATTGTTTGATGATTATTTTGATTTTTATACGAGGTATTTATACGACGTAGATTGTCACAAGAAACCCTAAATCCCGTAGTAAATTAATCGAAGCTATTCTCGTAGGAATTCTAGCTATCCTAGATCTAAATCAAGTTGTGGATATTTATGATCCCAACAAATGGTTGATATTCGTAGAAATGTAGATATTAGTTGATTGTGATATTGAAAAAGAATTGGCGAGATTAAATCTGATATCGATGTTATGACGATCTTTCCTTATAGAGTGGAGTTTGACAAAACGTTATCACCTGGAAAGATGTCATCTGATTCGTTGTCATCCAATTCTTAAATTGAAATCGAAAGGGTGAATGTTGCACTTGAGGCTGTTATTGGAACCATTACCCAAAAGCCTCATGCCACTAATACCTTCCGAGAAGTCTAGTTGAATGATCAAGTCATCTCATGCTAGTGACTCATTTGATAATTGTTGTTGTAAGAGCTAATAGGATTGGAAATTAAGTGTTGATTCATATTGAGATTGTATTGCCTTTACAAGGCGAAAGAATAAGGTTGTAAGTAGTGGAGAATGAGGTAGGATATCGAATTGAGTATAAAATTTGTTGGAACTTGAATGAAGTAAAACTTAACCTGTATGGAATATGAGATTGATAAGAGGAAATTACTAAGTCATATGATTGAATTATAAGGTTTTAAATGATTGTAGGTTTGTGTTAAGGGCTGTTCCTAGGCCATTGTCCACTAACGAGGATGCCCAGTGTCCAAGAAATAAATTGAAGAAATCTTCTTCTAAATTGAGACCGATGGATCTTCTGGGACATGTGGAACACCTAATGACTCTTGTAGATTAGTATTCATTATGGTATCTTTCAAAAATAATCCCTAACTTAACTGAGATATCAGTTGGTAGGATGAGTTCTGAGAATTGTATGATATAGTGACACGCAATGTGTTACGCTACAATTTTGACTTGTTTGTGATTAATGAAAAGACTACCTTTGATTGCTAAATTCTACATGTATCGATGTTATCTATCTTTTATTGCTTCATCCTAATGTTCGCATTAGTAATGCAACCATTGAACAAGTACTCATCTTGATTTGAGTTACGTTGTGAATTATTCTTCGTGAGTGCCATCAAGGTCATGAACCTCATGATTTCTTGGCTAAGCTCATTTCCTATTATATCGTAGTTAATTCTTGGTGAACAAGCTTTCATCACTCTTTTGCAGATCACTCATTGTTTTTATAAGACAAAACAGTATCCATTGAGAAAAACTGAGTTTTCATCACTGAAAGGATTATTTAAAATGAGATTTATAAGTGATTGTTATCGAAAGGAAATTGTTTATAAAACATCTTGGAAAACCTAATTGTTTTCATAACAAAGAAAATCTTTGTAAATTTATTCTTGATTCTTATTTAAGAATTAAGCAGGAAAATGTTTTTATCATAAACATGATGATAAAATTTTGACGAACTGAGTATTGCATCGTTAATCTTGAAATTATATATAGTTGCGCGCCTACATACAATTTGGAATGGACTATGCAAGACTGATTAGTAGTCACCATAAAACTAATGAATAAACACTACATTTCCTTTGAAGATTGTGAAAGACTAAAAATTTATGAGATCTGCAAGAAGTGAAAAATAAGGACATAATGTTAGAGACACCTACATATGTGCCTGTAACATCTATTCTTCTGAGTTAAATTTACTCATCTGTGGAAATTGTCTTACTTGACAATTGACAATCCATTCTTGTCCAATTCTCCCGTAGTGAGATTCTTAGGAAAAGTATTTGATTATTGAGTGTTGATACCCGACTGGATGTATCGACGTTCTTATCATTTCTTATGATTTGATTTCATTTGAATGACCTGGGTAACGATCCGAGGAGCTTTCGAATGCGTACTCAGATTATGAAAATGTGGGATATATTCATATTCGTTAAATATTTTCGTCTGAATCTGATTTGAAATTCTCTCGCGTAGATTATGCGTTGATCTTACTCTTTAGATGGTAGTTGTGTCTCCATGTATCCTTGAATTTGTGAAGGATTATGAGTTATTATTAGTCTTTTGAGAAGTTCACATCTTATCGACGGCAATGAAACTGAAAAGTTGATAATGCCGGTAGAATGGATTGATTAATGATGACATGACGATATTGTCTTAATTGATGGGAACTCGAGTAGAATTCCCCTAAATGATAAGATGCTGATTATCAAAAGTGAACTAAATAATTCTTGATGGATGACCATATCCTGTATTAAGACTTAAAATTTTACTGTGAATGGTTGTGAACTAGTTATAGATATTATAATCTAGAAGAACCTAATATGAATGTATTAAAAGATGTTTTTGTTATCTGAAACTTTAGGAGATATTTGCTGGTGAATTACCTAGACTTTTGCCATTAAGGCAAATTGAAATTGGTATTGATTATATTCCCGGTGCTGCACTTGTGGCTTGTGCACTGTACGTCAGCACCATCTGAATTTAAGGAATTACCGTACAACTAAGAAAGCTGTCGGGGAAAGATTTTATTATACCAAGCCTGTCATCCTGAAGAGATATGGTGTTATCATTCCTTATATTTATAGATTACTGTGACTGAGTAAATTGACAATCGAAAACGATATCCATAACTCGAAATGGAAGATTTGTTCGATCATTTACAAGGTTCTAGCAATTTTATCCATGGCATGGTTATCATCAACTTCGCATCTGCGGAAGAAGATTATGTATTCCAATCACTACATCCTGTACTTGTAATGAACATTATGAGTTTCACGTGATGTCGTTTGGATTGACTAATACACATGTAGTATTCATAAATTTGGTGAATCTCGTGTGTAGACTGTAATTTGATAAATTCATGCTCGTGATTATTAAGGACTATTCGTTTGATTATAAGAATAAGAAGGAGTTAATAATTAGTTATAAATTGCCCTGAATTGGCTAAACAATGAAAACCTGTATCTTAAATAATTAACACGTGATTAAAAACTTAATCCTTTACATAAAATGATCGTTGGATTAAAAATGGTAAGATGTATGCATATAGACTCTTCAAAAATTAAGAGCCCTTTTAAGACTTTGGATTTTTCCAAAAAGAATGGAAATATGTTTTGACGAATGTTTTAACAAAGGATTTTTATAGGGATTATTCCCTTATACACAAACCATTTAACTAAACTTCTGTTTAGGGGTAAATGTTTGTGTATACTTTTAGACAACCTAAGAAGATTGAGAAAACCCATTAAAACCATAACTTGAAATTTGAAACGATAATTTTTACTTGTCAACTAAGAAAATTTTGACCAAAGTATAAACAAAGGTTTTTCGAACATTTACGGATCTTATTAATTATTTTAATTATTTTCGATAAATCAACAAAAATCGTGTTAATTAAATTCAAATTTATTTTTGAACATTTTATTATAATTGGTCGAACTAAGAAATTTAAAACTTTTACGTTTACGCTTCATAAAAATTAACTAATAATTATTTAATTAATTGTAATAATTATCGACGCTTTAGACGTCAGATTGAGTAAAACGGATAAAGATAATAGTAAATACGAAACTGAAACATAAAAGATATAAAGAACCAGTTAGGACATGTTCCTTAGTAATGAATGTGCAAAATAAATTGCCGAACAATTTAAATATGAACGATGTTTGTAATAAGGATAATATAGATAAAAAAAAAAAAAAAAAAAAAAAAGCGGCTCGCGACTAATATGAACCATTAAAAATTAAGAAGCCGATAGCGTTAAATGCTTTAAAGACCACTTATGGTTGCCTAAATATGGAGGATTGTGAGATAGAGTTAAATTGGAATTTGTAAGTATAAGTATTCTATGTATGTCATTTTGACTAAAAGTATCTTTGTCTGAAGAAGTTGTACTGATGACGAATTATGAAGGCAGACATCGCCTCATACATTAGTAAAACGTCTAGCTATTGCAAAGGTCATCATCTGAATTTGATTCGATTTGGGTCATCGTCGACAGACTGACCAAATCTGCTAATATCATTCTCGTTAATGATAAATGCAAAAGAGTTATGTAAAAAAAAAAATAGCATGCCTGTATCGATCATCTATATCAAGATCCTCGCTTCGCATCGAATTTCTAGAGATTTGCTCAGAAATCGTTAAGAACAAACCTTGATGAGAGTACTATGTACCACCCCAAATCGAAGGGGCGAGGTAAAGTAACGATACAAGGTAATATAAGTGCTGTTTTATGTTTGAATGATTGACCTTTGGTAATAGACCGTATAATCGTTTTCCTTTGGAGAGATTATCATTGATAATCATCATATTAGGATCGAGATCGAATCTTGTTAAGATTTAGAAATTAGAGCATCTGTAAGCTGGAGTTGAGATGAAGACACCCGACATACACCCATTGTGTGTTGGACATGTCTTTTAGGTTTAAGGTTTCCTATTATGGCGAACCTAACCTTGCAAAATACCCGACCCGCGAGATCCGAAATGATTGTTGAAATTAGGATTTGATTATTGACTACCGATAGTGGGCAAGAGGTTATGTGAATATGAAAAGTAGATCTTGAAGTGCCAAATGGGTAGCGAAGTTATGCCAAAATTTTTAACCTTGGAAAGATGAATTCATGATCTGACAAATCATGGGATATAAGTCCCCGTTGTATGGGACCATTGAGATGATATAAAAGATTGGTTTGAAAGGCATATAAGCTGGATCTACCCTAGGACTTCAAAGACTGCGTGAATTATGTTTCGTAAATCGAACTTGATGGAATATCTATCAAGTGAAAATCTGAATTAGTCTTAGTAGAGCTTAGATCGGCGAAAAGTTGCATTCATCAAAAACCCGTGAACATCATGGATAGAGAAAGTAAGTCAACATTAAGCCTGATCTTATTCCCGTAGTTATATTTGATGAAACTCGCGTATTTTAATTGCACTTGTGAGAAAAGACCGAATGTGGAGGAAATACCCACATGGCTTTAACTCTATAAGAAGCAAGTAGTAAGGTAAGATGATCTTTGAGGACAAAGATCCTGTTTAGGGGTAAATGCTGTGACAATCCGTCAATTTATGGTTGATATTTTATTCTCAATATTATTTGAAAACAATTTACAATATGAACTCACATATTTTGGGAAGAAATTTGGATTTACGTCTTGAAGTAGCATCGACTACGTTTAAACCGGAGGATTCAACGTTACGTGCTTACGTTTACGTACACCGTCTTTGGTGACAGTCCGACATTTTAGAAAATAAATTTGTCCATGAATATTATTTTGGAGCTTTAAATTTGTGTTGGTTCATAAACTCACAAATTTATGAGAAGAGATTAGGACTTACGATTTTATTTTAACGTCCTTTACGACTAAACCGGAAACCTTAGGATTACGTATTTACGTTTTTGAACTCCGTTTTTGATGAGACAACTTTTATTGGATTCGTTTTGTGACGGTGATTCATAATTTATAAAAATGTTTTTCGTAAAACAACCCGAGGGCACGCAAATCGAGGAAACTAGAATCGAGGAATACCCGTAAATAAATGGGATGAGACAAGTGGGACACTTGTCCCACCCCACTCACAAAACCGGCCCAAATTACACCTCAACACCTTTAGGTGTCAAGTTTTAGCTAAACTATCTACACATGTCTTAACTTAGCTTACAAAGTAAGCTAAGACTTCACAAAACAAGCAAACCTTCACAAACTAGCTCATTCAACATGCAAAACCACTCTCCATTTCCTCTCTACTCTCCCCTTGTGCCGTCCATACTACCACCACCACCACAATGATCATCAAATTTTCTACCATAAATCTTATGTTTAACTTGCATAAGATTGAAACCTATTGAAGACTTGTTGATTGGAGGTGATTCTAACAACTAGCAAGGAGTTTTAAAAGGAGTCAAGGGATGATTTTCATCAAGGTGTTCATGTAGATGGGTGGTCTTGAAGATGGTCATGGTTATTCACAAGCTTCTCCATCAAAAACCATGTCCAAATCATAATCTACATCAACATGGTGGTATAAAGATTGTCCTCCTCAACTTCTTGTTATTTTGATTATGTAAACATGTATTTTATTTCCTATTGTATATATTTATGATGATTATATGATGATAAAAATGTTATGTGGGGATTTGTTGTTGATAATCATGGATAAAAAGATGAAAAACTATAAGTAAAAATGGGTAAATCTTGTTTAAATGATAGGCTGTATAAAAACAGTAAAGAACCACATGTTAGACTGATGAAATGATGAAATAGAATCCATTTACAGTAAGCTAAATGTCTTGTACACATGTGAGAGTTGGCCATGCAATGGAATCAAAATAATGAGTGAGATATGATCAAAACAAGTTTAGGGTATAAATCTGAAGTTACTGTTTTGGACGATTTTTAGAAAATACTTAAAGGATGATTCAACAGTAGCTATAGAAGAGTTAAATGTAGCACATATCATGTAGTTTATGTGATAAAAATTTGAGCTTCTATCTCCATGTAGAACTCAAGATATGGCAGTTTTGGTGAAGATGAAGTTAAAAATCAGATTTTTGGAAATTAAAGAATAATACTATTATATAAGCACTCACATTTTAATATATAAAATATAAAATAAAAACCCACTAACTTATAAAACTTATTTATATAAATATATATAAAAGGTTAATCAAATGGATAAATTATATAAATGGTGGTGAAATAATGTTTATAAGTAATAAAAACTATAAATATGATTTTTACGACTTTTTCGGCTATCGCCGTAAAATTAACGTTTTTGCTAAATAAAACTTAGACGACCAAACCCGTCTAATGAAAAGTTTATAAAAGTCATATACTGATGTTTAAGTAACTAATACAAGTAAAAACCGATAAAACCCGAACTATAAGAAATACGGACGTTAACGGACTAAATTAACGTTATTGGACTAATAATACAACAAAAATGGACTAAAACACTTATAAACTTATTATTGGGCTTAACCCATTTAGGCCCAAATTGGAAAGTATACATACTGATAATATAGGTACAAAATGGATTAAAATAAGTTAAAAGACTTATAATAAGCTTATTGGACATAAAACACGTAAATAGGTAAAACGAGAAAACTAGTATAAAAGTTATCGACACATGACACAAAAATGAGTAAACGAGAATATGTAAACCCACTTGATCATCATATATATATAATCATCATATGTATACATACTTGTTATTTTTATAAATTCATTGGACATGAGTCTAAGACCGAGTATTATTTGTCTAGGTTTCCGTGATTG
The DNA here is from genome assembly GCA_025667525.1 of Glebionis coronaria. Lineage (NCBI taxonomy): Eukaryota > Viridiplantae > Streptophyta > Magnoliopsida > Asterales > Asteraceae > Glebionis > Glebionis coronaria. The sequence goes on along the minus strand of JANFOE010001461.1, from coordinate 205,522 downwards.
AAGCACGTACCATACATTCGAATTGCCGACAACCCGCCTTCCCACATCAACGTGAGTTCATAGCCTCGCACTCTTTTAAATGTTTTTATAAATGTTTTATAAACCCGCGAGGGAGATAACATGTTAGTTTTTATAAAATAGGACACCATTTGTCCCGATTGTTTGTTTATTGATTTTGGACCCGAATGATTGAATGACCCGATTGTATGACCCGATAAATGATTAAAGGACCCGATAGATGAAATAAAATGGATTATTAAAGTTAGGTTATGTCACTAAAAGTCCCATTAGCATGAATTGTGAACTACCGGTAGTTGGTAGACGCTTATGCATTTAATAGTACTATTTGGGGACGATCACCCCAGTCCGCGCCTTGACGGTTGATCCCCGTCGTGCCACATTGATTGGTAAGCGAATTTATGTATGAGAAGATTTCCAATAGCGTGACCTTTGTGACGACACGCTACTTTAGATGGGCAAAATTAGGATCGGGTTAGCTACCCGTTTTGGTTTAGTAAGGTAACAATGTCATGCGGCTTATAATAATCCAAATCACCGAAATACTATTAGACGCTTCGAATTACGATGTATTGCCTGACTAGCAATACAGGGTCATACTATTGATATTATGTTCGTGTTTTGGTTTTCATAACCATATTCATATAACGGTTTTTATTTGATTTTATACAACGTCATCAGACGTACTGTATGATTGTTTTTACGACATTGGCTCGTATAATGATTTTTAAGGCAAATGCCTATATTATGATTTTCGATAAACGATTTGTATAAAGTGACTTTGGCTATTTTATGGCCTATTAAAATGATTTGTACAAAATGATTTTCAGTAATAATTCTATACTGATGTTATATTGATGGATTATATTAAACTCTATGAATTCACTCGACGTTATCGCTGACCTTTTCTTTTAACATGTTTTATCTCAGGTACTTGAAGGTAATTCTCGGGAAGACGACAAGAATTCATGGCCCGCACTTAAACAAATTTTCCATTCAAATACTTTGCAAAAACTTTGTATGAAATGTAATGACTTGGGACCTATGTAACTTTGATATTTATGAATGGAAATGCTTTATTAATAAACGACGCGATTTTTATGTGTTGTCTATGATGTGAGTAATGTGCTATCCCGTAACACCAACTAGTCTTCCGCTGAACTGAGTTGTATAAATTTGGGGGTGTTACATGAGGTATATATTTCACAACCTCTAGGTTTTGTAGATCCTATTTTCCCCAACAGAGTCTAAAAAGTTATCAAAGCACTTTATGGTCTACATCAAGCTCCAAGGGCTTGGTATGAAACTTTATCCAATTTTCTATTAGAACATGGATATAGGAGAGGGACCATTGACAAAACTCTATTCATCAAAAAGAATGCCAAGGATATTATTCTAGTACAAGTCTATGTTGATGACATTATTTTTGGTTCAACCAAGAAACTATGGTGTCAAGAGTTTCAGGCTTTGATGAAAGGAAGATTTCAGATGAGTTCTATAGGAGAACTTACTTTCTTTTTGGGACTACAAGTCAAACAAAGGAAAGATGCAATGTTTATCAGTCAAGATAAATATGTTGCTGAAATATTGAAGAAGTTTTCATATATGGATTCAAGGAGTACAAGCACACCTTTTGAAGCTAAGAAGTCTTTATCAAAAGATGAATATGGTGAAAATGTTGATTTTCATCTATACAGGTTAATGATTGGTTCATTGATGTATCTTACTGCTTCAAGACCAGACATCATGTTTGTTGTATGTGCCTGTTCAGGGTTCCAAGTTAATCCAAAGGTGTCACATCTACATGCTGTGAAGAGGACTTTTAAGTATCTTAAAAGTCAACCTAATTTAGGATTATGGTATTCTATAGATTCAACCTTTGAATTGGAAGCTTACTCAGACAGTGATTATGCTGGAGCTAATCATGATAGGAAATCCACAACAGGAGGTTGTCAATTCTTAGGCAGAAGATTTATATCATGGCAGTGTAAGAAGCAAACAATTGTTGCTACTTCTACAACTGAAGCTGAATATGTAGCTGCTGTCATTGTTGTGGACAAGTACTTTGGATTCAAAATCAGTTGTTAGATTATGGGTTCAACTTTATGAACACCAAGATTTATATTGATAATGAAAGTACTATATGCATTGTCAAGAATCCAGTATTTCACTCTAAGACCAAGCATATTGAAATAAGACATTGTTGGGTCCACTAGATGTGGATCTTGCAGCCTGTTAAGGATGGTGAATGACTTCTTAATCACAAGTCTATTCACATAAAGACTCTTAATGAAACACACAGTATAAGTGCGGAATACAAATACTATGAACAAGAAGAAACAGAATAACTAAATGACTTGATCCTTACTAAGGATTTCTACTATTAATATGAAATGAATAATGTTGATGAAGCTGTGTCTAACCCTTCTGCCAATGGTTCCTTTTATACTACAAGGAAACCCTAATACTATATTAAACCAAAACGTGTAACGTCTGATATGCATATCCTTTCCTAACATATCTCATGCATATCCTAACAAACTACTAAGATTAATAATGTTTGACTTTCTACTAGACCAGGAGCACATATTTCTCCTACTACTACTAGGACCAGGAGGAACTACATACCTCCTAGCTTATCTATTACAAATATCTATTCCAGACGTCCTAACAATCCTCCCCTAAACTTGAATTTGACTGGTTGAGTTCAAGTTTCTTGGTAGATCTTGCAAAACATCTTGAGGATTGAAACAGCAGCACAAACATCAGCAAGCTAACCATCAGCATTGAAAACACAAAGACTGCTGCAACGAGTAACATCGAGAAGCTTCTTGAAAGCTTGAAACAGATTTGCACCTTGTTGAATCTTGACAGAAACATGAGCAGATTTGATGAGCCTTTACCAAGTAGCTGCTCGCTCTTGGGCTAGCTAGTCTTTGTGGTGGAATAAGCATCACCTTGGGAGACCAGAACCCAACCCAGCTCTTAGAACGTAAATCAATGGTGAGTGGGGGTACCCTAATGATTTTGGGCAAATCAACACAGCCGTCAACGGATTTGATATAGATCTTTACCAGAAGCCGTACCCTTCCGGACTAGCCAACTCTTAGCAATAAAGCATCGTTGAGTTGAAAACCCTATAGCTTTGAGCAAGCTATTACAACTATCAACGGATTTGATATTAGTCTTTACCAAGAGCCGTACCCCCTTGGACTAGCCACTTTTCAGTCTAATACCAAGGCAAGTGAAAACCCTCCAATTTTGGGTAAACTGGCAACCATCAACAGATTTGATAATCACACCAGAGCCGTACCCTCATGGTGAATCAACTCTTTCTTGTCTGTTAAACATGGTGAGTTAAGTATCATTTGTTGTGAGGACTAGGTTCAACACCAGTAGTACTTCTCATGACAGCCCAAGTGTGAAAATACCAAGCGAAAAACAGTTTGATGATGGAAAAGTATAAGCAGATATTATATGATTTTCAAGTTTTGAAATTCCATCACATGTTAAAATTATAAGAAGATATTATATACAAGTATGTTTTTTTTGTTTTTTTTAACAAACAACTAAAGTAACATGTGAGTCACTAATCACTGTACATATTGGTGAAAAGAATGTATGTATACCAAAAAGATAGAAGACACAAACCAATCACAAACCAGAACAACAACCTTGTTTGCATGCAGCCAAGCTTGAATTCCCTCAACTAAAGTAGTGGCCATGGAAGACTCGTTACCAGAAAAAGCATTAGACACCAGTAGGTGGCACTCCAGCATAGCTTCCATGGTAGCAATGGTCAACGGATACTCCACATCAGTAAGCATAAACACAACAGCACTAGACTCAAGTTCCAACACATGAACACCACACCCAGCATACAACTTCCACCTCCTTATCATCGAGCGAGGTTGATCCTTCCATACGCCAGCATGAGGAGAATCAGGAGGGGAATCCAACATCAACTTCAAATCACCCCAAATAGTCAACCCGGGCCAATCAGGAAGCTCACTTGGAGACTTAGGAATCTCAGCATCAACCAAACCATACAACAGCATAAGATCACGACGCTCCACCCATGACAATATATTTTGCAATCCAGAGACATATCGGGTGTAGCCATCACTAGTCGTAATCTTATGAGTAAAGGTACCACGAGAAATAGGGGATGGGCGAACCTCCCAAGCTACAATCAAGCCCTTGCCAAGGGACAACTCAGTCTCACTATCAGAAGCAGCATATATGAGATTGGCAGGATCTCTCTTCTCAAATGGGACAGACTTGCCACGACGAGCCTTCTTCTTCCGAATAGAATGGCACGGTGTGGGGACACCAGAAGAAGATTCCTCCTTAACCTTAACATCAACAGTAGTAGCAGCAACAGGAACAAAGTCATCAACAACCATAGGTTCAGAAGTGGCTGCACCAGCTGATGAAGTAGGAAGTGGTTTAGTCATTGGCGTAGATGTAGATTCCTCAACAGGAGTAACAGGTGTGGGATTAGTAGCAGGAGTGGTAGTAGCTTCAGAAGTGGTGGTAGTATCAACATGAGAGTGTGTGGGATCAACGTTTGAAGTGGTGGTGGTAGGAACAGCAGTAGAAGGTGCACTAGAAGATGGAACCCCAGAAGTACCTTTGTGAACATCCGGCAAAGAAGTGGGAGTAACAGCAGGCTTAGAAGTTTGGACAACACGAGGAGGTGGGTGATAAATAGCATGTTCAGGCACAAGTGTATCCCTATGCTTGATCATCTTGGTGTAAAGATCTTAAGCTCATCAAAAGAAAACCTCCTCACCCTCTCCCATGTCCACCCAGTCTGATAATAAGCAGCCGATTGATTCTTAACATACTACTGCATCAACCGTCTCTCCTCAGCACGCGACAGAGGTCTGTTACGGCGTTGTTCGCGAAGCTAGGCAGCAAGAGTTAACTGTTGTTTACGCATCAAAGCCATTGCCTGTTGAACACAATTACCTTGATTCACATCTTCACCCAACAAATCGGTGAACTGAGAGTAGTCTAAAGTAAGGATGGTAATCACATTCATCCAGTCATGGTCATCCCAATGCATGGCATTGTGCCTTAACTGCTCACGTCTTTGTTGTTGCAGGGCTTCATCCGCAGCCTTGTCTTGATGGTCAAGCTCTTCTTGCAATCTCTGAGCAGCCTCTTCCTCCAACCTTTCTTCTTCTAATTGTCTGCGATTTCACTTCTTGGGAGGAGAGGGTGCATCAGTCACAGGGCTTTTTCCCTTGGGATCAGTAGAAGGACCAGCAGTGGGAAGTGAAGGGCCAGCAGAGTCATCCATTGGTTTGGGACCAGCAGCAGCAGTAGGAATGCATGAAGGACTAGGAGGAGCAGGCAAGTCATCACTTGGCTTATCAGCAAAGGCAGCTTTTGCCAAAAGAGTTAGCCCATCCTCCTCAACATCTTCATCAGAATCCGTGAGCACCACTTTCTTCCTTTGGCGCTTTAGCTGCGTCTCTAACGATTTAACCTTGTTCGCCAATGGGAGCACGAAATCCCGTGTGAGCTTGCGGTGCTGGTTGAGCTCATCTTCCAATGAAACAATCTTGGCATAGTACCTGTGTATAAGAGCAAGCAAAGAAGTCAAAGAAACAGGTTCCTCAGCTTCCCCACCAAGAGGACTTGGCTTGGGGGATGCGTCATTGGAACCAGAAGTAACTGATGGGTCATCCATATGGGTATGAGAACCAGAAGGCTTCTCAGCAGAATGTGGAGGGTGAGAATCATCAAATGGGACTCATGTGGGCGAGAAGAGGGAGCAGCCTTTGAGGTAGATGGCATTTCTACCACCACCTCTCTAACTGGCTCCTCAACCTCCATATGAGGCACACCAGTAGCAGGGTTCTCCTCTCCATAGGATCATTCTCCAATGGAGGTTCCTCCCCGACATGATCACCCAGAGGAACCACAATGGGACCCCCTTGGGCAAGGCCCAGCATAACATCAGTAAGAGGCCTCAAAGGACCCTTATAACCAAGTGTCATATTCGCATAAACTTTTGGAGTAAGCTTTGGGGGCATATATTCCTTCTTATTCCTAGGTAAGCACATAAGAACCTGCTGCAAAAACCTAGGGTACATCAATAACTTCTTTCTAGAACCAGTATCACTAAGATTACTAATCATGCCATCAAACAAGTAACGAGAAAAGTTAAAAGTGCGACCTTGAGCAATACAAATCAAACCAGTAGCAAGGTGGATGGGAAACGCATCCCAACTCCCAGATTTTGGACTCAAACAATGAATCAAAAAGTGAACCAGCAGCTTCCATTGAGGGGAAATCTATTTTTCTGGAAGTTAAACTTCCCCTCATGATTATAGCATATAGCAACCATACCATCTGTGACAACCCCGGTTTTTGAGGTTCGTCACTAAGTCTTATTTTTAGGATATTTTGTGTGACTATTTGTTTTATGTGATTTATGTGTTTATATGTATGATTTTGGGGATGAGAATGGACGAAATGAGTTACATGATTTGTAAATCCTGGTACGGGTTGGAAATGAAATGAAATGAAATGAGTTCAGAAATGAACTGCGGGAAAGTTTGGATATTGTTTTTACAAGGCTTCGTGTATGTATTGTATGTTGTATGTATGTATTAAGTATAGATTATATGTTTAGGATAAGTTTTAGAGATACTTTCCATAATTAGAAACTTTTTGAAATGACGGTTAGTTTGGAAATCGCGTAGAAAGTAGAAAAAACCAACGTAAGGCTTTCGGGTTATGGTCCCGAAGTAACCCGAATGTGAGCTTTAGTTTAAAAATAATATAGGTTATAAAATAAGGTTAAGAACCAGATCCTTAGGTGCTTTGGGCTTGGTTTGGGCAGCCAAAAGTAAAGGAAGAAAGAAAATAACCAAAAAGCCCAAAAATAGGCCCAATGGACTAGTAATGAGATTAGGGGGACTTTAAGACTTAACCAAACCTATCCCATAACCAAAATAATCATATTTTTCACCCCCATAACATCTCATAAACGAATTTTAACAATGGTAGCCAATTAGTGTTTCAAAGATAAAGATCTTCCATTATTTTTAAGGTAAAATCTTCAATCCCTTTTTAATTAAATTGTTTTTATGCATTTATAAATCAATACATGATGGATCTATGATTATGTCTAAATTAAAAGCTGAGTTTTAATGATATACTAATGATTAGATTATTTAAGGTTTATAATTAAACAAGTCATGGATAATTAATTAGGTTAATTCAATTAAATTCAAAATTAAAAACTGGGCAGAATTTTAGGTCATTTGTTTTGATCATATTTAGAGTTCTACAAACTTTTAATTTTTGAATCTTATGTCCCTAGAAAGGTAATTGAATTAGCATTCAAATACAAGAAACGAGAACTAAATTAGAGGTCGGGAAGTGGGTAAAAAATAGGTTACATCAGTCAGGTGTCAAAGCAGTTTTTGGATCAGCCTGTTTATATTTTATGTTTTGAGTTGGTTAGGGTGGTTAGGGTTATAGATAGACCTTCAAACGAATTTGGGAGTTATTTTATATATTATAGAAAGGATCTGGAGTGGGGCTAAGTAAATGGAATAGGTTAAGACCCTCTGGTCATAACAAACTTTTCATATGTTCAAAATCAGTAAATTCTGGATAGGTAAAAGTATATATATATATATATATATATATATATATATATATATATATATATATATATATATATACATGGAGGCCTTAATAGTAGATTTAAGGTTGCGGCCAAATAGGAGAGTTAGCTAACACATGTAAGAGCATAGGGTTTCTTTTACAGGGCATGTTATTTTGGTTAAGGGGGTGTTCGACCCATAGTTTGAAGTATGAAAAACGGGACTGTTTTGGGTAAAATGTTAATGGGACGAGTTATGAACTAAACTAAGTTAAGGGCTTTATAGTGGGGTGTAATGATATGTATATGGCATATAAATAGGGTTAAGTTGTAGGAGAAGGTTAGATATCCATCATAGATTGATGAGCCAATTTGGTATGTGGTTCATGTCTTGATTGTATACATTTGTGTGTTTAGATTTTTGCTAGAGCGCGGATACTTGGAGAAGCTTGTTCAGGTGAGTTTCATAGTCTCATGTCTTTTTATGATTTGAATTCAGATGGGATGGAAGAGACACTATATGGTTTTGTAACTAATGTTGTGAATGTTTTTATGGTTTGAGCTGGACTTGTGTGTGCACTTATGTGATTAACTTCTATGTGATTCTTCATTGTGTTTATGATTTGGATCGAGGGACACGTACCGTCTCATTTATTGTGGTTTGACTTGGTACCAAGGGGATGTTGACAAGGCGGGGCCTTGGGATTGGTTCATAGGTGTATGGGCGCCTATGGGACTATGGTGATTGGTAAGGCTTGGAGCCTTGGAATTGTGGTTATTGGTAAGGCTTGGAGCCTTGGATTTGTGATGGTTGGTAAATCTTAAATGCTAGTTGTTAATACTTAATTGTAGCACATTATCCATATGTTATTTTGTTAATGGTTGTTATTCATAGCTTATAATTGATTTGGAGTTGGAGTCTAAACCTATGACTCTCACCAACTTTATGTAGACGTGTTTTAGTGTCTCTTTTAGGTGAGAATGTGGTTAAGCGTGAGAATAGGGGTGGCTAGTTGGGAGGCTTAGGATGCATTGGAGGAACCCCCTTTCCTCTTAGTCTTTATTTGATGTTTGTATAAGTGATACTTTGTTGACTATATGTTTGCTTTGTTTATGTTAATTGTTTATCTCGGGTAAGCGGTAGGAGTGTTACCTACTTACCTAGACTCCTGCATTGTTGAGATATTGTCATGACATTTGTAATTGTGTCACAATTTTATGACATTTCTTATTTCATTTAGTTATCTCTATAGACACGTTATTCTTGTGATGATATCCATACGTCGCGCTCCATATTCCGCCATGGTGGGGTGTGAAAGAATGGTATCGGAGACAATGGTTATAGAGAATTAGGTTGCCTAGTCTCGTAGCCTAGTCTATAGCTTAAGGGTCCTCGCATATAGGCGTCATAGGAGTATGTGTGCATTTGATATTAATTGATGTTATTGCTTTTTACTTACGATGTTTGTTAAGTTTTGACTAGTATGGGTTGAACCATAATAGTTCATACTTAGCCACGTGTTATTTTCTTTTCGGGTTGTGACTAGTGCGGCTTGAACCATTATCGTCCACGCTAGTCATTGTTGTATTTTGCTTAAATTGTACATTATAGTACATAATTTGGTAGATGGTAGTTTCTATTTTTTGTTGAGTTATTTTATGTACCTGAGGTATAGTACTTTTCTTTTTATGTTTAAGTCATGTTCCCTAAGAATCATGTGGTGGTTCGAGTTACTAGGATTATGTGGATATGAAGAATTTTAAGCTGTTTCCACTCCGAGGGGCGACATGACTTATAATTGATTATGTTTTCGTTTTGGATTTTGTCTTTGCTGTTTTAGCTAGACTATGGATTTCTGTATTCCAAGAGTTTGACTATGTTATTTTAATAGTTGGAGTTTTTGACCTTATTATTTATGTGGTTATGTGTTTAGGTGAGTTGATGGATTTATGTGTTATGTGTTGTATTGATTCTTATAAGTGTCATCATAGGATGGAGTGCATTGGGGAAAGGGTAACCGTATAAGTATGATGGCCAACATAGTTATATAAGTACCACAACCTCAATGGATTCCTAAGTATGATTGCATGAAAGAGGATTAATACATGCTTGTATAGTAGATATTAGACGGATTTAAGTATATGTATCCCTATATAACCTACATATGTATGATCCCTCACTATTATCGATTGTAGCCGTAGTAGGGTTTGCTAGCTCGCTTCTTTTAGTCATTCAACCTCTGCTGTGGCGTATTCTTCGAGTTTCCTATTTCACGTATCCGTTTTAAATTGGTGTCCTTGGTGTTAAGTATATTGAAATAAATTGGGATTTCTTTTGGGATAATGAAATCTTTTGTGTTGAGTCTTACATTCCTTTTAGTCGGTATATATTGAAAAGACTTGGAAATCTACTATAGAGTTGGATAGTTGGTTGTATTCGGTAAAATAAGGGTAAGGTGTTGGATTCGTGTTTGAAACAAGATGTAACATAAGAATTTAAATCAACACTTATTTATTTCAAAATTCTAAAAGACTCTCTATAAAATAAAGCGAAATAAAATTTCTTTCTACTTAAATAGTTTATATAATTGAGTTTAATCGATTTACGTCACTTATAATTATTTATACAAGGTTAATTTGAGTTCATGAAAATTTCACATACAATTATTTTTTTATTTTTTATTTAAAAGGGTTACATTAATCACTAAGATGATTCTTTAGTTTTTAAAACAACTAGTATAAAATTGTTTTGGTCGTAACTTATTTTTTTTAAAGCTTTTTGGGTGACTCAAAAGGCTAAAATTATTTTCTTGGAACGTACTTATCAAATATGTGGGATGTATAGTCATGGGAGGTCAGTAGCTTGGTCAAAATGTTTATACAAGTGTCGGGTTCAAGGTTGAGTTTTGAATAGTCGTTTTAAACTTATGTTTTGGGATGTTCAGGGTACCTAGTCTTTGAGTTGAGTCTTGAGATCATCTAGAGGGTTGCTTGTAGATTGTTTAAGTCACATAGATGTGGGGAGGTAAAGAAAAATATTCCTTTGGGAAAAGTCGATTTTGAGCACGATTTAAATAATATGTCGTGGGGCGTAAGTTGTTTGGTTGCTATTGGGTGTTTCTTAGATTATTTTTTGTTTTCATGGGTCATTTTGAATTGATACATGTTTTAGGATTGAGTTTTCATTTGAGTCTCGTGGTTTTTGACTTGTTTTAACTGGTGCACGTGAAATGTCGTTAGTTATCTGTAGTTTTGATTCGTTGGTCGTGTCTGGTGCGTTCCAGATGTAGTTTTGGTTTTGTATTGATTGAGAGCATTGATATAGTCAAATGAGAGAATAGTTGGAATGCCCTTTGTGATGGGGAAAGAGTTAGAAGTTCATAGAAAGACGAACTAATGTGGTCATGATGTCTCTTAGGAGTGCCAAGGGAGATGAATAGAGATTTGTATAATGTATGGATATTGGCACAAGTAACGCATCGTAGAGAATGTTGGAAGGGGATGTGATATTTCAAAGGTACTTGTGATATTCGTTAGGTATGAAAAATTTTACGAAAATTTCTTAAGATTTAGTAGGTTTACCTATTATCTTGAAGTAGAACCATGAACAGAGCCAGTAGAAGGAGCAAGATGAGTTGTAGTTAGTAACTTTCCAAGGTAATTGTTGATGGAATGATTTTAAAGCCAAGAGTTGTTGGAAATTTCAAGCGATTCAAGATAAAGGTTGAGTTTCCTGGTAGTAAATGTGATTTGAAAGCGGTTGGATGGGTTGATCAGAAGGAGTATCGATCTTTTAGACTGTGTGTAGAATTCACGAGTAGAAAGAGGTAGAAATTGGTTTGTGTTGCTGCCAAGAGAGGATGCAGGGATGATGTTAAGAATGTTGAATGGACGCTTTGGGTTTACGGTTATGCATTTGGCTTCACCAAAGCACTAGCGGTTTTCATAGAGTCAATGAATCGAGTGTGCATGACCGTATATAAACAAGTTGTCATCGGGAGTATCGACGACATATTGATCTACTCAAAGTCTAAGAAGGAGAGTGAGGCGAATTATGTGTTGGTTTTGGAGTGGTTTAGAAAAAGGAATTATACGTGAGATTTTCAAGTGTGAGTTTTAGTATTAAGTTTACCATGATGAGTAGTTAGAGATGATGGCATATCATGGAACCAGCAAGGGGCGAAGTGAAGAAGGATGAGGAAGTGTTTTGGAGGCTGAAGAGGTGGATTGGATAATGAGTAGATCTTGGCATTGATAACTAGATTTTGCTAGGTTTAATTGTTGTTCTCGGTATCTCTTCGAATTGATTTCCGGCTTAAAGTACGACTTTATTGTTTTTGGTGAAACAAATATTTTGGGTATTTTTAAAATAAAAGTGCAAAACTTTAAATTAAAAGTGCAGTAATTTAAATCTAAGTCTACCTTAAAGTGAAAGTGCGAGTATTTAAAAGCGAGGCTAAAATTAAAGGGCACTAAATGTAAATAACGCAAACTTAAAACTAACTAAGGCAAACTTAAAACGCAACTAAAACTAAATCTTAAACTAAGGCAAGGCTAAAATAAATCTAAGGCAAATAAACTTAAAGTGCGTCTAAGAAAAAAGGCGGGAAAAATAAAGCTTGAAATTAAAAAGCAGAAACTTAAAAACTGAAATTAAAGAAACCTAAAAATCAGCTTATCCAGAATAATACCCTTATTCGGAATAAATGGCTTACTCGGAATATGTCACCTATCCGGAATAATCCTCTCTATTCGGAATATTCGTCTATTCGGAATAATCTGCCTATCCGGAATGTTTTCCCTATTCGGAATATTTGGCCTATCCGGAATAATTTCCCTATTCGGAATATTTGGCCTATCTCGAATAATTTCCCTATTCAGAATATTTGGCCTATCCGGAATAATTTTCCTATTCGGAATATTTGGCCTATCCGGAATAATTTCCCTATTCAGAATAATTTTCCTATTCAGAATATTTGGCCCATCCGGAATAATTTTCCTATTCGGAATATTTGGCCTATCCGGAATAATTTTCCTATTCAGAATAATTTCCCTATTCAGAATATTTGGCCTATCCCGAATAATTTTCCTATTCAGAATATTTGGCCTATCCCGAATAATTTTCCTATTCAGAATATTTGGCCTATCCCGAATAATTTTCCTATTCGGAATATCTTCTGGGAAGATACAGTAACAGCAAACAAACACCCCGAAGAACAGGGAACAAGAAATATACACGATCTAGATAAAAATTAAGCAAAATCAACCACAAGATTAAATCAAACTAGTCAAATAACATCTAATAATCATAAACAAACAATCCAAAACAACAAAACTAACAATAAAGATCAAGATAATCAAAACTCACATAATAAATTTGACAAAAACTCAACAACATGAACATGAACATAAACATGAAAATCAAAGATTAAAGAAAGGTAGAATGAGATCAAACAATAAAGATAAAGATTAACAAGAATTAAAAGAACACTTACTTAAAATTAAATGGTAATTAAGGTGCAAGACAAGAATTTAAATTTGACAAGTAAATAAATGACAAGGTAATTAAAAGTGGAAGAACTAATTGTCACTATTAGCCAACAAAAATGAAAAGATTAATCCTAATGATTATTTATAGGGGAGGATTAAAGAGTGCTTAGGAAGCTTCCTCCCCTCCTTCATTTCTTCTTAATTGCATGATTAAGTCCCTCAAGCCTTTAATCTTCATTTAATTGCACCGTTAGTCCTTAAGCCTTTTAATCTTCTTTAATCTTGGACTTTAATGACTTTTGGCTCGGGATTTCTTTGAACTCATCTTTTAATTCTTCAATAAATTACTTGAGTTCTGCGGCTTTAAGTAAACTTCCGTCTTTCGACTTTCTCTTCGATAAATCTTCAGAATTGGTCTTGGACTTCCGTTCTTTTTGCACTCTTGACTTCTTGACTTCGTCTTTCATCTTTTTCTTCAATAAAAGCCCGTGAATGCCGTGTTTTCTCCACTTTTCACAGTTTCGTCCTAAATCACAACAAAAACATAAACCACGCATAATTCTGACATAAAAGACATAAAATACACGTTTTGGCCCGGTTATTATTGTAATTAAGTGGTAAAAAGGATGGGTGTTTACACACCTATCAAATCCCCTACACTTGACCATTGCAATGTCCTCATGCAATGCATTAGTTACAAAGCACGTTTACACTTTTCATCATAATCAATCCATAGTGGCCTTTATTAAAGAAATAGAAAACTATAAACATTCAAAGTAAAGAAATCAAAAGCATACCTTGGGTCTTGGAAATGTCATGAATAATCATCATCCTCAAGTTTTCACTTTCTCCAAACCAAGCTTAAAAACGAGATCATTGTTATTATAAGTTAGTAAACTAACACGAACTCATGTGGGCCAATTATTCACTTAGACTCTCTTATTCCTAGGTGTATCTCTTATATTTTATTATTGTCTTGAATGATCACGAGGATGCATTTTTGACTTATTTCGATAGTTATTTAGGCCGAAAATAAAGTGAACTATTTAATCAATAGTTAGCTAAAGGACAAAATCTTTTAAAACTGCTTCTCGGGATCTCATAAAGTTCATATCTTGGCATAACTCGCTTCGCGATTTGAGACCTTTTTCGGACCGATATTTGGCAGCGACTTCACACTTCAAACCTTGAGAAGCGTTCATGAAATAATGGTCTTCTCTTCATATAGGAATTTCTTCACTTGAAGTTTTGAGAGATTCATACTTGGACCACGACTTCTTCATTTTTCTCCAATCTTTATTTTGGACTTTGATATACAACGATCCGCCTCCTTTTATGGCTTGGATCTATTTATCCTCATACCTTGCTAGGGTCTTTTCGGATACACTTCTCCATGACTTTTGGGGAGTTTTTGCTTTTCGTCGTGTGTCTCGATCCTTCATATTGATTTTTGATAAATGATTCTTCACATCACTTGGGATCTTTAGCAACAAAATGTAGCCCTCATGTCTTGTTAGGACCTTTTTGAACTCGCCAATCTTCGCATCCCGCTTCAATAAGTTATGCCTTGGCTATGAACTCTAATCCATACCGAGCAACTTTTAAACGATCTTGGGCTAGAAGTTAAGTAACTTTTCAAATCGTACAACCTTATTTATTGTAGATAAATTTATTAGCAAGCGATGGGAGAATAGGCTTATAATTAACTCACATAAATTCCCTAAAGAATACTAAACTTATAATTGGCTCTATCATCTCTCGTTCTCCACAGTTTAAAATCTCAAGGAATGACACTCGTGGATGCTTAGCCTATTAAATCAAAGTATTGGGTTTTCGAGTCGCCTATAGGATCTTGCAAACTCTTAGACTTTTTCAAGTTTAGAAATCGCATTTTAAAGTTCCCTTGATAAACGACTCTCTAGGATCGATTATAGGAACTTGCGAAAAGTTCTTGTTCTTAACCCGTGAGAGTTAAGACTTTCGCCTTTTATAGCTCCCTATATAAAAGCCAAGCAAAACTTGATTTAAACACGTTAAGGATACTAGCTAGAGTAACTTAGATAAGTAAACTCGGGTTGAGTCAAAAGATTCACAACGTTTGAAAATTAAAACCACTTTATTCAAAATTTATTCTAATAAGGAAAGAAAATAACTATACAAAGGGAAAAACTAATAGGCCAAAATAGATCAAAAATTTTGAAAAATGTCGAAAAATTGATTTTTTGGTTAAAAAGAGGACAAATACAAGGAAAAGACCACTTAACTTAGATAGAAGTCCCCCCTACACTTAATATAAACATTGTCCTCAATGTTTAAGCATGTGGAATAAACTCCCCTACACTTAGGACATTGTGCACTTTCTTTAAATCTTGCTAAGGAAAGAACAACTAAAGAGATTCCTATTTTAATATTGAGAAAATATAAAATAGTGAATCGAAAAGAGTTTAGGATAGAACCGGGATAATGGAACACGGAATCACGGGTCGTCAAGAATCATCAAGAGTGGATCATTGAGCGCTCGAATCCCTGATTATAAGAAGAGAGGAGAGGAAATAGCAAACCAACAGGTCTCCCCTACACTTAGGATAAAAAAAGCTAAAAGATAGATACTTGGGTTGCCTCCCAAGAAGCGCTTAATTTTTGTTCACTGAGTCGTGAGCCTGACTCGACCTTGATCATCATAGGAAGAAGCATGAAACATATCCACCAGTATCAAAGACATAGTTTTCGTCCACCAAATAGCACAAACTTAAGGCGAACAAGGCAAGCCAAATAAGAATAGGCAAGGTTCCCTTAAGCAGCGATGGAGCACGGTGGAAGCAAGGGTGAAGTGGTGCAAGCAGATTTCCATGAGTTCCAAATATATTTCCTTTTATTTCATCAGGTGGATACTGAGATGGCTGCAAAATATTGATATCGGGGTCGAACACCTTTTCCTTTAAGGGAAAATAACACTCAGGCTCAGCAGAGTATGAATAAGATCCGCGAAGAAGCACAACCTCGTCCTTAGAAGGGGGACAAAGAGGTGTTAAATCATACGTGCTGCGGATGTTGGTGTCGACCGGTTTCTTCTCCTTTGAAAGGATGTTCTTCAAATCCAAAGTACGATCAAGACGATAATCTTCAAAATCATAAGGAGGAGCATCACTCTCATGAGGGAAGTAAGTATTGAGAAAAGCAGAGAAATCTTCCTCAAATGAGTAATCGTCCAAAGTAGGATCGAGTGATGGCGGAGGATCTTCATCATGTGAAGAATCGCTCGAAAGAGTATCAGCCTCATCGAAATCATCATACGTGGGCAGGTCAGGATACTCGGAGGTAAGGTCATCATAATCATCTGAATCTGAGCTAGAATCATCATCATCATAAGCATCAAAGATCGGTGGAGAATCATAAATGGGAGAAGCGTCCAAATTGGATAGAGAATCATCCACATCATCTTGAAAAAGTGGATTATCAATGCAAGAGTCGAATAGAGGATTGTTGTAGATGGTAAAATCATCGAGCACATTAATCATATTCACTGATTCTCGTCCAAAGGATTTGCTTGTAAGCTTTCCCATTCTAAAAACTTGTGAATCATTCCTGACTCTTAAGATTAACTCACCTTCGGCAACATCAACTAGAGCTCGTCCGGTTCCCAAAAATGGCCGACCAAGTATTAAAGGAATACGAGGGTCCATTTCATAATCAACAACGACAAAGTCGACCGAGAAAGTAAATGTGCCAACTTTGATGAACACATCTTCGGCAATACCAACGGGGTAAGCGAGAGTGCGATTTGCAAGTTCAAGAGTCATCTTTGTTGGAGTGAGGTCGGGTAATGATAGTGTTTTCCAAACACTCAAAGGCATAAGATTAATACTAGCCCCGAGATCAACTAGGGCAGTAAATTCTTCGGTTTGGTTAAAGAGGCAAGGCAACACAAAACGACCGGGATCTCCAAGCTTTTCCGGAAGTTCTTTAAGAATAACTGTAGAGCAGTTTTCATTTAAGCGTGTGTTGGCGAGCTCAATCAACTTCTCCTTCTTGCTAAGCAATTCCTTGAATGCTTTGACAAATTTCGGCATATGGGAAAGTGCTTCAACAAGGCTAATGTTGATGTTCATTTGAGAGAGCATCTTCACATAGCTCGTCACTTGAGAGTCATCCTTGGTTAGCATTTTGGTCTTGCCTAAACATGAAGGATAAGGGATATTGGGTTTGGGTGATGAAGGTGTAGGTGAAGGTAAAGGTTGAGATGTTGAAGGGTCCTTCCTAGGTACATCGTCATGACGAGGCGGAGACGGTAATGGTGCACTAATACTAGGTGTAGGAGGAGTAGGGATAAATGGTGGTGGAGGAGGTGTAGATGATGGGGGCGGGATAGGTGGTCCTACTATGGTGACTCCACTACGAGTAGTAATAGCACTCACATTAGCTCGCGGATTGGTGACAATGTTTGAAGGTAGAGAACTCGAAGAAGAAGGTTGAGCGGCGGGCAAGAAACAAGCAAGCATATTCTTTAAATCATTTGTTTGATTGCTGAAGGAGGATTGAATATTATCTCGAAGCTTAGATCTTATCTCATTTCCTTGCTTGGTGATATCTCCTTTAAGATTAATAATTTGACTATGCAGATTCTTGATTTTCTCACCTTGGGTTCTCATGATGGCTTCAACATCGGGGTTAATGGGTGGGGCTTGTTGAGCGGGTGGGTGATAAGGATTAGAAGCTCTTGGTGGGATTTGGTTGCTTCTATTGTAGTTGTTGGCGGGGTTTTGGTTTTGAGGAGAAAAACCGAGTGAAAGGTAGTTGTTTGACCGGTAACTCAGCAAATTTCTATCCCCTTGAGGTCGAGCTTGGTAATTTTCCGGTGAATAATTACCATAAGCTGCATACACATTTTCCGGATTTCCTTGTGTAGAAGGACAATCGGTGTATGAGTGAGGACCGCCGCATGTTTCACAAGAAGGTGCAACTACTTTAACTTGTTGTTGTTGGTTTGAAGCGAGAAGCAAGATACTTTTGCTCATTTCAGTCATCATGCGGGTGAGTTCGGTCATATCAGGGTTTGCTGAAGTAGAAGAAACATTGACTCTTGGGTTTTTCCTTGAAGAAGCGGAGGAATCCCAGTTTTGTGGTTAGTAGTCATGTTCTCAATTAGCTCTCTACACTCCTCGGGTCTCCTTTTCATAAATGTGCCACCGGTGGCTACATTAATCGTATCACGATCTCGAAAAGTCAAACCGTTGTAGAAAGTATCAATTAAGGTCACAGGGAGCATGTTGTGGTTTGGACAACGATCAATCAAGACATTATATCTTTCCCAAGCATCAAAAAGAGATTCATCGGGTTCTTGCATGAAACCGCTGATTTGATTGCGAAGACTCGTGACCATGGATGGTGGAAAGTAGCGCGACAAAAAGCGTTGATTCATGTCATCCCAAGTGTGAATAGAATTCTTTGGAAGACGATCAAACCATTTCTCGGCATGATGCGATAAAGTATGTGGAAAGAGTTGTAGGCGAAGAACATCCATTGTGGCACCGGGCAACTTCATGCTTTGGGTGATTGTAATGAACTTGTCGAGGTGTTTGTTGGCATCATCATCAGGCAATCCACGGAATGGGTTAGTTTGCACTTGCTGAATCATGTGGTGCTTCAACGAAAACTTAAGAGCGTTGATTTGCATCGGCGCAATCGGTCCTCCTCGTCCAAACATGGTAGGTTGACAAAGCTCCTCCATTGTCCGAAGATCGGGCTGTGGAAGAACATTGTTGTTATTGTTGAGGTGCGGTGGATTATTGTTGTTGTTAACACCTGACATACTTAAATCTTCTCGAGTCTCGGGCTCTTGATAATTAGAAGATCTAGTACGCATACACCTACAAAGACAAAAGAAAACAATACCAAACACAAAGACAATATATATACACAATAAAAATAAAATCTTTTTGGATTTTTGAAATTTTTAATTTTTATGGATTTTTATCAATTTTTAATTTTTTATGGTTTTTTTAAAGTTTTTAAGCAAGAAAAATAACGCTCACGAATGAACGGATCCCAAAAAGCAACGCGTCTCTCACAGAAAACCGTTAATCTTTACGAAATGAGCCGGCTGCGGCGCCATTTGATAACTAGATTTTGCTAGGTTCAATTGTTGTTCTCGGTATCTCTTCGAATTGATTTCCGGCTTAAAGTATGACTCTATTGTTTTTTGTGAAACAAATATTTTGGGTATTTTTAAAATAAAAGTGCCAAACTTTAAAGTAAAAGTGCAGTAATTTAAATCTAAGTCTACCTTAAAGTGAAAGTGCGAGTATTTAAAAGCGAGGCTAAAATTAAAGGGCACTAAATGTAAATAACGCAAACTTAAAACTAACTAAGGCAAACTTAAAACGCAACTAAAACTAAATCTTAAACTAAGGCAAGGCTAAAATAAATCTAAGGCAAATAAACTTAAAGTGCGTCTAAGAAAAAAGGCGGGAAAAATAAAGCTTGAAATTAAAAAGCAGAAACTTAAAAACTGAAATTAAAGAAACCTAAAAATCAGCTTATCCGGAATAACACCCTTATTCGGAATAAATGTCTTACTTGGAATATGTCACCTATCCGGAATAATCCTCTCTATTCGGAATATTCGTCTATTCGGAATAATATGCCTATCCGGAATGTTTTCCCTATTCGGAATATTTGGCCTATCCGAAATAATTTCCCTATTCGGAATATTTGGCATATCCCGAATAATTTCCCTATTCAGAATATTTGGCCTATCCGGAATAATTATACTATTCGGAATATTTGGCCTATCCGGAATAATTTCCCTATTCAGAATAATTTTCCTATTCAGAATATTTGGCCTATCCGGAATAATTTTCCTATTCGGAATATTTGGCCTATCCGGAATAATTTCCCTATTCAGAATAATTTCCCTATTCAGAATATTTGGCCTATCCCGAATAATTTTCCTATTCAGAATATTTGGCCTATCCCGAATAATTTTCCTATTCAGAATATTTGGCCTATCCCGAATAATTTTCCTATTCGGAATATCTTCTGGGAAGATACAGTAACAGCAAACAAACACCCCGAAGAACAGGGAACAAGAAATATACACGATCTTGATAAAAATAAAGCAAAATCAACCACAAGATTAAATCAAAC
Organism: Glebionis coronaria; assembly: GCA_025667525.1. Lineage (NCBI taxonomy): Eukaryota > Viridiplantae > Streptophyta > Magnoliopsida > Asterales > Asteraceae > Glebionis > Glebionis coronaria. Next base: position 185,238 of record JANFOE010001461.1, on the reverse strand, counting down.
TAGTCAAATAACATCTAATAATCATAAACAAATAATCCAAAACAACAAAACTAACAATAAAGATCAAGATAATCAAAACCCACTTAATAAATTTGACAAAAACTCAAGAACATGAACATGAACATAAACATGAAAATCAAATATTAAAGAAAGGTAGAATGAGATCAAACAATAAAGATAAAGATTAACAAGAATTAAAAGAACACTTACTTGAAATTAAATGGTAATTAAGGTGCAAGACAAGAATTTAAATTTGACAAGTAAATAAATGACAAGGTAATTAAAAGTGGAAGAACTAATTGTCACTATTAGCCAACAAAAATGAAAAGATTAATCCTAATGACTATTTATAGGGGAGGATTAAGGAGTGCTTAGGAAGCTTCCTCCCCTCCTTCATTTCTTCTTAATTGCATGATTAAGTCCCTCAAGCCTTTAATCTTCATTTAATTGCACTGTTAGTCCTTAAGCCTTTTAATCTTCTTTAATCTTGGACTTTAATGACTTTTGGCTCGGGATTTCTTTGAACTCGTCTTTTAATTCAATAAATTAGACTTGAGTTCTGCGGCATTAAGTAAACTTCCGTCTTTCGACTTTCTCTTCGATAAATCTTCAGAATTGGTCTTGGACTTCCTTTCTTTTTGCACTCGTGACTTCTTGACTTCGTCTTTCATCTTTTTCTTCAATAAAAGCCCGTGAATGCCGTGTTTTCTCCACTTTTCACAATTTCGTCCTAAATCACAACAAAAACACAAACCACTCATAATTCTGACATAAAAGACATAAAATACACGTTTTGGCCCGGTTATTATTGTAATTAAGTGGTAATAAGGATGGGTGTTTACACACCTATCAGGCATTATCGGAAGGACTGGATGAATTCACGAAGCATGACGATACGTGGAGCAAGGATTTGGATGCTTACGACGACGACAAAGAAAGGCGATTGCTTATACGTTGCATGCACTGAAGATTTAGAAGAACTAGATAAGAGTAGTTAGTAGAGTTGGATTGTTAGATGTGCCTAGAATGCTAGAGACATTTGGTGTCCGAGACGTAGAGAATGATCTATACGGATCATGAACGTCTCCAACACATATCCAGTCCTCTTGATTGAACATTTAGAAAAGGTGATGGGTGGAGTTAAGTGATGAAGGAAAATTGCACATCCAAGTACCATCTGGGAAAGGCGAGCATAGTTAATGAGACATGGAATAAGAGGGAGGAAGTGATGCTGAAACAAAATTTAGCTATATGGATGACGTGTTAGGAGGGTTTGGATGAAGGATGTAAGTTGCACGAGTAGTTGTCTAAAGAAGAGAACGCATCAACCTTTATTTTACATGGCTTGGACAATCATATGGATAAAAGGGAAATAGGTTATACTTCCTACATAGATAAGAGTCGCATAGAAAGGGCGGTGTAAGGACGAAGATGGTTGAGGGCATACATAATGGGGTAGAGGAATAAGTACGATGAGAGTTGGGTGATACTCGATTGACTGAATAATTCATCCTATATTCTAAGAGGAATGAGAAGTCAAGTTGTTGAGAAGTTGGAAGGATTGTGTACAGATGTGATGGATTAGGAGTTTCTGCATAAAAATTAGCCTAAGAAGTATAGAATGCTTTATGAAGGATTATGGCAAGGGAATAAATGATGGGAAGTAAGCATAGTATACCGTTGATAAACTAATGGTTGGTATGAGCATACCATAAGGATAATGGAGAAAGACACCTAGAGCATTGGCTTGCGGTTAGGAGATAGTTGGAGATTGCATTTTGTTTAGGAAGAATTGTTCTACAAAGAGATTCACTAGTGAGAGGGGCGTATTCCTCACTGATGAGAATGTAGGGAATAAAAGAGGATCGCCTAAATTATCGGTTGAAGATGAGATAGAAGATGGTATGGAAATTAAGATTATGGAGAGACAAGCGAGAAGTAGTATGGAGGAAGAATGGCTTGAGGGAGCAAAGGGTTTTCAAGATTGTGTAGTGATATAGAAGGGAAAATCGTTAGGTATGGTGAAAGGAAATGTAGTAGAAACTGTTGGATTTAATCCATAGAAGATGAGGTGGATCACCGTTATGGTGGGGTGAAGTTAGAAGCAGTCAACATATTGGACCGGAGTTGGAACGGAAAACTACAAGAGGTGGTGGCAGTGCTTAAGTAGAGGTTGAAAATGGCAAAGGACCGACAAGAGAGCTATGTGGACAAGAGGCGTAAGCCGTTGGGATTTGAGATTGGGGATAAGTTTGTGCTATAGGTTTCACCATGGAAAAAAGTGACGTCGTTTGGGATGAAAGGGAAGTTAACACCTAGAATCGTGGGTCCATTCGAAATCTTCGAAAGGATTGGACAAGTGGCTTATAGGTTGGAATTACTGGGAGACTTGAGTGGTATGCGTGATGTATTTCATGTATTAAAATAGAGGAAATGCTTAGCAAGAACCTACTTGCAAGTACCGTTAGATGATATTAGTATGGATACGAGTCTTTGTTTCATCGAATAGCCGGTAGAGATTTTGGATCGTGAAGCTAAGACGTTGGAAAAAGTAATATACCGTAGTTATGGGTATATGGAATTTGAAACGTGGACTAGAGTTCACGTGGGAATGGTAGGAGTTTATGAGGAACAAGTATCCTTATGTATTTGCTAATGATGATCCTAAGGAGTAAATCTCGGGACGAGATTTCTATTAGGAGGGAGTGATGTGACAACCCCGGTTTTTGAGGTTCGTCACTTAGTCTTATTTTTGGGTTATTTTGTGTGACTATGTGTTTTATGCTATTTATGTGTTTATATGTGTGACTTTGGGGATGAGAATGGACGAAATGAGGTACATTATTTGTAAATCTTGGTACGGGTTGGAAATGAAATGAAATTACATGAGTTCAGAAATGAATTGCGGGAAAGTTTGGATATTGTTTTTACAAGGCTTCGTGTACGTACCGTATGTTGTATGTATGTATTAAGTATAGATTATATGTTTAGGATAAGTTTTAGAGATACTTTCCATAATTAGAAACTTTTTGAAATGACGGTTAGTTCGGAAATCGCGTAGAAAGTAGAAAAAACCAATGTAAGGCTTTCGGGTTATGGTCCAGAAGTAACCCGAATGTGAGCTTTAGTTTAAAAATAATATAAGTTATAAATAAGGTTAAAAACCAGATCCTTAGGTGTTTTGGGCTTGGTTTGGACAGCCAAAAGTAAAGGATGAAAGAAAATAACCAAAAAGCCCAAAAACAGGCCCAATGGACTAGTAATGGGATTAGTGGGACTTTAGGACTTAACCAAACCCATCGCATAACTAAAATAATCAGATTTTTCACCCCCATAACATCTCATAGTCGAATTTTAACAATAGTGGCCAATTAATGTTTCAAAGATAAAGATCTTCCATTATTTTTAAGGTAAAATCTTCAATCCCTTTTTAATTAAATTGTTTTTATGCATTTATAAATCAATACATGATGGATCTATGATTATGTCTAAATTAAAATCTGAGTTTTAATGATATAATAATGATTAGATTATTTAGGGTTTATAATTAAACAAGTTATGGATAATTAATTAGGTTAATTCAATTAAATTCGAAATTAAAAACTAGGCAGAATTTTAGGTAACTTGTTTTGATCATATCAAGAGTTCTAGTAACTTTTAATTTTTGAATCTTATTTCCTAGAAAGGTAATTGAATTAGCTTTCAAATACAAGAAACTAGAACTAAATTGGAGGTAGGGAAGTGGGTCAAAAACAGATTACATCAGTCGGGTGTCAAAGCAGTTTTTGGATCAGCCTGTTTACATTTTATGTTTTGAGTTGGTTAGGGTGCTTAGTGTTATAGATAGACCTTCAAACGAATATGAGAGTTAGTTCATATATTATAGAAAGGATCTGGAGTGGGGCTAAGTAAATGGAATAGGTTAAGACCCTCTGGTCATAACAAACTTTTCATATGTTCAAAATCAGTAAATTTTGGATAGGTAAAAGTATTTAAATATATGGAGGCCTTAACATTAGCTTTAAGGTTGCGGCCAAATAGGAGAGTTAGCTAACACATTTAAGGGCATAGGATTTCTTTTACAGGGCATGTTATTTTAGTTAAGGGGGTGTTCGACCCATAGTTTGAAGTATGAAAAACGAGACTGTTTTTGGTAAAATGTTAACGGGACGAGTTAGGAACTAAACTAAGTTAAGGGCTTTATAGTGGGGTTTAATGAGATGCATATGGCATATAAATAGGGTTAAGTTGTAGGAGAAGGTTAGATATCCATCATAGATTGATGAGCCATTTTGGTATGTGGTTCATGTCTTGATTGTATACGTTTGTGTGTTTAGATTTTTGCTAGACCGCGGATACTTGGAGAAGCTTGTTCAGGTGAGTTTCATAGTCCCATGTATTTTTATGATTTTAATTCTAGATGGGATGGAAGAGACACTCTATGGTTTTTTAACTGATGTTGTGAATGTTTTTATGGTTTGAGATGGACTTGTGTGTGCACTTATGTGATTAACTGCTATGTGATTCTTGATTGTGTTTATGATTTGGATCGGGGGACACGTACCGTCTTAGTTATTGTGGTTTGACTTGGTACCAAGGGGATGTTGACAAGGCGGGGCCTTGGGATTGGTTCATAGGTGTATGGGCGCCTATGGGACCATGGTGATTGGCAAGGCGTAGAGCCTTGGAATTGTGGTTATTGGTAAGGCTTGGAGCCTTGGAATTGTGGTGATTGGTTAATCTTAAATGCTAGTTGTTAATACATAATTGTAGCATATTATCCATATGTTCTTTTGTTAATGGTTGTTATTCACAGCTTATAATTAATTTGGAGTTGGAGTCTAAACCTATGACTCTCACCAACTTTATGTAGACGTGTTTTAGTGTCTCTTTCAGGTGAGAATATGGTTAAGCGTGAGAATAGGAGTGGCTAGCTGGGAGGCTTAGGATTGCATTAGAGGAACCCCCTTTCCTTTTAGTCTTTATTTGATGTTTGTATAAGTGATAATTTGTTGACACCTATATGTTTGCTTGGTTTATGTTAATTGTTTATCTCGGGTAAGCGGTAGGACTGTTACCTACTTACCTAGACTCCTGCATTGTTGAGATATTGTCATGACATTTGTAATTGCGTCACCATTTTATGACATATCTTATTTCATTTAGTTATCTCTATAGACACGCTATTGTTGTGATGAAATCCATACGTCGCGCCCCATATTCTGCCATGGTGGGGTGTGACACCATCCAACACCTCTGAATTGGGAATAGAGATAATGCCATCTTCATCTTGGAGATGAAGGGCAGACCTAATGGATGCCTCATACACCACATAAGAGCGACCATCTATAGTAGCATGGAGCTCTAATGGGCGACCCAAAACATCATTGATGTTGGAAGTTGCCCAAAACTGACGGATAAGTGTATCATACACAATGGGGGAAACAGTAAGAGCATACCTTAGATTGGAAGCTTCAATGTATTCCAGGATGTCTGTGAACTCGTCTCTTTTAGGACCTTCGCCAAGATAGGCCACCTTGTTATGATCGGGCTTGTACTAGAGTGATGCCATTGATGATGATTGAAACAGTGGAAGATGATTGATTGAAGAGGGTGAAGAGTAGGAGCGTATGTGTGTTTATGTGTTGATAATTAAGTCAAATGAGTCATTTAACCATAAATAATGGTCACAAAACTGTTCATTGACCCCTAATTATGGGAGTTACCCTTTTAATGTATGAATTTTTCAATTCTTTTTATATCTATTTTTCGTTCCTCGACTCGACTCGAATTGATATCCAATTTATACGTAGAGATTAATTGTTCTTGGTTAATAAAACTTGTTTGGTATTTAAAACTAAAAACTATTTAATCTATTTAAAAAGAAAATAATTGTTCTTGGTTAATAAAACTTGTTTGGTATTTAAAACTAAAAACTATTTAATCTATTTAAAAAGAAAATACTTTCATACTATTTAAATCTCTATTTAAACTAATTAAACTAATTTAAAACTATTAAAGATTATTAAATCTAATTAAATCTAACTTATATTTAACTAAAACTTTTTATCTAAACAAATTCTATTTATTTTTAAAAAACTAATTTTATATAAAACTAAATTAATTAAAAACTAATTTATTTAAAAACTAAGTTTAAAAACAAATTAAACTCCGAAAAATGAATAAATATTAATTTTTTTTTCTTTTTTTTAACTTTTTAAAAGTAAATTAAATAAACATTTAATTAAAAAGTATTAAATAAACTATTTAAGTAAACTAAATGATAAAAAAAAAATATTAACTAAAATTAAAACTAGATATTTAAAAAAAAAACTGGCAGCCTAGTAATTAGCTATATTAATGACCTAGGCAGAAGAATAACCAAAAGAATACACTAGCAGAGATGGTAAACACGTTTGGTTTCTACCCGTGAGGTCACGGGTTCGAGTCCCTTGGTGGACTTTTTGGTTATTTATTTTTTAGACAGCAAAAATTAATCAAGTGACAGGAATGACTTTTGTGAAGTTTTTGAAGATGATAAGTAAATCAGTAGTAAACTTAATCAGACCAAATGAGTCTGACAGTTTTTGTTATATCAAGCTCAACAATAATCAAGCACAACTTAAACTTAACAAATCAGCAAAGCTAACTACTAACAGGCAAATCATATGAGAACCTACATAGATATGATAAACTCAGCAAAGAACAATACTAATAACAAATATCTAAAAATAAGAATGCAGACAACTAAAAATCAAATTTACTAGCAGACTAAAACAAATGACTAAAGCAGATCTAAATAAAAGCAGTAAAAAAAACTAAATATTCAGCAAAACATAATCAGCAATACTAACCAATTCCGAACCTAGCAGATAAAATCAAATCTATAACAAAAGCAAACAATAACCAAAAATCAGATCTAAACTCATATTTCCTACTCAAATAAACTTAAAAACTAAACAGATGATAAAAACTAGCAGACTCACTTATCACAGACAAAATTCAACTCGAATCAAAACTCAGATAAACTTAAAATCAACTAAAAGATTTGCAACCTTAAACAGATTAAAGGAACTAACAGTTTAAACAATAGCAGATAAAATAAAAATAATCAAGCAGATTAAACTAAAATATTTATAACATAAAAAAAATGGAAGTGAACCTTGTGACGAATCCTTTGAGCAGAAGAGCGGCGTTGAGCCGTCTTATCTAACCGAATAGACACCACCTTAACCAAACACTATCGAACCAAATACTCCACGAACCAATAATCAAACCTACCTTAATATTCGAACCAGCAGTAACATATTGAATCAAACCAGTAGGGTTTGACTAAATTCCAAATTTCATTTTAATTATTCAATTAAACTATTCTTAAACATCAAATAAACAGTATTGATTTTAAAGAAAAAAAACTTAAACAGTAAAGAGACGAGAATAAAGATTATGATTAATTAAACTTTTATTAAATCGGAAAAAAAAATTACAATACTATGAAAATTGAAAATACAAGAAATTCTATAACTATTTTTGCATAAAAACATTAAAGTAAAAAAAATGGAATAGACCAAAAATTACAGAATGAGGGGGGTTTTATAGCCAACCCCCAAGGTTGTTGGTGAAGACTTGGTGAGCACGGAGAAACATCTTGGCCGTTTAATCCATCTTTTCTCTTTCTCTTTCTTCTTTCTCTTGATCATACGGTCAAAAATCGTCCTTGTGCACACGGATCGCCAGGTTGTCAAGATGGTGTGCTTGTTGTGTTTCTTTGATGTTGAGGTGGCTTTAGATGATTGGATGATTGAGGGCTGATGATGTGGTTCACCCAATCAAAATCAAGGAAGGAGCCACGTCCTTTGTTCTCTCCTCCATATTCTTAATCCGATAAAGATGGGGATTAATTAAGGAGCATGGTTAACACGCGCTAATAATTAATAAAAGGCCCAAAATAATATAGCTAGGGTTTGGTGAATAATAACTTGGTTTACTGGTTACTTTGTTTTTTTTGGGAAAGAAGGTAAGAAAGATGAGGGTAAACTTTGTGAATATTGAATGATAAATGTGTGTTTGTGGTTGTGAGTTAGGTGAATAAGCTTTGGAGATATCGAAACTATGATAAGTGGTTGTGAGTATGTTTGACCAAAACATGAAAGGTTTATAAATTTACGTTTATTAAATAGCTGGCTAAACCTTAATGGGTTTATAAAGCCCAAAACACATTCCTTTCGTTTCTTTGGTTAATCACATAGGCTTGGGCCCATGAATCATTCAATCCGTCCCTTTGTTATCTAATTTGGGCCTTTGATGGGCTTGGACCAATATAAATGTCTACTTAAATCCATAAATGGGCTTAAAGGCCCATTACGCATAAGTGGGACCCACAAGGCCCAATTAACTTTGATAAACTTTAATCCTCGAAAATGAACTCGTCTTTTGGCTTCCTTGATCTTTTCTTCAAATCTTATGTTGTTTTTGCCGGTTTTCGTGATCTTCAGTACACTTTTGGTTCTTTGACTTTGACTTTGTCTCTTTCTTTGACTTTTCTTCAACAATTGACCGTGAAATCCCGTGTTTTCTTTCCTTTTGATCTTTTGTACCTATTTCTCACAAAAACACAAAACCACGCTTAATTCCAACTTTTACGATATTAAACACATGATTAGGTCTTGTTTTTCATTGATTTTAGTGGTAAAAGGATAAGTGTTTACACACTTATTAAATCCCCTACACTTGACCATTGCAATGACCCCATGCAATGCAAAATTTTAAAGCATAAAGTTACATTTTCCTTATAATTAATCCATCTTGGCCTTTATTAAGATATACTATTACTACTATAATAAAAAGAAACTAAAGAACGATGAAAAGATAAAAACTTTACTCAAGGAAACAAAAGTTATAATAATTTTCATTAATTTATTAACTTTGAAATTGTTTGATGGAAGAAACTCGTAAAGAAATCTAAGACTTAAATTAGGGCTTTGGTGTCATGAATACTTAATCACCCTCACGTTTCACGTTCCCCATACCAAGCTTAAGAACGAGATCATTGTTTACCATAAGTTCTCAAGTTAAAACCCACTTATATAAGACAATTGTGTAATACTCCTTCTCTAATTCCTAAGTTGTATCTCTAGATTTTAAAGATTGTCATTCACCCGTAGGCTCATTTGACTTATTTAATAATCTTTAGTCCAAAAATGAAGGCAGAACGGTGCAAACCCGACACTCAGAACCAAACCTCGTCCTCAAAAACGTTGTCACTAAAGTAAGCCCACATCAAGGATAATTTAACACGATTTGGGGAATAAATTCCCGAATCCAAAATTTGGCCAATGGTACTACTTATTAATTCGTCCAAAGTCAAGTTGACTTTATGTGGAGTTTAGCAAATTCACATCATATACCCTTAGGCTCTTTAAGATGTAAAAATGCTCCTCATCTATGGTCCACACCCTAAGGCTCCTTGAACCATAAACAAGGGAATTGATTATTGATCAATTTTTATTCAACACTTACCATGCCATACACGCTAAGGCTCTAATGACAAGGTTCGTGCTACACACCCCACACCCTAAGGCTCCTTGAGGTCATGTTTTAATCTTATTCTTTCTTTATTTATGATATATATATTAGGCCAAATTTCACGGTCCCATGGTCTGAATACCTCCTACTTAGTGGTCATGAGCCACCTTAGTCGGAAGTCCACAACGCTGGCACCCTCACTGTGTTCATGCTTTAATTACAAGGAGATAAAAGATTTGGCTTAGAGCTAAGAGATCGAATCTACACCGCAAAAATCCTCATTTATTAAGCAATTAAATATACAAGCGGGGAGAAAGAGCCAAAAAACTCATTTAAGGAAGAATTAACCTTTAAACTTATTATCAACTCTATCATCTCTCGTTCTCCATAATTTAAAATCTCAAATAATGAGACTCCTGGATGCTTAGCCTAATAAACCAATTAAGGTCCATATGGTTAAGGATACTAGCTAGAGTAAACTTGGATAAGTATACTCGGGTTGAGTCAAAATATTCACGACGGGCCAAATATATCAAAGACATCTAAACTTATTAAAACCATTTTATTCATTTATTTATTTTTGACTTTATTCTTGAAATGGAAAATATAAATACGATGTGATGACAAAAGGAAAGAAAATAAAAGAAAATAAATGGAAATACTACTAGGCCAAAATAGATCAAAATTTTGAAAAACGTTGAAAAATTTTAATTTTCCGGTTAAATGAGGTCAAATTCATGGAAAAGCCCACTAAAATTCGATAGAATTCCCCCTACACTTAATATAAACATTGTCCTCAATGTTTAAGCATGTGGGAGAATAGACTTTCCTACACTTAGGACATTGAGTATGTTGTTTAAATCTAGCTAAGGAAGAGACAACTAAAGTGATTACATTTATTCGTCTTATTTATATACATGTATGAATCACAATAGCAAAAACGAATCGAAGAAACCAGGTACATGGGAACACGGGAATACGGGTGGCGTTAAAAACACCAAAGTAGATCATTAAAGCACACATCCCTGCACAACATCACAACACAAACAACCTACTTGGCTCACCCTACACTTATTGGTGGAAATGGGTGAAGGTGAAAAAGGGTGGAACGGATGGAAAAGGTAAAAATATAACCTAGTTATACGATGCTTGATTTATTTAACACGAGTCTCTAGCTCGACTCGATTTCCCGAATATCATCATTCAAATGGAAAAAAATCATGGAAAAACCGAGATTTCCAAGGGAGGAAAATCGCTCCATGATAAAGGGTGAAACATAGTCATATAAGGAATACCCCATGAAAATCCACCCGGGTCAAACACATAATTTCCATCACGAAAGGAAATAAACCCCGAGGTGGTAAAATCACACAAGGCAAAGAAAAGTGGGGTACCCTTAGTCAAAAGTCTCTCATAAGGAAGGGTAAGGTGATTTGGAAATGAAAGTGCAAGAGTCTATATTCTGGGATCAAACACCGGTTCCATAACGGGCAAATAGCAAGAGGTGTTGACATTAAAGCTCAAAATGTCATCATAATCCAAAGTGGGAAAGTCATCCTCTTCAAAACTTGATGTGAAAACATAAGTATCATCGGAGTCATGGGAAAACTCTTCCTCGTGAGGAAAATAGGTATTTAGAAAGATATCTAAATCCTCCTCAAATGGAATATCCTCTAAAGTAGGAATGATCTCTAAGAGTGGAGGATCCTCCTCAAAAGTCATGACTTCTAAAATTGGGGTATAAAAGTCAAAAGGAGTCTCCATAATGTAAGAATCACTCATAGATATATGGGGTACATTAAGGTCACAAGGTGGGTCATCAAAAATAATGAGATCACTTAAACAAGTGTCATCATCATAATCATCAAAGATTGGTGGATCAAAAATGGGTGGGTCAAAAGATGGGTTGTCTAAACCGAAGATATTGTGATCACTTAAAGAAGTGTCATCACTATAAGTATCATAAATAGGAGTTTCAAAAATTTTAGGCTCTAAGGAAAGGGATGAATTTATCACAAAATCATTTTGATTAGACGTTTTAATTCCAAAAGGATTAATAAAAGTCTCTTCATTATCATAATTAAGAACATCAATCATATTGACCGACTCTTTTCCATTTGATTTAGTTGTGATTTTTCCCATTTTAAAAACTTGTTGTTCATCCCTAACCCTAAGAATTAACTCCCCTTCGGCCACATCAACTAAGGCTTTTCCGGATCTTAAGAATGGTCTACCAAGTATTAACGGAATACGAGGATCCATCTCATAGTCGACGACGACAAAGTCTACGGGAAAAGTGAATGTACCAACTCGAACAAAAACATCTTCGGCAATACCAACGGGGTATGCGAGAGTTCTATTAGCTAACTCGAGAGTCATGCGAATCGGTACAATGTCAGGTAATGATAATTGTTTCCATACCGAGAGTGGCATAAGATTGATGCTAGCGCCGAGATCCGCTAAAGCCATACAATCATCAATTTGAGGAAACGAGCAAGGTAACACGAATCGTCCGGGATCTCCTAGCTTTTCGGGAAGCTCTTTGAGAAGAATCGCGAAACAATTCTCATTTAAACGAGTGTTAACGAGCTCAACCATTTTTTCCTTCTTATTGAGAAAATCTTTGAACATTTTCAAAAATTTAGGCATTTGAGCAAGTGCTTCAATAAGGCTAATGTTAACATTCACTTGGGAAATCATTTCAAAAAGTTGGAAACATGAACGTCATCTTGGTGAGAACTTTAGCCTTGTCCAACCTAGAGGGATAAGGGATATTGGGCTTTGAAGTTGAAGTTGAAGGTTGAGAAAGATAAGGACTCGCTTCTTGAACAACCTTATGGTTAGGCTCATTAGGCAATGGAGAACTAGTACTAGGAGTGGTAGTGGGAGGAATCACCTAAGGGGGAGTAGGATTACTCATTATGACCTCTAGGCCTTGTCTCTCCTTTATGGGCGAAGAGATGGAAGGTCCCACTAAAGTGGCTCCACTTCGAGTAGTGATAGCACTCACATTAGCACGAGGGTTAATCTCGGTATTAAAAGGTAAGGCTCCTTGGGGTCTAAGGGCTTGCAACATTTGCACGAACTTCCTATCGATGGACTCTTGCATTTGTTTCATAGTTCTCTCATGTTCGGTCAATTTTGTAGAACCAAGTCCATTTAAGGATTATGCATGGTCATTTGATTATACCCTTGATTTGGAAAACCTTGGTTTTGATATTGAGGTTGAAAACCGTTGTTATTATTTTGAAAACCTTGATTAAATCCATGATTTTGAAAACCTTGGTTATTAAATCCTTGATTTTGATTATTAAACCCTTGGTTTTGCCCTTTAAAATTCCCTTGATATTGATTAATACCCCTTGTATTTGAATTCCCTTGAAAATTACCCCGTTGAGGACCTTGGTTCCTATTTTGGGCGGGTGGGGGTGGTCTTTGTGGAGCTACAAAACCCAGGGGAGCCAAATAGTTAGTACTCTTATAAGACAAATGCTTAACATCAACATTTGGTTTGAAATGAACCCGGTCATTTTCATTGTTGTTATAAGCATAAACTTCTTGTTGTTGATTATAAACCTTGTCACAATTATAATACGAATGTGGTCCACCACAAGTCTCACACGTTTCACAAGTCTCTTTTAAGGCATTTACTTGCACATTGTTCTTAACATGTAAAGCAATGCCGGTCATGATTGAAGTAAGCTTGTCAATTTTCTTGTCGGCCTCACTAGTACTAGCACTTGCCATAGTAGCCCTAACACTCTTGGTTTATACATTTGCCTTGTTTTCAATTATTGCCCAAGCCTCGTTCATGGATTTCACAAGAATATTACCCCCCGCGGCACTATTAAGTGAGTCTTGGTCATTAAGAGTGAAACCATTGTAAAACGTATTGATTTGATGCACTTTTTTAAAACCATGTTGTGGACATTTTCGTAAAAGCTCCTTAAAACGGTCCCAAGACTCACTAAACGTTTCCCCATATTTTTGTTCAAAGGTAATGATGTCATTCCTCAAATCGCTGGTCCGTGATGGTGGGAAAAAGTAGTTAATGAACTTGGTCTCTAAATCAACCCATGTGGTGATACTTTGGGGTGGTTACTTATCAAGCCAAATCCGGGCTTGTCCCTCGAAGGAAAAAGGAAAGAGGAGTAAACGAATGGCCTCTTGTGGCACCCCATTGTATCTGACGGTGTTTGCCAATTGTATGAAACGTTTTATATGAGCGTGTGGGTCATCATTAGTACGGCCTAAAAATGGTGTAGTAGAAACCATTTGAATAAAACCCGTTTTTAGTTCAAAATTATTCGCTCCAATATCCGGCACCACAATCGTGTCATCATTTCCTTCAACGTGAGATTGTAAAATCTCAATCAATGGTCGATTATCCGTTGCCATTGTGTTGTTCAAAGCTCGATTCTTGGGATCGTCTTGATTGACGGTCTTTTTGTTCTTCTTCTTCTTTTTGGAAGAATTAGAAGTATTTGGTACACCACTCGGTATGTGTGCACGCGCGCGAGTGCGCATACAACTAAACTCGAGGAATGAGGTAGGCGACCTCGATCGACTTTGAGAGGAAAGGGATTATCCCTCTCGAGGTTCAATATTAAAAGCTACAAAAAATATATACGTAATACTACTTGAGTTGGCAAACCAATAATCGGTCGTCCCTCTCAATATACACACAAGCAAGCGGGGAAACAAGGTGGCACAAAGCACTTAAAAACCTTTTTCCTTAGACGGCCTTTTATAGCGCGTCGCCTTATACCCACCTTATAGTTTGTATAAATCGAGTTCAAACTTTTTACTAGTATTTATCTATTTTGCCTTGATTTTTCGTTTTGGATTCGAATACAATAGCTAGGTGATGAAATCCCAACTAAGGTCTTATTTGGAAGTAGGTAAATTGATTTTTCTACGTAATACAATATAGTAAAAGAAAAATCTTTTTGTATTTTTTTAGAAAAATATATATTCACAATAAAAATCGAAAGAAATCGAAATAAGAAAAATAACAATAATACGTAATATTTTTGGTGTAATACTTTAGGAAAAGTATTACTTTTGGATTTTTTAATTTTTTTTTTGGTGCAACTCTTAGGAAAGAGTTTTCTTTTGATGATTTTTTATTTTTTTGTATTTTTAAGTTTTGGATTTTTTTTTTTTATGTTTTTGATTTTTTAACAAGAAAAGTAACGTTCAAAATTGAACGGATCCTAAAATCCAAAGCTTCTCACGAAAAATCGTCAATCGTAGCGAGCGAAGCGCAGCGGCGCTAATTTAATGTATGAATTTTTCAATTCTTTTTATATCTATTTTTCGTTCCTCGATTCGACTCGAATTGATATCCAATTTATACGTAGAGATTAATTATTCTTGGTTAATAAAACTTGTTTGGTATTTAAAACTAAAAACTATTTAATCTATTTAAAAAGAAAATAATTGTTCTTGGTTAATAAAACTTGTTTGGTATTTAAAACTAAAAACTATTTAATCTATTTAAAAAGAAAATACTTTTATACTATTTAAATCTCTATTTAAACTAATTAAACTAAATTAAAACTATAAAAGATTTTTAAATCTAATTAAATCTAATTTATATTTAACTAAAACTTTTTATGTAAACAAATTCTATTTATTTTTAAAAAACTAATTTTATATAAAACTAAATTAATTAAAAACTAATTTATTTAAAAATTAATTTTAAAAACAATATAAATTCCTAAAAATGAATAAAATATTTATTTTTTATTTTTTTTCTTTTTTTAACTTTTTAAAAGTAAATTAAGTAAACTTTTAATTAAAAAGTATTAAATAAACTATTTAAGTAAATTAAATGATAAAAAAATATTAACTAAAATTAAAACTAGATATTTAAAAAAACTGGCAGCCTAATAATTAGCAATATTAATGACCTAGACAGAAGAATAACCAAAACAATACACTAGCAGAGATGGTAAACACGTTTGGTTTCTACCCGTGAGGTCACCGGTTCGAGTCCCTTGGTGGACTTTTTGGTTATTTATTTTTTAGACAGCAAAAATTAATCAAGTGACAGGAATGACTTTTTTGAAGTTTTTGAAGCTGATAAGTAAATCAGTAGTAAACTTAATCAGACCAAATGAGTCTGACAGTTTTTGCTATATCAAGCTCAACAATAATCAAGCACAACTTAAACTTAACAAATCAGCAAAGCTAACTACTAACCAGCAAATCATATGAGAACCTACACAGATATGATAAACTCAGCGAAGAACAATACTAATAACAGATATCTAAAAATAAGAATGCAGACAACTAAAAATCAAATTTACTAGTAGACTAAAACAAATGACTAAAGCAGATCTAAATAAAAGAAGTAAAGTTAAAGCTAAATATTCAGCAAAACATAATAAGCAATACTAACCAATACCGAACCTAGAAGATAAAATCAAATCTATAACAAAATCAAACAATAACCAAAAATCAGATCTAAACTCAGATTTCCTACTCAAATAAACTTAAAAACTAAACAAATGACAAAAACTAGCAGACTCACTTATCACAGACAAAATTCAACTCGAATCAAAACTCAGATAAACTTAAAATCAACTAAAAGATTTGCAACCTTAAACGGATTAAAGGAACTAACAGTTTAAACAATAGCAGATAGAATAAAAATAATCAAGCAGATTAAACTAAAATATTTATAACTTAAAAAAAATAAAAAAATGGAAGTGAACCTTGTGACGAATCCTTTGAGCAGAAGAGCGGTGTTGAGCCGTCTTATCTAACCGAATAGACACCACCTTAACCAAAAACTATCGAACCAAATACTCCACGAACCAATAATCAAACCTACCTTAATAATATTCGAACCAACAGTAACATATTGAATCAAACCAGTAGGGTTTGTCTAAATTCCAAATTTCATTTTAATTATTCAATTAAACTATTCTTAAACATCAAATATATAGTAATGATTTGAAAGAAAAAAAACTTAAACAGTAAAGAGACGAGAATAAAGATTATGATTAATTAAACTTTTATTAAATCGGAAAAAAAAGTTACAATACTATGAAAATTGAAAATACAAGAAATCCTATAACTATTTTTTCATAAAAACATTAAAGTAAAAAATGGAATAGACCAAAAATTACAGAATGAAGGGGTTTTTATAGCCAACCCCCAAGGCTGTTGGTGAAGACTTGGTGAGCACGGAGAAACATCTTGGCCGTTTAATCCATCTTTTCTCTTTCTCTTTCTTCTTTCTCTTGATCATACGGTCAAAAATCGTCCTTGTGCACACGGATCGCCAGGTTGTCAAGATGTTGTGCTTGTTGTGTTTCTTTGATGCTGAGGTGGCTTTAGATGATTGGATGATTGAGGGCTGGTGATGTGGTTCACCCAATCAAAATCAAGGAAGGAGCCACGTCCTTTGTTCTCTCCTCCATATTCTTGATCCGATAAAGATGGGGATTAATTAAGGGGGCGTGGTTAACACGGGCTCATAATTAATAAATGCCCCAAAATAATATAGCTATGGTTTGGTGAATAATAACTTGGTTTACTGGTTACTTTGTTTTTTTGGGAAAGAAGGTGAGAAAGATGAGGGTAAACTTTGTGAATATCGAATGATAAATGTGTGTTTGTGGTTGTGAGTTGGGTGAATAAGCTTTGGAGATATCAAAACTGTGATAAGTGGTTGTGAGTATGTTTGACCAAAACATGAAAGGTTTATAACATTACGTTTATTAAATAGGCTGGCTAAACCTTAATGGGTTTGTAAAGCCCAAAACACATTCCTTTCGTATCACAGGGGCTTGGGCTCATGAATCATTCAATCCGTCCCTTTGTTATCTAATTTGGGCCTTTGATGGGCTTGGACCAATATAAATAGCTACTTAAATCCATAAATGGGCTTAAAGGCCCATTAAGCATAAGTGGGACCCACAAGGCCCAATTAACTTTGATAAACTTTAATCATCAAAAACAAACTCGTCTTTTGGCTTCCTTGATCTTTTCTTCAAATCTCGTGTTGTTTTTGCCGGTTTTCGTGATCTTCGGTACACTTTTGGTTCTTTGACTTTGACTTTGTCTCTTTCTTTGACTTTTCTTCAACAATTGATCGTGAAATCCCGTGTTTTCTTTCCTTTTGATCTTTTGTACCTATTTCACACAAATACACAAAACCACGCGTAATTCCGACTTTTACGATATTAAACACATGATTAGGTTTTGTTTTTCATTGATTTTAGTGGTAAAAGGATAAGTGTTTACACACTTATTACCTTTCAAAATTAAGTCATTAATGCTTGAGTAACCACTTGCCCCTTAAACCATTATTTGCAAATCCCAGTTACCAAAGATAAACAAAAGATGTGCACCAGAAGTAACTCGTGTTGACTGAAAGTCAAAACGCGTAAAGGTCAACACTAGGAGCAGCGAGTGGTCAACGAAAGTCAATGAAGTGAAAAGTGAACTAAAATTGATACTAGAAGCCAACCACAAGTGAAGAATAAGGGTTTGTACCCACCAGAAGTAGAAGACTTCCACTAGAAGTAACCAAAATCTTCCACTAGAAGTTGCACACACCGCGAATACCCATGAAAACTGTTGTTAGAAGCTACCATATGTATGATTGTACAAGGAAATATGTACAATAAGCCTCCCCTTAGGCTTATCCTCCCCTTAATCCTAGGCCTCAAGGATTGACCATACCAATGTGAACCACCAAGTGGTTGAATCTCGGACCATCAAATGCATTAGTCAATATGTAAAACCCGCATGCTTTTACCATAAACAGTACATTTATAATCATACGTACAAGATTAAAACTTTCTTTTTATAACATGAATACGTTTCACGAGTATTAATTACAAGAATTACATACGTGTTATTACTCGATAAGTATGATGTACGTGTTAATGCATGATAATAAGTACGTACGTGGTAATACACGATAATTATTAATTATAATCACGAATATCAAAAACACGATCATGTGAACCACGTATATATATTATACTCGATAAATAATCATTTCGTATTATAAATATAACATGAACATTTAAAACACGAACTACTCGAATACTTAAGATACACGAACACGTTTACGTGGTTAATTAAACACGACAAGTAACTACGTAAAATAATATTACGTATAACTTGTATAATAATAACAATAATAATTCACGACATTTAAACACAGTTACGCGTAAGAAATAACAATGTACGAAATCTAAAAACAAGTATGTGGGTTGTTTGGCTTTGGATGGCTAGAAAAGGGGCAAGAAATGGGCTCAAGGCCCATTGGGTTGTTGGCCGGGTAAAAACAATAAAACAGGGACGGATACGTTTTATTTTTTTGGACAACACATAAAACCCTAAAAGCAAACAAACCAGCGATCGTCCTTTTCTTTTTTTGGGATCTCTATTCTGCCGTCACTCTCCCTCACCGAGACCAGAAACAAAACGTGGCTTTAATCAAGAATTAAAGAGTGGTGTTCATATTTTATTTTTCTAAACCCAAGGCGCAAATATAAGTATACCTATCCCGTTTCTTTTTATTTTTATTAAATTATGAAAGTTGTTAAGAACCATAATCTATAATAACGTGATAAAAACAAATCAGTTTAAGAGTGAAATCGTGTTTGTGTTGTTCACAACCGGGTTACACATAAAACCAAGACCCTATGGGTCTCGGTGGTGGTTATACACCAGCAGCCGCAAGGCCTGTGTCGTTTTGGCCTACCGGTGGCGTCCAGCAGGTTAGCAGGGGGAGACGAACCCTGCGCAGTGGTAGCCCAGGGCTGCTGCTGCCGGTGGGTGTATTGCTCGGCGAATGGGAACCCACGGCTGGGCAGTGGGAACCCACGGCTGGGCAGTGGGAACCCACGGCTGTTAGTCCAAGCTGGCGGTGGGAACTTTGACTCAAACAGGGGAAACCGGCTACTGCTGGTGGCAGTAACACCACTGCCAGGGGGAACTGGCAGTTAAGGGGGTGTTTGGTTTTGATTTAAGACAGACTTAAGGGTGTGTTTGGTTTTTGGTTTAAGGGCAGGATTAAGGGGCTGTTTGGTTCGGCTTAAAAAATAAAACACGGATTTAGTCACGGGAATCTTTTTTACTAGTCACGTTTTTATTCAAGCTAAATTATTTTTTTTACAAGTGACATTTTGAAAGTATATTTTAGCGAGAGAATTAAATATATTTAAAGTATGGCTAGTAGTTAATTTAATTTAAATCATGAACTTAGGATATATTTATTTTGGTAAATAATATATGTATAAGCCTAAGTATTTTTATCACTTTAATTTAGACTACAGTTTATTATTAGTTAGTTATCTAATCATTGACTTATAATTAATTAATAAAACATGACTTAGGTTATTATTATTAAACATAATATCTCAATATTAACCTAAGTATTTATTTAGACTAATTTAATTAAATCATGCTTATATTCAATTAAATCATATAACCTATAGTTTATTATATTAACATGCCTTATTAATAAACTATACTATGAATCACATGACTTAGAATATTAATTAGTAAAACTTAAGCTTATTTTATTAGCTTAATAATCCCGCTTATTTCTAAATATGGAAACTTTCTATTTTTAGAAACTTATATATTTTAAACAACTAATCTATTTATGGAAACTTTCTATTTTTAGAAACTTATCTATTGTAAGCAATAAATCATTTTTGGAAACTTCTATTTTTGGAAACTTCCTATTTTTTGGAAACTCTCTATTTTAGGAAACCTGCTATTTTTAGAAAGTTACTTATTATTACACAACAAGTATAATAATACAAGAAGTACAAGTAATACTTAATAAGAATATCCAGAATACATGATAAAAACACAGCATAACGATAAAATCAGTAAAACAAGACATGAACATATAAAACAAGACATGAACATATAAAACAAGCTAAGACATGATATAAAACCAGTTACGTACACAATAATAAAAATACTTATACATGTATATTATCTATGTAGCATTAGTGAGATCGAAGTAGGACTCTCTCCCGTTCGTCTTCTTCGTTCACTGGACATAAGGTACGGGTTCTCCGTCCTTTCGGTATGGACATTCTTTCCTTATTATGATTTCCCCGTATGCAGCCAACTGTTTTCCCAGTATATGTTTTATATGTTTTTGAATTGCTTATGTTTAATTAAATGCCTAAAGCCATATACATGCATGACCAGTTTCACCTAGTTATGGAGGTACCATAACCATAACACTAGAGGCACCAGTGTTATGACTTCACCACGGTGGAGTGATAGCTTGTGGTGTCCCTTTCAGCTTTTGGCCATATTATTATGTTATCATGTGGGGCGTATGGGTGCATCCTATGTTACATGTTTCAGCAGATTATTCAGGTGAAGGTGGTGTGTGTCTTGCATCCTTCACAAAGAGTTGATTCCTCCTACCCAAACTTATATTAATTAGAGGCAACCCCTCTAATTGCATGACGAGGTCACCCCTCCAAGTATTCATGCACGTTGATATTTCATGACCTATATTGGCTAATGGTTAACATGTTAAACAGTTTTCATAAGATAAACATAAGGCTTTTCAAACTATAAAACCAGTTTTACTATGTATTACCAGGTTTTCCAAGACATTCATTTCCGCTGCTATATGTTTTACATGCGTATATTATTCATTTCATGCTTGTATATCCGTGCAATGAGCGTTATGCTTAGCCGTTACTTTCCTTTCCATGTCCCAAAACAGCAGGTACCTAAGGACAGACTCGACCATTTGGAGGACGTACATAGGATGTAAGTTGTCATAGAATTCTTCTCCTTTTGCCTTCATATACTTATTCTTGTTTAGTCTTTCATTCATTTTATTTACTTTATTTATGTTTTGGGCTTATGTTTGGGAACCGATGTTTGATTCTGGTTTTCCCTATGGTCATGTATGTTTTACTACATATTACCTTGCATGCTTTGATGACACGCCATAATTACGTGTAACGGTACACTTATCAAAGTAGGGTGTTACAATTATGGTATCAGAGCCAAGGCTTCGACCTGTAGGCTCTAAAACTTGACCTGTGACTAGTGGGTAGTCACCAGGAGCTTCCTAAGCCAACGCTTGTTATTCCACGTATTGATGTTTTCAGCACATTGTTGTTTTAACCATGATGTTTTCAGCACCTTGATGTTTTAACCTTGATGTTTTCATCGATATTGTTTTACTAATATGGATGAACAACCGTCATTCATATTTAGTTATGTGTCATTGTTTCATGCATGCTGTTTCTCGTGAACTGTGGCTATGTGGACTGAACCCCAGTAGTTCATAATTAGTCACATAAAAAAAAATTTCTGATAAGTTTTGACAGATGATTTTTTTATGTTTCATGTATCATTGTTTGCAGGAATTTTGACTAAGTAATGGTTGGTACAGGACTGGCCCTATTTAATCGCATGTGCTTTTATCGAAACTTTTAACTTTGGGACCGACCCATAGGCGTCCCCTTGCCATGTCTTTTGTTTTGGGTAAACTGACCATTGGCGTTTACCCTCGCGCATATAAAGGTTTTTATAAACTGCATCATGCATTCATGCACTGTTTTCATGCAAAAAAAATTTCTCATGATTTATTGGCATAAAAAAAAATTTCATGTCCCCTCATAAGTTACTATGTTTTTATGTTAAGTATGTTTTCATACTGTCATGGTTAACTTCAGTTTCATGCTGATTATGTTATACACTCCTTCATGCTAGGTTGTTTCATGTATCTTCATGATGATTTCGTCTTCATGTGATTACGTCTTATGTCCCTTTCGTTGTTAATGCTTTCATGCAAGACACTGTTGGAATTTATTTAAATCCTGCTTTCATGATAGTCATGGTTGGTTTTCATTAATCATGCTTTCAGGAAAATCATCATTGAAATTCGTTTAACCACACGTTAGCGTTTCTCTATGCAACCAGAATGAGGTATATACTGGCATTGCCAGGTTATCATGATGGTCTTTCTAATCGTTTAACCAATTATTTTCCTTTAAATTATGTTAGATAATCGACCCCATGCCGATCATTTCATGTGCATTCCATGTGTACTCCAAGTATCGTATCCCATGTGCGTATTCCACTTGCTGATACTCTACAAATTGTTGATGCTCCTCATAACTTGGAGATGTTACTAAAGGCTGCTGATTTTTAGAGACGTTACCAGATGCTGATGATGTTCACAACTTGGAGATCTTACAAGACGAAGACAAAGGCGTTAGATCAAAGCGATCGGATGAGAAGATGCTTCACCACTAGATGATTCCCATCAATCATTGTCCCTGATTCTCAGTTACATGTCACACGTCATTCAGTTGTCGTTTAAGTCATATGAGTGCGAACCGGTACCAGCCGGCCACTCAACTGAATAGTTACATGAATCACCGTCATGAGAATGACCGTCATGGAACTGACAGACAGGACGATAGTAACCACTACTATGACAGCAACTATCCTAGAAATCGCAACCGAAGCTCCAGCCGCGGACGTGATCAGAAATACAAAGGATCAGTAGTCCAACCGATCCGCAAATTCTGGCATAATAACCTAATGTTTGTAGTTCTATTTGTTTCACATCTCGAGACACATGTCAAGACATCAGTCAAGACACATGTCTCACGTATACTTTCTAGAGACACATGTCAAGACACCAGTCAAGACACATGTCATGCTTATATTTTCGCAAGACACGAGTCAGGACACACAACCCACGTCAGTCTTCTAAAACAACCCTAAGAAATAAAGGGTACCCTCCAAAGGGTATATCCAATTTGTAGTGCCATGTAGTAATCAGGCCACAAGAATTTCAGTACCAGCATCGGCATATCAGTGAGATCTGTCACAATTGTTCGATGATACTTTCCTTTCTTGCACCTATATTTCATATATTCATGACCATAAAGGACGCCTTTCGTATTCCCCATGTATATGAAGGTTTTCCTTCAGCCTGATGATGAGATCCAAGCTGCTAACACATTACCTCGGACAGATGCGAGTTGAATTTAATCCTAATTATGGACTACGAGCAGCACACCCTTCTACGATTCATGATTTGGTACAGTAATGTTCAGGCTCCTGAATACACTCAGCATGGTTTTCCATCAGGAAAATTTGTCCAAATTATCTATGCTTTACAATGTAACAACCTAAAACTATGGTCATTATTTAATTATATTTTTACGTATATTTTTTAAATTTTTGATGAGGTTGATTGTCATGACGATTGCTGATTTGATTTGGAAGATGTTGAAAATTTATTTTTTACGTTTTGACGAGTTGCGACGATTATTAGTGATGACGATATCAACTGATGCCCGAGAAATTTTACGTTTTATTTTAAACATGTCGATGTTTAATATTTTGACGTTTTTATTTTAATGTCGTATTAAGTCGTGTCGGGACTATATAATATCATATTTTGTGTGCATTTTAAGTTTTGAGAAGTATTTTTATGAAACCCGAGACCCGTAAATATTTTCAAAAGTGACTAATAGTCATTTCTCGCTTTTTAACAAAGTATTTGCATTTTGGCCCACAAGAATCACAATTGGCGAAAACTACCCTAAACTTTTTCCATATAAAAAGAAAAATAAACACACATTTACACACAACATTCCACTAACTCCAAAAATCTTCATCTCTCCCCTTCTCCCTCAAACAATCCGTCACCTCCACCACCACCAAAACCCTTGATTTTTCAAAATTTAGCTTGAATCATTAAAATCTAATCAAAGACCCATTCATAATTCTTGATTCTCTACATATTGGTATGAAAATTTCATAAATGCATGACCATTTTTGAAAAACCCATTTTTGGATGAAAATCATATGTTTTGATCTTAAATTCTTGTTTTATGTATGTGTTTATGTGCTTATATGTCATTTTTGATGATTGCATGTTGAAATTTTTGAGTTGGGTTTTTATGATTTGATCATCTAGGATGATTTAATGTGTTATGATTGAAAGTAGTAATAGCAGGATGATTATAGTGGTAAAAATGGTGTTAAAATATGGTTAAAAGTTTATTTTGAATGATTTTTAAATATATATTTTATAACAGATTATTAAACTTAATTTTCTGAAAATATGAGTTTGAGTTTGAGATGAACCAGTTAGATATTGTTGAAGAGGATGTCTTAAGCTTCATTTTGATATAAGATAGAGCTTCTAGCTGAGCGAAAAGTTACGTTAGTTTGATTATTCGTGTACCGGGAGACGAGTATCGTCACAATATATAACTGTTGTCGATATTTGGATCAAATTCCAGGGACTATAAAAAGGATTTTGAAATGTGTCAAGTACTGATTTTGAATAATAAGTATGAGGATGTTGAGTTATTTTCAAAGTTGAGTGTCGGTTTTGTAAACGGAGAAAAATAAATGAGTTAAAAGACTATATGAATTGTTGACGTAAAACTGTCCGGTTTTTGTAGTTCAAAGATGTGTAGGGCAGGGAACTTTAAATGTAAAATCTTTTGATGGGCTTTTAACAAGTCTTTCTGTATATAGTAAGTGATATTTCTGATTAGTATCATAAAACTTTGACGTGTTTAAGTGGGGTAAATGAGCTTGTACATTTCGTGTGTACCGGCGGATTTTTATCGAAAGAATTAACTAATAGAATAAACATATAGAATGGAGTAAAAGGGTCACTTGTATTGTTTTCATTTTGGGTTGGTTGTAATTTTATGATTTTGAGTTTGATGTTACTAAGTATGGATTTTACTCGAGTTTATTATTGATGAACGCGCCTTATTTGATAGGTTGCGGTTTTTGTGTTTATCGGGCATCAACTATCGTCGAAGATCGTCTTGCTACTGCTATTACTCCAGGTGAGTCTATAGCCTCGCTTTTGTAATTGTTTTGAATGACTTTAAAACCCGCGAGGGGGATACATGCTATTTGAAAGTAAAATGAACACAAGTCATGATTGATTTTTTGGACCTGAATGTTGCCTTGTTGCCTTTGTTGTTTTGAATTGTATAAGAACCTAAATTGCAAAAGTCCCTAAATTCATGAGCCGTTAACTATCTTCTGACTTGATGTTGTGAGTTGGGAATAGCCGCTTATTCTAATAATAGTAATATTGGGCTGACGAACCTATTTGAGTCCAAAGCTTTACGCTGAGTAACCTCTAGGAAGGATAATTTTACGAGAATGAGAATTGGTATTCTTGCAATTGATACCCTAGTAGGGGCACTGGAATTCATCTAGTCATGCCGGCATTAGGCATGGGTGACTAAGTTAAGGGGTCGGTGTCATGAGCTTAATACAATTCAATAGCTATTGCTATATGCCAGATTGCCAGAATAATAGATTGTATGATCAACAATTCTATTAAATGATCTTGATTGATTTTTCTATTGTGTTCAAATGTTGATTTGGAAAATCTATAGACTCGCTCAACCATTGTGTTGATGATTTTAAATGTATTTCAGGTATTCAAAGTGGATTGCTGTTGGAGCTTGCTAAAGAAGGATTGTGGGATTGCTTTTGTAGTAATTTGGTCTAAAACAGATTTCTTTCCCTATTGTCATAAACATACAGTAAATGGCCAAATATTTTGGTAAAAGGTTTGTTGTTTTGATTAAGATCCTAGGGGAACCTGTCCCTTACTCTGATATATTTTAAACTGATTTTACTTGGGATTCAAGGTTTTAGACATTGATTTAAATTATTTCTATATTTATTAATAACTGAGATTTTCCCAGGTTAAAAATTATCGTTGTACCAATCTATTCGAATTGAAAAACTTGTGTTTTCTATGTGACTCAGTTTTATTTTGGTGAAAACAAATATTTTTGGTTGTTTTTAAATTTAAATGTGCAAAGACTTAAAAGTAAATGTCGTTAAAGTAAAGGGCAAGTATTAAAAGAGCGTGAAATTAAATCTAAGTCTAATTTAAAATTAAATGTGTGATATTTAAAAACGTGATGGAAAGTAAATTTAATTAAATGACTTAAAATAAAGCGTGACGGAAATTAAAGTTAGACAAGTATTAAAAACATAAACTAAAAATTAAACAAGACAAAACATGTGAAATACCCTCCAATCGGAATATATTCCGATAGGCCACAATCGGAATGTCAAACCTGTCCAATCGGAATGTTGGTCGGAACCCAATCGGAATGCTGTCACTTACCAATCGGAATATCCCAAACGCTCTGATCGGAATAATTGACTACCTCCTGATCGGAATATTGACTAGACCTTGGTTGGAATGTAGTTCGGAACTACAATCGGAATGTGTCACTCATTCGGATCGGAATAACCCAAACAAACACCTCAATCGGAATGAGGGAAGAAGCACTAGATCGGAATAACTGTCACTAAACCCAATCGGAATACCACTTACCTTGTCCACGATCGGAATACCAAAGTCCACCAATCGGAAAGATGAAACCCTATTCCGACCAAGCTAGAAGGTTTGGTCAGAATGTAAAACCCTTTTCAGATCTTGACCAATCGGAATACGCAGGAAAGAACCAAAAATAAGCTAAGTAAATAAGCTATAATCCTAATAAGCACTAGACGAAATCCTAAGGTAAATACGTGTAAAAATAAGCTACGAAACTGAAAGTTAAAAAACTTTTAAGACACGAAATTAATAAACTTTAAGAAAAACAACTTTTTATATAAAAATAACTTTTGTAAAAACTATATAAACTTGAAAATAAGTCAAATAAGCTATGAAAATAAGAGATTTAAAACAATCAACAGCATAAAAATCAAATCTTTAAACAACTTAACAAGATAAAAACGTGTAAATCAAAGATTAAAGAAAGGTAGAAGAAGATTAACAAGATAAAGTAAAGGTGCAAGTAATTAAAAGAGACACTTACTTGAAAATTAAAGGTATTAAAGGTGCAAGACAAGTAATTAAATGTGCAAGTAATTAAATGTGCATAAAATAAAGGTGGAAGAACTAGTTTGTCAATCTAGCCAACAAAATGAAAAGTGATTAGCTAATGACTATATATGGGGGATTAGGGAGGAGGTTAGAGGAAGCTTCCTCCTCTCCTTCCTTTCTTCCTTAATTGCATGCTTAGGTCCCTCCTCTTCTTTAATCTTTTTGTTAATTGCGCCATTAGTCCTTAAGCCTTCAAATCTTCTTTAATCTTGGACTTTAACGACTTTTGGCTCGGGATTTCTTTGGACTCGTCTTTTAATTCTTCAATAAATAAGACTTGAGTTCCTCGGCTTTAAGTGAACTTCCGTCTTTTGACTCTTTCTTCGATAAATCTTCAGAATTGGTCTTGGACTTCCGTTCTTTTTGCACTCTTGACTTCTTGACTTCGTCTTTCAATCTTTTTCTTCAATAAAAGTCCGTAAATGCTCGTGAATTCCCGTGTTTTCTCCACTTTTCACCTTTTCATCCTAAATCACAACAAAAACACAAACCACGCATAATTCCGACATAAAATACACGTTTTGGTCCGGTTATTATTGTAATAAAGTGGTAGAAAAGATGTGTGTTTTCACACATATCAAATCCCCTACACTTGACCATTGCAATGTCCTCATGCAATGCATTAGTTACAAAGCACGTTTACATTTTTCATCATAATTAATCCACGTTGGCCTTTAAAAAGATTTACAAAAATTCAAAGCAAAGAAATTAAAAAGCATACCTTGGGTTTTGGAAATGTCATGAATAATCATCATCCTCAACTTTTCACTTTCTCCAAACCAAGCTTAAAAACGAGATCATTGTTATTATAAGTTAGTAAACTATCACGAACTCATGTGGGCCAATTACTCACTTAGACTCCCTTATTCCTAGGGGTATCTCTTATATTTTATTATTGTCTTGAATGATCACTAGGATGCATTGTTTGACTTATTTCGATAGTTTTTTAGTCTGAAAATAAAGTGAACGATTTAATAAATAGTTAGCTAAAGGACCAAATCTTTTAAAACTGCTTCTCGGGACCTCATAAAGTTCATATCTTGGCATAACTCGCTTCGCGATTTGAGACCTTTCTCGGACCGATATTTGGCAGCGACTTCATACTTCAAATCTTGAGAGACGTTCATGAAATAATGGTCTTCTCTTCATAATTGGAATTTCTTCACTTGAACTTTTTGAGAGGTTCATACTTGGACCACGACTTCTTCATTTTTCTCCAATCTTTATTTTGGATTTTGATATACAACGATCCGCCTCCTTTTATGACTTGGATCTATTTATCCTCATACCTTGTTAGGTTCTTTTCGGATACACTTCTCCATGACTTTTGGGGAGTATTTGCTTTTCGTCGTGTGTCTCGATCCTTCATATTGATTTTTGATAAATGATTCTTCACATCACTTTGGATCTTTAGCAACAAAACATAGCCCTCATGCCTTGTTAGGGCCTTTTCGGACTTGCTGATATGAGCTTAAACTCATATCCTTTTATCAACAAATAACCCTAAAACATGAAGCAAAATACCCATTTATCTTGAAAAAAGCAGTATTATGTGGTATGTTTGTGTTTGTGTACACTTTTGTAGGTAAGGATACAATTTCAAGCAAACAAGGAAAAACCAAGCTCAAATGGATGAAAAAAGACAAAAGAGGATCAAAAGTGACAAGACTTTGAAGTTCAAGGACCTATCTTGACAAGTTGTGAAAGTTGAAGGACTAGAAGTGCAAATTATGAAAAGTCAAGATTCAAGTCAAATTTGGTCAACTACAAAGTCAACTCAGTCAAAGGGCCATTTTGTTGAAGAATCAAAGTTGAAGGGTCAAAAATGTCAAAAGGATTAAGATCATAGCTTGAAATTACAATCTGCCAAGTATAGGGACCTAATCTGCCAACTATGGAAAGTTTTGCAATCTTAATCCATGTGAAAAGAAAGTAACCAATGAGAAGAGAGAAAAGACATGACTCGGATTGCCACTTCACCCTCATTATTACCCACTACCGCCGCCTACATTTAATACCATATCCAAACAGTGTGATCCGTGTGTAATGTTTTAAACAAATCAAAGGCCGCCACGTGTCCATCTTCTTTAACAAAAACATTTCCAGGATCGGGATTTTGATAGAAGGCGTTTCATGAGAAGATCAAAACACCAAATTTGCTCGTTTTGAAGAGAGAAATACAATGGTGCAATCCAATTAACAAATTATCCATTCAATCAAAAACACCCAATTCAATGTTCATCACCTTCAAAGAGCAAATGCAGATTCTTCCACGTGGCAAATTGTTATTGGTTCTGACACGTCACAACTCCAACAAATTCTCCTCTCATGCCTATAAATAGCTAGGATGTACCTCATTTCTCATTGTAGCCTAGTTTTGTAAAAAACACATAGTTCAATCTTTCCTTTCCATTTTTCCCTCACTTTTCCCCTAACTACTCAAGAGTCTGACAAACTCTTGAGTTAGTTAGTTAGTTAGTAGCTTGTAACCACTTTTGTAACTGAATTCTTGCAATAAAATTCAAATTACCTTTTTCCCGCCAAATTCTGTTTCTCAAATTCCTGTTGATTCTTGTTGATATTGGATATACTAGTTGCTGTTTGATGTTTGTTATGATCAACCAATGATCATAACTGACATTGTTGAAGTCTTGTAGCTGTTTGATCAGAATTCAAGTATTTCCATTATTCTTGAAGATTTCATGGCAGTTTGATGATTTGCAGTTAATTGATTGATTGATTTGAGTTGAATACTAGTGATAGGTGGTGGTATCACTAGTGCAAGAGAGCTCAGCGCTCCTCTTCTTCCCAAAGGACTTCTACAATAGGTTCCTTAGCTCTTGTTTTATGTTCCTCTAAAATAGTCTTTGCATGCTCATTTTCTTAGTTAACTTTGATGGCTACATGTTATACTTGATTAGTTGCTGTTGTTTGATTGAGATTTAAGTGTTTGTAGTTCAGTTACTTCAATCTTGTGTACTGATTTGAGTGTCATTTGTAGTTACTAGCTTATTTTCAGTAACATTTTAGCTTTGCACCTTAATTGAGTTCTAGTTGATATAATTGTGTGATTTCAGTTTGATTAGCTTTCATTTTGTCCATTGAAACAAGTTTGCTATAGCTTTTGTTTCAGTTCAAACTATTACTCAATAAGCCTTTGTAAGATTTTGTTCAAAACTGACAAAGGAGTGTTTGGGAGTAGCTTTAAAATAGTTTTCAAGTATTAGAAATTGGTGTTTAGAAGTTCATAATCAGTCATTAGGTGTTAACAATTGGTTCTAAGTCAATTGCAAGTCATAAAAATAGTCAAACAGGCAATTGGTTAATAAATAGTTTGGGTCATTATTATTTCAGCTTTAGTTTGATAAACTTGCCAATTTCAACTACTTGTTTCTCCTTCATTACTTGATGAAATTTGCTCAAACTTGTTTCTAGTCCTTGCTTACATCATAAACTTTCAGTTTCTATAAGGAAAATCTACAGTATTAAGAATTAAGCTGGTAATAAGCTTTTTAGCTCAAGCCTGAGCATTTTTCATTCTCTGTGATAAATTGATGACTGTTTTACCAGTTCTCTTAATCTAGTTCACAAAAGTCCTGATTTTATTTCACAAATCCATTGAGTTAGTGTTGAATATGAAGTTTTGAAATTTTGAGCTTTTTCATAAAAATTGGTCAAACTTGGTCAACATAAGCTCAAAAGAGCTTATTTCAGATTTCTCCTTCATTATTGGATGAAAATGGTTCTAGTTTGATTTCCCGTTCTTGTAATCAAGTGCTTAATCAGATTTGTCACAAAAATCAGGTTGTGACTGATTGAAATAAGCTGTAGCTTATTTTGTGCTTATTAATAAGCACTCAATTGCTTATTTTGGACTTTTAGCTTATTTCCTTGAACACACGTAGCTATAATTGGATTTTAAGAGTTTTGCAAGTGATTTCAGCTTATTTGGTTGAGTAATAAGCTCAAACGAGCTTATTCTTCATATTGTCCCGTTTTTGGTTAGAACTTTAGTTTAATTGCACTTTGGTCCTTCCATTTCATTCAGTTTGGTAAACTTAGCTAATCTTCCTAGTTTTTAGGGTTTGCATATATTCAGTCCCTGGACTTTGTGATTTGTTAAATTTCAGTTGTTAAGTTTGTTAGTTTGTTAAAATTTGGTTAGTTTGTTAAAGTTTTTTTCAAGTTTGGTCCTTATAGTTAACTGTTTTACATTTTTAGTCCCTATAGTTGATAGAACTTACATTTCAAGCATTTACATTTCATAGAAATTACATTTTCAGTCCTTATAGTTTTATATTTTGCATTTTTATATTTTACTTGAATAAAATTTGGAATTTGCAACTTGTTTTACGTATAAGTAGGTTTATATTTTTCATTTTAGATAGTGTTGTTTGAATTAGCAATAGATTACCAAGCAAGCTTGAACAACCAAGAACAATTATAAATCCGATATTGGTTGGACTTTCTATTAGTTAAGAACTGAGAAAACGAACTTGCATTATACACATTTCAAATGGCGCCGCTGCCGGTTCTTTGACTACACGAGAGACTATCGATTGACGGTTTTCATTGGTTTTTGGGATCCGTTCATTTGGTGAACGTTATTTTTACGTATCATAAATCAAAAACAAATAAAAAAATCAAAAATATAAAAATATATAAAAACTTAAAAATTAACAAAACAATTCTTTTCCTAAAGAATTGACCAAAAAAATTAAAAAATCCAAAAAGCAATCTTTTTCCTAAGAGATTGCACCCAAAAATATATATTATTGGATTCTCTCGGTTTTTATGTACATATAGTATTTTCCTTTAAAAACTCATAAATACAAAAATATTTTCCATATATTATTATAAGTAAATACGTATACGTATAAGAACAATCAATCTACATATCTTCCATAAGTATTGCCGAGGCAATACACCGTGTTGAGGGGCGTTCCGGTCCTTGACACGCGTATCGATCAAACAAAATAAAGCAAGAATAGATAAATACTCTCAATAATCAATAATTCAAAGAATACGAACATTTAAGTGAATAGAAAGGCGATGTGCTATAAAATGCCATCTAAGGGTCAATAGGTACTTAAGTGCTTCGCGCCACCTAACCCCCCGTTCACTTGGGAGTATTCTAAGAAGGAAAGCTTCATTGAGGGTCTTGCACCCAAAGTAGTAATACATATATTGTTATTTTCTTGTGGATATTTAATATCGAAACTCGAAGAGGATAATCTTATTCTTTTCAAAGTCACACGAGAGCTTCTCTCTCATTCCTCGTATTGAGTTGCATGCTCACTCGCGGGCGTGCACAAATACCGATTGGTGTACAACCTCTTCCTCCGAAAAGGAAGAAAAAGAGAAAGAGTAAGACCACCACCGTCCACCAAGCCGATCACGAGAATCGTGCTTTGTCACCACCACAAGAAGCCATGGCTATTGATAACCGTACTTTGTATGAACGTATGCAATCCAACATTCATGGATATGTTAGTGCCATTAAGATTCCCGACTTTCCCGCTAACACATTTGAGCTACATACATCTATGATCAATATGGTTTCTGCATCACCTTTCTTTGGAAAACAAAATGAGGATCCCCATGCTCACCTTAAGAGATTCCTTTCACTTTGCAACACCATTAAGCATAATGGGGTTCCACATGAGGTCATTAGATTGATGTTAGTGTCATTTTCCTTAGATGGGAGTGCTAAGCATTGGTTAGACACCCAACCACCCGATAGTATCACCACATGGGATGATTTTACCACTAAGTTTTTGAACAAATTCTTTCCTCCACAAAAGACTATGGCTTTGAGGAATTTGATTATGGGCTTTACACAAAAACCTAGTCAATCCTTTGGAGATGCTTGGGAAGAGTATAGTGAGTTGTTGAGGCGATGCCCTAACCATGGAATGGATGATCTAAGCCAAATCAATACCTTCTACAATGGCCTTAAACCTCACCACCTAGATTCACTAAATGCTTCCGCGGGAGGGAGTATTCATTTCAAGACATACCATGAGGCTTTGAACATTATTGAGACTAAGGCAATGGTTCAAACAAACGATCCATTTGAAGAAAGAGTTCATGTTATCCAAAACACTTCTCAAACACCTTGTGATAACCAATTCCTTAAATATCACCAAGAGATCCTTCAACAAGTCAAACAAGGACAACAAGAAATGACTCAAGAGTTAGTTCAAGCCTTTAAGAGCATGACATTGAACAATTCCTCAAACAATGTGAATGCCATCACCATTTCTTGTGTTACTTGTGGAGGTCCCCACTCTTATGAACAATGTGATAAGGTGCAAGGGTATCAAGGGGAATGCTATGCTTACCAAGAGGAACACCGTGAACACTTCAAGCCTAACATCAATCCAAACAACCTTTCTTACAAATCCCAAAATTACCTTACTCCACCCGGCTTCCCACCCCAACCACCCACCCAAATTCCACAAAATCCTCCTCAAATTTTAGCAAGGAATCAAGGGCAAAGACAACCATACCAAGGAAATAACTTCAAGGCACCAAATCAATTTCAACCTCAAGCAAGTACCTTTTATCCACCAAATCAAGGATTTAACTCCCAACCTTTACCTTTCCAACCTCAAGGTTTTCAAGGTTATGTGCCACAAGAGTTAAATACAATGGATCTTTTGCAAAAGATGAATCAAGAGAATGAAAAGAAATTCCAAGCTATAGACAAGAAAATGAATGACCAATTCAATAAGCTTTTGATGGCATTAAATCAAAGACCACAAGGGGCTTTACCTTCCAACACACAAACAAATCCTAGGGCCAATGTCAATGCTATTACAACAAGGAGTGGTACAACAACAAAGGATCCTTCACCTCCTAAACCTACTATTGTTCAACCTACTTGTGCTCCTACTTGTGATAAGCCTTCTACTTCTACTCCACCTCCTCAAAGTGCTCCTATTCACTCAAACACACCTCCTCAACTACCTCATACTTCTCCTTTACCTTCCACACTTCCCAATGAAGAGACTAACAAAGACAAATCTTCCACCACAACATCTATTCCACCTACACCCAAACCTACTCTTCCATACCCTTCAAGGTTGAAAAAGGACAAGTTAAAGAACAAAGATGACATCCAAGTCTCCAATTTCTTAAGGATGTTCAAGCAACTCAATATCAACATATCCTTTGCGGAAGCTCTTGCTTATATGCCAAAGTTTGCTAAGATGTTCAAGGATTTGCTCTCAAACAAAGAAAAATTGGTTGATTTGCCCAACACATCACTTAATGAAAATTGTTCCGCGGTGTTACTTAAAACCTTACCAACAAAACTTGGAGATCCGGGGCGCTTCTTGATACCTTGTAATTTTCCCGGTGTTGAAAATTGCATGGCTTTGGCGGATTTAGGGGCAAGCATAAATCTCATGCCTTTATCGGTTTGGAAACAACTCTCTCTTCCCGAGCTCACTCCCACTAGGATGACTCTTGAACTAGCCAACCGAGCCATAGCTCACCCCGTAGGTATAGCGGAAGATGTGTTTGTAGGTGTGGATAAGTTTACCTTTCCGGCCGACTTTGTAGTGGTCGATTATGACATGGATCCTAGAGTGCCTTTGATTGTTGGTAGACCGTTTTTGAGAACGGGTCGTACCTTGATAGATGTGGCGGAAGGAGAATTAATTATGAGAGTAGAGGATGAGAAAGTGGTGTTTAAGTTAGGGAAAGTTTGTGATAGAAAAGAGGTTAAGGAGTCTAGACCTTGTGAAACTATTAACATTGTGGATGTGCTAGATGAAGTGTGTAATGAACACTTTCATGATGCTTGTAAGAATGCTAGTGATGAGATTCCACATGTTGAAACCGTGGCCTCAATTGCTCCCTCTTTAACACCTTTTGGAGAGAGTGATTTCCTCTTGGAGGAATTTGAGTCCAACTTTCTTGGTGATGATGATTCTCCCATTAATTGGGAAGAAGATATTCTTACAATCCAAAAGTTGCTCAATGAGGACCCTATTCCTTCTCCTATTCCACAAGAGATTACCATTGAGGAACCTTCCATAGTAAAACCTTCCATAGAGAGTCCACCTCCCATTGAACTTAAGGAACTTCCATCCCACTTAGAATATGCTTTCTTAGAAGGAAAAGACCAATTACCGGTGATTATTGCTAAGGAATTGAAAGAGGATGAGAAGGAGCAACTTATTGAAGTCCTTAAGAAACATAAGAAAGCTTTAGCATGGAAAATATCCGACATAAGGGGAATTGATCCACATTTTTGTACTCACAAAATCCTTATGGAGGATGATTATAAACCCGCCATTCAAAACCAAAGGAGAGTTAACCCAAAAATTCATGAGGTTATTAAGAAGGAAGTGATTAAACTCTTAGATGCGGGTATGATTTACCCCATTTCCGACTCTCCATGGGTTAGCCCGGTTTATTGTGTTCCAAAGAAGGGTGGAATCACCGTGGTTCCTAATGAGAACAATGAGCTTATTCCCACGAGACTTGTAACCGGTTGGAGAGTTTGCATTGATTATAGAAAACTCAATGAGGCAACTAGGAAAGACCATT
This sequence comes from Glebionis coronaria, assembly GCA_025667525.1. Taxonomy (NCBI): domain Eukaryota; kingdom Viridiplantae; phylum Streptophyta; class Magnoliopsida; order Asterales; family Asteraceae; genus Glebionis; species Glebionis coronaria. Next base: position 149,219 of record JANFOE010001461.1, on the reverse strand, counting down.
TCCCGCTTCCCTTTATGGATCAAATGCTTGAACGCTTAGCGGGAAATGAGTACTATTGTTTTCTTGATGGTTTTTCGGGTTATTTCCAAATACCCATTGACCCTAAGGATCAAGAAAAGACCACATTCACTTGTCCATACGGTACATTTGCTTACAAGAGGATGCCTTTTGGCCTATGTAATGCACCGGGGACGTTTCAAAGGTGCATGATGGCGATTTTCCATGACATGATAGAGCAAACCATGGAGGTTTTTATGGATGACTTTTCCGTATTTGGGAACTCCTTTAGCTCTTGTCTCACCAATCTTGAGAGAATGCTTAAGCGTTGTGAGGAAACACGTTTGGTGCTTAATTGGGAGAAATGTCACTTTATGGTGAAAGAGGGAATTGTTTTAGGACACAAGATATCCAATAAGGGATTAGAAGTTGATCGAGCCAAAATTGATGTGATTGCTAAGCTTCCCCCACCCACCTCGGTTAAAGGTGTAAGGAGTTTCTTAGGTCATGCGGGGTTTTATAGGCGCTTTATACAAGATTTCTCTAAGATAGCTAGACCGATGACTCATCTCTTGGAGAAAGAGGCTCCTTTCATTTTTGACCAAGCTTGTTTAGAATCTTTTGAGACACTTAAGGAAAAATTGACAAAGGCTCCCGTTTTGGTTTCTCCAAATTGGGAATTACCTTTTGAGCTTATGTGTGACGCTAGTGATTATGCGGTGGGGGCCGTCTTAGGACAAAGAGTTAATAAGCATTTCCAACCTATACACTATGCGAGTAAAACCATGACCGGTGCACAACTTCATTACACTACCACGGAAAAAGAGTTGCTTGCTATAGTATATGCTTTTGAGAAGTTTAGACCATACCTTGTGCTTTCCAAGACCATAGTGTATACGGATCATTCCGCTCTCAAGTATCTTATGACAAAACAAGATGCTAAGCCTAGGCTTTTGAGATGGGTTTTGTTGCTTCAAGAGTTTAAGATAGAGATTCGTGATAAAAAAGGGGCCGAGAATTTAGCGGTGGATCATTTGAGTAGACTTGAGCATCCTTTTCAAGGAGATTTCCCACATCAAGAAATCAATGAATCCTTTCCATTAGAGGAGCTCATGTCTATCTCTTCCCAAGAGGATGCCACACCTTGGTTTGCGGATATTGCAAACTATCTTGTGGGCAATGTGCTTATTGAGGGTCTTACTTACCAACAAAAGAAAAAGTTTCTTAAGGAAGTTAAGTATTACTTTTGGGATGATCCATATCTTTTTAGGCAATGTGCGGACCAAATCATTAGACGGTGTGTAGATGGGCCCGAGGCATTTAAAATTTTAGAGGCATGTCATAAAGGACCTACGGGTGGACATTTTGGGCCTAACTACACCGCCAAGAAAGTCTTTGATTCGGGTTACTATTGGCCTTCCATTTACAAGGATGCTCAAGAGATGGTGAAATTTTGTGATGTTTGTCAAAGACAAGGAAAAATTACACAACGTGATGAGATGCCACAAAATTTTATACAAGAGTGTGAGATATTTGATGTATGGGGAATAGATTTCATGGGACCTTTTCCATCCTCTAAGGGAAACAAGTATATACTTGTGGCGGTGGATTATGTGTCCAAGTGGGTGGAGGCTAAAGCCTTACCTACTAATGATGCTAGAGTGGTTGTAAAATTCTTGAAACAATTGTTTGCTAGATTTGGTGTACCTCGGGCCATCATAAGTGATCGTGGTACGCACTTTTGTAATGATCAATTCACGAGAGTTATGAAGAAATATGGAGTGAATCATAGACTTTCTACCGCGTATCACCCTCAAACAAATGGTCAAACCGAGGTCACAAATCGTGGTTTAAAGAGGATTTTAGAGAGAACGGTGGGAGAGCATAGAGCTTCTTAGTCGGATAAGCTTGATGATGCTTTGTGGGCGTTTAGGACGGCCTTTAAGACACCAATTGGTTGTACTCCTTATAGGCTTGTCTATGGAAAAGCGTGCCACCTCCCATTTGAGTTAGAACATAAGGCATCTTGGGCTCTCAAGTGGGCTAACTTTGATTTAAACCAAGCCGGTTCACATAGGAAAGATCAAATCAATGAGATGGATGAGTTGAGAGCCAATGCCTATGAGAATTCTTTGCTTTACAAGGAAAAGACTAAGAAATTGCATGATGCTAAGATCAAGAATCGTGAGTTCAAAGTTGGAGAGCCGGTTCTCCTCTTTAACTCAAGATTGAAGCTTTTTGCGGGCAAGCTTAAGTCGAGATGGTCCGGTCCATTCACTATTGCTCAAGTGTTTCCATATGGAACTCTTGAGTTGTCCCAACCCGATGGTCCAAATTTTAAAGTGAGTGGTCACCGTGTTAAGCATTACTTTGGGGAGGACATTTCCGTTGAAATGGTCCAAGAGGTCCCCATTTTCCCCATGAATTAATTCATTGAGGGACGAGTCGAGCTAGAGACTCATTAACTCAAGCATCGTATAACTAGGTTCGAGTGTTGTAGGTTAGAAATAAAGGCATAGATTTGGAGATAAGTGTAGGGGCGACCTTCTTTTGTCTTCATGCTTGTTTGTAGGGTTGCTCACTCATCTTGTGCTTTGGAGCTTATGGAGGAGGCCCTTGTATCCGGTTCACTTCGTTACTTTAGTGATTTTTCATTGACATCATGTGCTTAAACATGATTTCACTAATAGTAGTCCTTTCCTTAACTTGGGTTAAGCAAAGTCTATTCATTGTCATAAGTGTAGGGGAAGTTTTTATACTTCCATGCTCTTAAACATTGAGGACAATGTTTAGCTTAAGTGTAGGGGGGTCTTCTATCGAAGTGACCTTACCTAGAACTTGTCATTGTCTTGCATGATAACATGGAAAATTGAATTTTAAACATTTTTCAAATTTTTAATCTACTTTGGCCAACAAAAATATGCATTCATAATTTTTGCATCAATCATTTTTCATTTGCATAACACATTTGCATTGTATATATTTCTTCTTTTATTTTTCATCAAAAATATATAAAAAGGAAAAATATAATAAAACATGGTTTTAACAAGTTTAGACTTCTTTGACATATTAGGCCCGCCATGGATATTTTGACTCAACCCGAGTTTGCTTATTTTAGCATTCTCTAGCTAGTATCCTTAACCATGTAGTCCTTCATTGGTCTATTAGGCTAAGCTTCCACCAATTTCATTCTTTGAAATTTTAAATTTGTGGAGAATGGGAAATGATAGAGTTGAAGCAAGTGTAAAAGGGCTAGATAGACTTCATGGCAATTACTTGTGGCTAAACCCTTCTCTTCTTGACCTCTATTTTCTTCGCTTGTATATAATTGTTAATAAATAATCAAGTACGGTTTTAATTGGTTTGTAATCTCTTATGCATTTTTGGCTAATCATTCATGGTTGATATGAGTACGTCTTAAGATTCTAAGTTAGCACGTTTTATGTGTACTAGACTTGTGTCATGCTCCATATTTAGCGGGTGTTTTTCCTTTTATTCTTTTCAAATTTCTTTGTGAGGAATAAAGAAAAATAAGAGCGGCTTATGAAAAAAAATGAGTGGCTAGAAAAAAAAAAGAAAAAGAAAAAAAAAATAATAATGCAAGACTCCCAAGAGGGGCAGTGTGGTGTTAATTATAGTGACTATTGAGTTCCAATATTACCTTGACGGGTTGCGGGGATTCAATAGATTGCTCCAATCCAATATTACCTTGACGGGTTGCGGGGTTGAAGATCCAAAATCTCAAAAAGATGCGGATGTAAATTATTGCGTGAGTTTTATTTTTCTTTCCTTAGCGAGTGTGTAGTTACTTATGAAAGCATGACATGAGGATTTTACACATAAGGCGAATGACTTATTACTCTTAATACGGACTTGTATTAATTGTGAGCGGTTTTTCAAGTAATGGATGAGAAGATTACTTAGGATTAAAACCGTGCTTCCTTATTTTCGGATTTTACATTTCTTATATTTCACACTTTAATAATGACAAATTTGCCCACAAGCAATTTGCTCAAATAATAACCGGTTCCACATTTAATTGTCATGAATAAGTTGATGCACTTTTTACTTGTGAATGCAATGATCCCATTTACTAGCTTGGTATGGGGAAAGTGAAACTTGAGGGTGATAAGTGTCCATGGTACCCAAGCCCTAATCCAAGTCATTGAATTCTTTATGAGTTATTTCCATCAAAACAATTTCAAGAAAAATCAGAAAGATATGGATAGAATTGTATTTTGATTCATTGCATTGTAAAAAGTCAAAATCATGCATCATTTAGTTTAGAGTAGTGTAGATGCATCTCATATGGCCAAGGTGGATTAATTATGAGGGAAATGTAAATTTTTAAGCCTTGAAATACAATATTGCATGAGGGCATGGCAATGCTCAAGTGTAGGGGAATTTGATATGAGCTTAAACTCATATCCTTTTATCAACAAATAACCCTAAAACATGAAGCAAAATACCCATTTATCTTGAAAAAAGCAGTATTATGTGGTATGTTTGTGTTTGTGTACACTTTTGTAGGTAAGGATACAATTTCAAGCAAACAAGGAAAAACCAAGCTCAAATGGATGAAAAAAGACAAAAGAGGATCAAAAGTGACAAGACTTTGAAGTTCAAGGACCTATCTTGACAAGTTGTGAAAGTTGAAGGACTAGAAGTGCAAATTATGAAAAGTCAAGATTCAAGTCAAATTTGGTCAACTACAAAGTCAACTCAGTCAAAGGGCCATTTTGTTGAAGAATCAAAGTTGAAGGGTCAAAAATGTCAAAAGGATTAAGATCATAGCTTGAAATTACAATCTGCCAAGTATAGGGACCTAATCTGCCAACTATGGAAAGTTTTGCAATCTTAATCCATGTGAAAAGAAAGTAACCAATGAGAAGAGAGAAAAGACATGACTCGGATTGCCACTTCACCCTCATTATTACCCACTACCGCCGCCTACATTTAATACCATATCCAAACAGTGTGATCCGTGTGTAATGTTTTAAACAAATCAAAGGCCGCCACGTGTCCATCTTCTTTAACAAAAACATTTCCAGGATCGGGATTTTGATAGAAGGCGTTTCATGAGAAGATCAAAACACCAAATTTGCTCGTTTTGAAGAGAGAAATACAATGGTGCAATCCAATTAACAAATTATCCATTCAATCAAAAACACCCAATTCAATGTTCATCACCTTCAAAGAGCAAATGCAGATTCTTCCACGTGGCAAATTGTTATTGGTTCTGACACGTCACAACTCCAACAAATTCTCCTCTCATGCCTATAAATAGCTAGGATGTACCTCATTTCTCATTGTAGCCTAGTTTTGTAAAAAACACATAGTTCAATCTTTCCTTTCCATTTTTCCCTCACTTTTCCCCTAACTACTCAAGAGTCTGACAAACTCTTGAGTTAGTTAGTTAGTTAGTAGCTTGTAACCACTTTTGTAACTGAATTCTTGCAATAAAATTCAAATTACCTTTTTCCCGCCAAATTCTGTTTCTCAAATTCCTGTTGATTCTTGTTGATATTGGATATACTAGTTGCTGTTTGATGTTTGTTATGATCAACCAATGATCATAACTGACATTGTTGAAGTCTTGTAGCTATCAGAATTCAAGTATTTCCATTATTCTTGAAGATTTCATGGCAGTTTGATGATTTGCAGTTAATTGATTGATTGATTTGAGTTGAATACTAGTGATAGGTGGTGGTATCACTAGTGCAAGAGAGCTCAGCGCTCCTCTTCTTCCCAAAGGACTTCTACAATAGGTTCCTTAGCTCTTGTTTTATGTTCCTCTAAAATAGTCTTTGCATGCTCATTTTCTTAGTTAACTTTGATGGCTACATGTTATACTTGATTAGTTGCTGTTGTTTGATTGAGATTTAAGTGTTTGTAGTTCAGTTACTTCAATCTTGTGTACTGATTTGAGTGTCATTTGTAGTTACTAGCTTATTTTCAGTAACATTTTAGCTTTGCACCTTAATTGAGTTCTAGTTGATATAATTGTGTGATTTCAGTTTGATTAGCTTTCATTTTGTCCATTGAAACAAGTTTGCTATAGCTTTTGTTTCAGTTCAAACTATTACTCAATAAGCCTTTGTAAGATTTTGTTCAAAACTGACAAAGGAGTGTTTGGGAGTAGCTTTAAAATAGTTTTCAAGTATTAGAAATTGGTGTTTAGAAGTTCATAATCAGTCATTAGGTGTTAACAATTGGTTCTAAGTCAATTGCAAGTCATAAAAATAGTCAAACAGGCAATTGGTTAATAAATAGTTTGGGTCATTATTATTTCAGCTTTAGTTTGATAAACTTGCCAATTTCAACTACTTGTTTCTCCTTCATTACTTGATGAAATTTGCTCAAACTTGTTTCTAGTCCTTGCTTACATCATAAACTTTCAGTTTCTATAAGGAAAATCTACAGTATTAAGAATTAAGCTGGTAATAAGCTTTTTAGCTCAAGCCTGAGCATTTTTCATTCTCTGTGATAAATTGATGACTGTTTTACCAGTTCTCTTAATCTAGTTCACAAAAGTCCTGATTTTCTTTCACAAATCCATTGAGTTAGTGTTGAATATGAAGTTTTGAAATTTTGAGCTTTTTCATAAAAATTGGTCAAACTTGGTCAACATAAGCTCAAAAGAGCTTATTTCAGATTTCTCCTTCATTATTGGATGAAAATGGTTCTAGTTTGATTTCCCGTTCTTGTAATCAAGTGCTTAATCAGATTTGTCACAAAAATCAGGTTGTGACTGATTGAAATAAGCTGTAGCTTATTTTGTGCTTATTAATAAGCACTCAATTGCTTATTTTGGACTTTTAGCTTATTTCCTTGAACACACGTAGCTATAATTGGATTTTAAGAGTTGTGCAAGTGATTTCAGCTTATTTGGTTGAGTAATAAGCTCAAACGAGCTTATTCTTCATATTGTCCCGTTTTTGGTTAGAACTTTAGTTTAATTGCACTTTGGTCCTTCCATTTCATTCAGTTTGGTAAACTTAGCTAATCTTCCTAGTTTTTAGGGTTTGCATATATTCAGTCCCTGGACTTTGTGATTTGTTAAATTTCAGTTGTTAAGTTTGTTAGTTTGTTAAAATTTGGTTAGTTTGTTAAAGTTTTTTTCAAGTTTGGTCCTTATAGTTAACTGTTTTACATTTTTAGTCCCTATAGTTGATAGAACTTACATTTCAAGCATTTACATTTCATAGAAATTACATTTTCAGTCCTTATAGTTTTATATTTTGCATTTTTATATTTTACTTGAATAAAATTTGGAATTTGCAACTTGTTTTACGTATAAGTAGGTTTATATTTTTCATTTTAGATAGTGTTGTTTGAATTAGCAATAGATTACCAAGCAAGCTTGAACAACCAAGAACAATTATAAATCCGATATTGGTTGGACTTTCTATTAGTTAAGAACTGAGAAAACGAACTTGCATTATACACATTTCACTTGCCAATCTTCGCGTCCCGCTTCAATAAGTTATGCCTTGGCTATGAACTCTAATCCATACCGAGCAACTTTTAAACGATCTGGGGCTAGAAGCTAAGTAACTTTTCAAATCGTACAACCTTATTTATTAGCAGATAAATTTATTAGCAAGCGATGGGAGAATAGGCTTATAATTAACTCACATAAATTCACGAAAGAATACCGGACTTATAATTGGCTCTATCATCTCTCGTCCTTCACAGTTTAAAATCTCAAGTAATGAGACTCGTGAATGCTTAGCCTATTAAATCAAAGTTTTGGGTTTTCGAGTCGCCTATAGGATCTTGCAAATTCTTAGACTTTTTCAAGTTTAGAAATCGCATTTTAAAGTTCCCTTGATAAACGACTCTCTAGGATCAATTATAGGAACTTGCGAAAAGTTCTTGTTCTTAACCCGTGAGAGTTAAGACTTTCGCGTTTTATAGCTCCCTATATAAAAGCCTAGCAAAACTTGACTTAAACACATTAAGGATACTAGCTAGAGTAAACTCTGATTGAGTCAAAAGATTCACAACGTTTGAAAATTAAGACCACTTTATTAAACATTTATTCTAATAAAGGAAGAAAATAACTATACAAAAGGAAAAACTAATAGGCCAAAATAGATCAAAAATTTTGAAAAATGTCGAAAAATTGATTTTCTGGTTAAAATGAGGATAAATACAAGGAAAAGACCACTTAACTTCGATAGAAGTCCCCCCTACACTTAAGATAAACATTGTCCTCAATGTTTAAGCATGTGGGAGTAAACTCCCCTACACTTAGGACATTGTGCACGTTGTTTAAATCTCGCTAAGGAAAAGACAACTAAAGAGATTCCTATTTTAATATTGAGAAAATATACAAAATAGTGAATCGAAAAGAGTTTAGGATAGAACCGGGATAATGGAACACAGAATCACGGGTCGTCAAGAATCATCAAGAGTGGATCATTGAAGCTCGAATCCCTGATTAAGAAGTGAGGAGAGGAAATAGCAAACCAAAGGGTCTCCCCTACACTTATGATAAAGAAAGCGAAAAGATAGATGCATGGGTTGCCTCCCAAGAAGCGCTTGATTTTTGTTAACCGAGTCATTAGCCTGACTCGACCTTGATCATCAACGGAAGAAGCGTGAAACGTATCCACCAGGATCAAAGACGTAGTTTTCATCCATCAATAAGCACAAGCTTAAGGCGAACAAGGCAAGCCAAAGAAAGATAGGCAGGGTTCCCTTAAGCAGTGATAGAGCACGGTGGGAGCAAGTATGGTGAAGTGGTGCAAGCATTTCTTCAAGATTGCTAAAGATTTTTCCTTTTATTTCATCAGGTGGATACTGAGATGGCTTAAAGACTTCAATACCGGGGTCGAACACCTTTTCCTTTAGGGGAAAATAGCACTCAGGCTCAGCCGAGTGTGAAGAAGATCCGCAAAGAAGCACAACCTCGTCCTCAGAAGGGGGACAAAGAGGTGTCAAATCATATGTGCAACGGATTTCGGTGTCGACCGGTTTCTTCTCCTTTGACAAAATTTTCTTCAAATCCAAAGAAGGATCAAGACGATAATCTTCAAAGTCATATGGAGGAGCATCACTCTCATGAGGGAAGTAAGTGTTGAGAAATTCAGAGAAATCTTCCTCAAATGAGTAATCGTCCAAAGTAGGATCGAGTGATGGCGGAGGATCTTCATCATGTGAAGAATCGCTCGTGAGAGTATCAGCCTCATCAAAATCATCGAAAGTGGGCAGCTCGGGATACTCAGAAGTACAATCAAAATCATCCGAATCTGAGCTAGAATCATCATCATCGTAAGCATCAAAGACCGGTGGAGAATCATAAATGGGAGAAGCGTCCAAGGTGGAGCGAGAATCATCCACATCATCATGAAAAAGTGGATTATCGATGCGAGAGTCGAATAGAGGATTGTCGTAGATGGTAAAGTCATCGAGAAAATTAATCATATTCACTGATTCTCGGCCTCCAAAAGTTGTACTAGTAAGCTTCCCCATTTTGAAAACTTGTGCATCATCCCCGACTCTTAAGATTAACTCACCTTCGGCAACATCCACTAAAGCTCGTCCGGTTCTTAAGAATGGCCGACCAAGTATTAAAGGAATACGAGGGTCCATTTCATAATCAACTACGACAAAATCGACCGGGAAAGTAAATGCGCCAACTTTAATAAACACGTCTTCGGCTATACCAACGGGGTAAGCGAGAGTGTGATTTGCAAGTTCAAGAGTCATCTTGGTTGGGGTGAGGTCGGGCAATGATAGTGTTTTCCAAACACTCAAAGGCATCAAATTAATACTAGCCCCGAGATCAGCAAGGGCAGTAAATTCTTCAGTTTTGTTGAACACGCAAGGCAACACGAAACGACCGGGATCTCCAAGCTTTTCTGGAAGTTCTTTAAGAATAACTGCAGAGCAGTTTTCGTTTAATCGAGTGTTGGCGAGTTCAATCAGTTTCTCCTTCTTGTTAAGCAATTCCCTAAATGCTTTAACAAATTTGGGCATGTGGACAAGTGCTTCAAGAAAGCTAATGTTGAAGTTCATTTGAGAAATCATCTTCACATAGCGTGACACTTCGGAGTCCTCCTTGGTTAGCATTTTGGACTTGCCTAAACGAGAGGGATAAGGGATATTGGGTTTAGGTGGGGAAGGTGCAGGTGTAGGTAAAGGTTGGGATGTTGAAGGGTCCTTCCTAGGTACATCGTCATGACGAGGCGGAGACGGTAATGGTGCACTAATACTAGGTGTAGGACGAGTAGGGATACATGGTGGTGGAGGAGGTGTAGATGATGGGGGTGGGAGTGGTGGTCCTACGATGGTGACTCCACTACGAGTAGTAATAGCACTCACATTGGCTCGCGGATTAGTGACGGTGTTTGAAGGTAGAGAACTTGAAGTAGAAGGTTGAGCAGGGGGCAAGAAACTAGCAAGCATATTCTTCAAATCATTGGTTTGATTGCTGAAGGAGGATTGAATAGTATCGCGAACTTCAGATCTTATCTCATTTCCTTGCTTTGTGATATCTCCTTTCAGATTGATAATTTGGCTCTGCAAGTTCTTAATTTGCTCACCTTGAGTTCTCATGATGGCTTCAACATTGGGGTTAATGGGTGGTGTTTGTTGGACGGGTGGGTGATAAGGATTAGAAGCTCTTGGTGGGATTTGGTTGCTTCTAGTGTAGTTGTTGGCGGGGTTTTGGTTTTGAGGAGAAAAACCGGGTGAAAGGTAGTTGTTGGAACGGTAACTCAGCAGATTTCTATCCCCTTGTTGTCTAGCTTGGTAATTTTCTGGTGAATAATTACCGTAAGCAGCATACACAATTTCCGGATTTCCTTGTGTCGAAGGACAATCGGTGTATGAGTGAGGACCGCCGCATGTTTCACAAAGAGTAGCAACAGCTTTAACTTGTTGTTGTTGTTGTTGGTTTGAAGCCAAGAGTTGCATACTTCTGCTCATCTCAGTCAGCACACGGGTGAGTTCGGTCATATCAAGGTTTGTTGAGGTGGAAGAAACATTGACTCTCGGATTATTCCTTGAAGAAGCAGAGGAATCCCAGTTTTTGTGGTGAGTAGTCATGTTCTCAATAAGCTCTCTACACTCCTCGGGTCTCCTTTTCATGAATGTGCCACCGGCGGCTGCATTGATCGTATCACGATCTCGAAAAGTCAAACCGTTGTAGAAAGTATCTATTAAGGTCACAGGGAGCATGTTGTGGTTTGGACATCTATCGATCAAGACATTATATCGCTCCCAAGCATCGAAAAGAGATTCATCAGGGTCTTGCATGAAACCACTGATTTGATTGCGAAGGCTTGTGACCATGGATGGTGGAAAGTAGCGCGACAAAAAGCGTTGAGTCATGTCATCCCAAGTGTGAATAGAATTCTTCGGGAGACGATCAAACCATTTCTCGGCATGATGTAATAAAGTGTGTGGAAAGAGTTGTAGGCGAAGTTCATTCATTGTGGCACCGGCCAACTTCATGCTTTGGGTGATTGTAATGAACTTGTCGAGGTGTTTGTTGGCATCATCATCAGGCAATCCACGGAATGGGTTTGTTTACACTTGCTGAATCGTGTGGTGCTTCAACGAAAACTCAGGAGCGTTGATTTGCATCGGCGCAATCGGTCCTCCTCGTCCAAACATGGTTGGTTGACAAAGTTCCTCCATGGTCCGAAGGTCGGGTTGTGGAAGAACATTGTTGTTATTATTATTATTATTGAGGTGCGGTGGAATGTTGTTGTTGACACCTGACATATCTAAATCTTCTTGAGGCTCGGGCTCTTGATAATTAGAAGATCTAGTACGCATACACCTGAAAATGCAAAAGAAAAAGAAACCAAACGCAAAAACAATATATATACAGAATAAAGATAAAATCTTTTTGGATTTTTGAAATTTTTAATTTTTATGGATTTTTATCAATTTTTAATTTTTATGGTTTTTTGAATTTTTTATGCAAGAAAGGTAACGCTCACAAGTGAACGGATCCCAAAAAGCAACGTGTCTCTCACAGAAAACTGTTGATCTTTACGAAAAGAGCCGGCAGCGGCGCCATTTAATAACTGAGATTTTCCCAGGTTAAAAATTATCGTTGTACCAATCTCTTCGAATTGAAAAACTTGTGTTTTCTATGTGACTCAGTTTTATTTTGGTGAAAACAAATATTTTTGGTTGTTTTTAAATTTAAATGTGCAAAGACTTAAAAGTAAATGTCGTTAAAGTAAAGGGCAAGTATTAAAAGAGCGTGAAAATAAATCTAAGTCTAATTTATAATTAAATGTGCGATATTTAAAAACGTGACGGAAAGTAAATTTAATTAAATGACTTAAAATAAAGCGTGACGGAAATTAAAGTTAGACAAGTATTAAAAACATAAACTAAAAATTAAACAAGACAAAACATGTGAAATACCCTCCAATCGGAATATATTCCGATAGGCCACAATCGGAATGTCAAACCTGTCCAATCGGAATGTTGGTCGGAACCCAATCGGAATGCTGTCACTTACCAATCGGAATATCCCAAACGCTCTGATCGGAATAATTGACTACCTCCTGATCGGAATATTGACTAGACCTTGGTCGGAATGTAGTTCGGAACTACAATCGGAATGTGTCACTCATTCTGATCGGAATAACCCAAACAAACACCTCAATCGGAATGAGGGAAGAAGCACTAGATCGGAATAACTGTCACTAAACCCAATCGGAATACCACTTACCTTGTCCACGATCGGAATACCAAAGTCCACCAATCGGAAAGATGAAACCCTATTCCGACCAAGCTAGAAGGTTTGGTCGGAATGTAAAACCCTTTTCAGATCTTGACCAATCGGAATACGCAGGAAAGAACCAAAAATAAGCTAAGTAAATAAGCTATAATCCTAATAAGCACTAGACGAAATCCTAAGGTAAATATGTGTAAAAATAAGCTACAAAACTGAAAGTTAAAAAACTTTTAAGACACGAAATTAATAAACTTTAAGAAAAACAACTTTTTATATAAAAATAACTTTTGTAAAACTATATAAACTTGAAAATAAATCAAATAAGCTATGAAAATAAGAGATTTAAAACAATCAACAGCATAAAAATCAAATCTTTAAACAACTTAACAAGATAAAAACGTGTAAATCAAAGATTAAAGAAAGGTAGAAGAAGATTAACAAGATAAAGTAAAGGTGCAAGTAATTAAAAGAGACACTTACTTGAAAATTAAAGGTATTAAAGGTGCAAGACAAGTAATTAAATGTGCAAGTAATTAAATGTGCATATAATAAAGGTGGAAGAACTAGTTTGTCAATCTAGCCAACAAAATGAAAAGTGATTAGCTAATGACTATATATAGGGGATTAGGGAGGAGGTTAGAGGAAGCTTCCTCCTCTCCTTCCTTTCTTCCTTAATTGCATGCTTAGGTCCCTCCTCTTCTTTAATCTTTTTGTTAATTGCGCCATTAGTCCATAAGCCTTCAAATCTTCTTTAATCTTGGACTTTAACGACTTTTGGCTCGGGATTTCTTTGGACTCGTCTTTTAATTCTTCAATAAATAAGACTTGAGTTCCTCGGCTTTAAGTGAACTTCCGTCTTTTGACTCTTTCTTCGATAAATCTTCAGAATTGGTCTTGGACTTCCATTCTTTTTGCACTCTTGACTTCTTGACTTCGTCTTTCAATCTTTTTCTTCAATAAAAGTCCGTAAATGCTCGTGAATTCCCGTGTTTTCTCCACTTTTCACCTTTTCGTCCTAAATCACAACAAAAACACAAACCACGCATAATTCCGACATAAAAGACATAAAATACACGTTTTGGTCCGGTTATTATTGTAATAAAGTGGTAGAAAAGATGTGTGTTTTCACACATATCATTTATTCCTAAATATACTGTTTTGGGTCGTTTAAAGAGTTTGTGAAATGAAGTTTGTGAATAACACCCAATTGTGTATTTCCGATGCGCAATGTAAATTAGGGGTGTTAAAGATTGGTAACCAGAGCTTTTTAATTAGGTCGATTTTTGAAAATGTCCTAAACTATAACTTTGGTGTCAAAAGTATTTTATAAAAGCAAAGCAACTTCTCTGCAAGGCTCCGGTAAGATTATTTATTTTGTTATGCTTTGTTATTATAGATGTATCCCTTAAAATTGTTCTGAATTCTTGAGTATTTTTTAAGTAAATACTACAATGAGGTATTGGAATTAATGAAAGGACGTGGAGTGCTTTCATCATAATTTCATCATAATTTCATTTTTATGAGTATTGTATAATTATCATTTGCATTGCATCGCATACATATATATTTGGCATACGTAAATCATTTGCATTTGCATGACTATGCATTGCATATATATTTTTGAATAATGACCTTATGTACTTTTGAATTTTCTATGATTTCAGAAAATGTCTGACATATCATATTACGTCAAGAAAGGGGGATTTGATGTATGTCAACGGAGTTTACAGTATCAGCGAGTAGGTGATCATAAGAATTCAGGTGGATGGTTAGATTATGAGGATGATACGGATGATAAGAAGAATTTTGTAGAATCTGATAGTGATAATTATATGACTGAGAGTGAAGTTGGAAGAACTGAGGTTAGAGCTGAAGTGAGAAGTTATGGGACTGATTTTGAGAAGTTTTAGAAAGAGATAGATAGGCTTCGCAGGTTAAGTGAATATGTAGCTCATCTTGGGCCGTATCTTGAACCACATTGGAAGTTTCAGGATAGTGAGGTGTATGCTGATTCTCATTATATGATAGATCCGCCGTGTTAAGGAGGACATTTGAGGTATGGATTTAAAATCCATCGTGTTTAGATCCAAAAGGGAGGTGCTGTAAGTTAGGACCAGATGAAGATGAAGCAAGAACGAGCCAAGTTGGAGAAAGTGATGGACCACATCCTATGGAGTGATGTAGTGATAGATCCTTGTTGTATTTCAGTTTATGTATTATTGTGTTGTATTTGGATTATCTAGATGTTGTAAGGTAGTATTGTGATGGATTATTATTATTGTTGTTGTTGTTTAGGATGGTAAGGGTAAGTGACATTAGTGACAAGATTTTGTTGCGATTTTCTCAGATTTATGGATGAAATCTACTATTACCCTTTAGTATTTTTGATGTATTTTTGTTATCTTCTCTTTTGTGAGATGATTGTGGAATTTAGGTAGTAATGTGTTGTTGGCATATGTAGTATTCATGATATATCTTGATGAAAAGATCTTATTATTTCTATCTCGATGTGTATACTTATTAAGTTTCTTTCTACTGTTATCACATAGAAAGAGTTGAGTGAGATATGTTTATGTCATTAGCAGGGATTCCTGTGTGACTGAGTATCTTGAAATATATCTCCAAAGGTTGCCAACCATTAGGGTAGATTATATGATTGTGGGAATAGTTGTTAGATTGTTTGAAGCTAATAGTACTGAGAGGAGACGAGATGCTGCTGTTTTAGTTGAAGATGCTGCTGAGACTGAAGATGTTGCTGAGAATGAAGATGATGTTGTTCCAGTTGGAGATGCTGCTGCTATTCTGCAAGATTTTAAAAGGATGTCTGTGTGTTGGATTTTTAGGAATGAGAAGAGATGCGGTGAAGAGTGTCGTACGAATATTAATGGTGATTGGAAAGGTGCAATTATATGGACAAGTTCGAGTAACTGGTGGATGTTTGATATAGCAATAGTCATTTGGGAATGTTCAACTAGACGAAAAGATGTAGTAATTTAAAGATTGATCCTGATTCGAAATTAAGTGTGGCAGAAAAGGGTAAAGGAACGATATTGTTTCAAATGACAATAAGGAATAGGAATTTATTTCCTCTAATAGAGGGTAAACTTGGAATGAATAGTCTAAGATAAGAAGAGATGGTATTCAAGCAGTTACTATAAATCGGGTAAGCAGGAGGAAGTATAATGGGTAGATCACATATATTTTATACCACTTAAGTAATTATCTGTTTACTTGATGTAAGTACGGACTAGCTGGAGGTCGAGCTGCTAAAGGAATAACAAGGAGTGTAGTATAGGAAATGGTATTTCTGTGGTAATGGAATGTTTTCATTTCGGTAAAGGATATTGAATAAAGGAATTATTCAGATAATGGAAATCAATATGAAGGGAATGTTGCTGCTATTACAGCCTATATTTTGGAAATGCTGATAATATTTGAGATTTAGATGTAGTAATTTGTGTATTCTTATCTGGTAATCATTGAGTTAGAATTTTATTGAAATTCTGAAAGTGTTATTGATGGTGAATTAAATTCTGAAGGTGTTATTGAGGATATATTGAAATTTGAAGATGTTAGATTTTAGCTGACCTGAGGATGAGAAATCAACAAGAATTTGCGATTGGTTGAAATGAGAAATTAATCGACGGAATGATTATTAATATATATATATATATATATATATATATATATATATATATATATATATATATATATATATATATATATATATATATATTAAGGAAATATTTTCTGAGCTTATGGAATTAAGAGGTATTGCGCAATTAATTGAAGTAGAGTTGTGAGAAAGTTAACCAGGATAAGGATGAATATCATAGGATATGATAAATAAAGGTGGAAAGAATTAAATTAGAATGTTTTTGAGCATTGAGTACTGATTTCAGGGAGTATTCAGTGGAGTTTCTCTTTGAAGATTTTATTGGTCAATGATGAGAAGGTATGTAGGAGGAAACTATAATAGGTCGAATTTTCTGTGCGCTTTACCGGTAGTAGTCAAAAGGAAATAAGAAGATGAGTTAGTACTTAAGGGTACTATGTGATTATTCTGCGGAATTGTAGAGTTCATTGTCGTCTTGGGAAAAAGGAAGTTTTGTGTTAGCTTAGTGATAGGAGTTATACAATCTGATTGTATATTTTGTTATATGGCATTATCAAGAAATTGAGGATGGTAATATGATTGATTGTAAGGATTGGCAGATGAGACAATAAGGATAATCTGATTTGACTGGAAGGGTAAATCATCAGAGAAGTGATAATGTAAGTAAGCAAAAAGCTGAATGATGTGAGGTTGAACAAACTGAGCACCAAAAATCGGAATCCATTACTGATTGTGAATGTTTAGTGTGATGAATAGATGATTGAAGGAAAGAAAAGTATTCCCTAACAATTGGAAAATTGTTATTAAAAAGGAATGGTGTGTGAAATTCTTTGGATAAGAATTTTAGTTGGAGTAATACAGATGTTTTATAATATGCGATCTATGGCTGAAGTGATCGTGAAAATCTGACTAGATTGAAACGATTGAGGCTTTGTCAATACCGACGAAACCGACTGAAGTTTGTCAATTCCTTTGTGTAAGCTGAGTATTATCGGAGGTTTATCGAAAGGTTTTCACTGATTGTTGAACCAAGGATAAAGCTGACAAAGAAGAAATAAAAGTGTGAAATCCATTCATACATCTACGTTGTAGCTTTAATGGAAAAATATGTCTAAATTGTAATTTTGAGATCTGATTTTGTAGTGGAGGAAGTTGTTTATGAATGTTGAGGATAGATTGAAGTTCTGTGCCTGTATAGTTAGTATTAGAGAAATCTGAAGGAATTATAGAGCTGCGATGATGATATTTGGATAATATCAAGTGGAAAGGAAAGTAATAGTAGTGTGTTGACTTGAATAAAGAAGTGTAACGGGGGGTTTATACGATCATGAGATTTGACATTGTGGTATTTGTTTTGGGATTGTAAAGTATTACTTGTATGGAATCAAGTATAAAGAAAATAAGAATAAGAAGGACTTGTTTATAAATGCCATTCGGGGATTTTAAAAGGAAGGAGTTAACGATTACCTAATGATGACGGGGAAATAATTACCGGTAAATTTTAGATGGGATATGTTATAGTTCTATATTACGAAGTATGTTTCAGATTATGAAGAATGAGTGTGGATACTTTCACTATCAACTAGAGAGTATTTAGTAAGAAGGAGAAGGAAAAAGGGTTTATAATATTTCTAAAAGTAATTAAGAATTGATTCTTGAGTTTTGAGATATTTGAAATATTGGTAACAACAAGCAAAATGGATGGAATGGAAAGAACCTTAGATTTGAATTGATAAACTAATGGAAAAGGAATATCAAAGAAAGAAGATCAACAGATTGTCGGAAATTTTGAAATAGGATGGTAATAGAAATGAGAGAGTTGAGATGTATGTTTTTGTGGGACAAAAACGGTTATTGTGATTATCTAATTTTTCTCCTATTATATCAGAGAGTGTGTTAAGAATGCAAGGACCAGTGGTGAATGAATTGTTCAGATCAAAAAGAGAATTTAATTATTCTTAGAGTGCTGAGAGTGTCGCATGTAGTATTGAAGGAATTTCACAAGTTGAAGTATTGATACAGCTTATTCCAGAACCAAACCGTATTACGAAATCAGACTACAAGTTATAGAACTTGGGGTAAATAAAATGTATTACGATATCAGGAAGTGATCTGACCATTATACATTTCAGATTTGAATATATGAGACTAACGGAGTTATTTAAACAGTAGATGATATGAGGAAAATGTAATAATGTACTATGGAAGGTACAGTAATTCAGTGATCTAGCAAGCACTACACTCGGGACATTGAGATTGTTAGAATAAATGAAAGTGGAAGATGAGTATAGAAAGTATATAAGTGACTGGTTAGAATTATGGATAATCTCATTGTGTTTAGTTTGAGTTAACCACGGGACATAGAGGCAGAGTAAGTATTGAATACTGGAAATCGATGTGATAAAGTATGAGTATTGATTAAGGTTTGAACATATTATATGTAACCCAAAGATTGAGATTGACTTTTGGATATTAGAGATTTTTACAGAAAGTGTGAAGAATCGAGTTAAGAAGGAATATTGTATATTTTCGGAAAGCAATGGACAGAGTGAAAGGATGAACTGAACGATGGTAATTGAATTTGGTATCAATCACATCAACATATAATTGAAACTTGGGATGATGATATTTTAATATATCGCTATGAGGACTAATAGAACCTAGTGAAGATGAAATCTTTATGCGATGATAATCGTCATATCAGTAGTTAAGAGGTGTAATTTGAGAACTTACCTAGTCGTGGGTCAAGTTGTCAGAGTTTTGGGGCAGGAATAAAACTGAGAAAGTGATGTAGAAAGAGTATGAATGATGAAGGAATATTAGCATAATAGAAGATGAAATTGAAAGTTGAAGTGTAGTAATAGTTTTGGATATGGTGATATCATAAGAATTGAGTTGGACTGGTGTGAAAGATGTGAGTATCTCTTGCGAATAAGAGGTCACGTTGACTCTAGAAGTGAGGAAGTGCGAGTGTGAGGCGGATTGAGCGCCGGGACGTCGCTCTCTTTTTAGAGGGTAGGATGTAACAACCCAAAACTGTGGTCATTATTTAATTATATTTTTACGTATATTTTTGAAATTTTTGACGAGGTTGATTGTCATGACGATTGGTGATTTGATTTGGATGATGTTGAAAATTTTATTTTTACGTTTTGACGAGTTGCGAGGATTATTAATGATGACGATATCAACGGATGCCCGACAAATTTTACGTTTTATTTTAAACATGTCGATGTTTAATATTTTGATGTTTTTAATTTTATGTCGTATTAAGTCGTGCCGGGACTATATAATATCATATTTTGTGTGCGTATTAAGTTTTGAGAAGTATTTTTATGAAACCCGAGACCCGTAAGTATTTTCAAAAGTGACTAATAGTCATTTCCCGCTTTTTAACAAAGTATTTGCATTTTGGTTCACAAGAATCACAATTGGCAAAAACTACCCTAAACTTTTTCCATATAAAAAGAAAAATAAACACACATTTACACACAACATTCCACTAACTCCAAAAATCTTCATCTCTCCCCTTCTCCCTCAAACAATCTGTCACCTCTACCACCACCAAAACCCTTGATTTTTCAAAATTTAGCTTGAATCATTAAAATCTAATCAAAGACTCATTCCTAATTCTTGATTCTCTACACATTGGTATGAAAATTTCATACATGCATGACCATTTTTGAAAAACTCATTTTTTGATTAAAATCATATGTTTTGATCTTAAATTCTTGTTGTATGTAGGTGTTTATGTGCTTATATATCATTTTTGATGATTGCATGTTGAAATTTTTGAGTTGGGTTTTTATGATTTGATCATCTATGATGATTTAGTGTGTTATAATTGAAAGTAGTAATAGTAGGATGATTATAGTGGTAAAAATGGTGTTAAAATGTGGTTAAAATTTTATTTTGAATGATTTTTAAATATATATTTTATAACAGATTATTAAACTTAATTTTCTGAAAATATGAGTTCGAGTTTGAGATGAACCAATTAGATATTGTTGAGGAGGATGTCTTAAGCTTCGTTTTGATATAAGATAGAGCTTCTAGCTCCAAACGAGCGAAAAGTTACGTTAGTTTGATTATTCGTGTACCGGGAGACGAGTATTGTCACAATATATAATTGTTGTCGATATTTGGATCGAATCCCGGGGACTATAAAAAGGATTTTGAAATGTGTCAAGTACTGATTTTGAATGATAAGTATGAGGATGTTGAGTTATTTCAAAGTTGAGTGTCGGTTTTGTAAACGGAGAAAAATAAATGAGTTAAAAGACTATATGAATTGTTGACGTAAAACTGTCCGGTTTTTGTAGTTCAAAGATGTGTCGGGCAGGAAACTTTAAGTGTAAAATCTATTGATGGGCTTTTAACAGGTCTTTCTATATATAATAAGTGATATTTCTGATTAGTATCATAAAATTTTGACGTGTTTAAGTGGGGTAAATGAGCTTGTAAATTTGGTGTGTACCGGCAGAGTTTTATCAAAAGAATTAACTAAGAGAATAAACATATAGAATGGAGTAAAAGGGTCACTTGTATTGTTTTCATTTTGGGTTGGTTGTAATTTTATGATTTTGAGTTTGATGTTACTAAGTATGGATTTTACTCGAGTTTATTATTGATGAACGCGCCTTATTTGATAGGTTGCGGTTTTTGTGTTTATCGGGCATCAACTATCGTCGAAGATCGTCTTGCTACTGCTGTTACTCTAGGTGAGTCTATAGCCTCGCTTTTGTAATTGTTTTGAATGACTTTAAAACCCGTGAGGGGGATACATGCTATTTGAAAGTAAAATGAACACAAGTAATTATTCATTGTTTGGACCTGAATGTTGCCTTGTTGCCTTTGTTGTTTTGAATTGTATAAGTACCTAAATTGCAAAAGTCCCTAAATTCATGAGCCGTTAACTATCTTCTAACTTGATGTTGTGAGTTGGGAATAGCCGCTTATTCTAATAATAGTATTATTTGGTTGACGACCCTATCTGAGACCAGATCTTTACGCTGAGTAACCTATGGGAAGGATAAGTTTATGAGAATGAGAATTGGTATTTTTGCAATTGATACCCTAGTAGGGGCACTGGAATTCATCTAGTCATGCCGGCATTAGGCGTGGCTGACTAAGTTAAGGGGTCGGTGTCATGAGCTTAATACAATTCAATAACTATTGTTATATGCCAGATTGCCAGAATAATAGATTATATGATCAACAATTCTATTAAATGATCTTGATTGATTTTTCTCTTGTGTTCAAATGTTGATTTGGAAAACCTATAGACTCGCTCAACCGTTGTGTTGATGATTTTAAGCATGTATTTTAGGTATTCAAAGTGGATTGCTGCTGGAGCTTGCTGGAGAAGGATTGCGGGATTGCTTTTGTAGTAATTTGGTTTAAAACATATTTCTTTCCCTATTGTCATAAACATACAGTAAATGGCCAAATATTTTGGTAAAAGGTTTGTTGTTTTGATTAAGATCCTAGGGGAACCTGTACGCTACTCTGATATATTTTAAACTGATTTTACTTGGGATTGAAGGTTTTATACATTGATTTAAATTATTTCTATATTTATTCCTAAGTATACTGTTTTTGGGTCGTTTAAAGATTTTGTGAAATGAAGTTTGTGAATAACATCCAATTGTGTATTTCCGCTACGCAATGTAAATTAGGGGTGTTAAATACAAGCACGTGCGTTGTTAGCTATGACTGCTAAAACCTTTTAGCTGTCAGTTAAGACACGACTACGGAAGTCCTTTTACGCATAACCAGTGGAATATTCCAAAATCTTTCCATATATTCCAAAAGAACCTTCAGGAGAAGGACGATAACATGAGATTATGTGTCGACTACCGTCGATTTAAACAAATCACCGGTCATAGCCGTTATTCACCTCCACGTATTGACAACATGTCCAATCAACTTTAGGGTGTTAAACACTTTCCATGATCGGATTCATGATCATGCTGCCAACTGTGACGAGTGATAGAGCAGGACATTTCCATGACTGCTATTCGTGCACGACTCAGTCGTGCTAGATTCAAGATTTTGTATTAGTCTCATCAATGCCCCAGCAGCGTTATGGACTTAATAAATTGAGTTTCCATGAACTCATAAACAAATTCATCAGTGTTTTCATCAAGGATAACATGAATTTCTCTAAGTCTAGAGAAGAGCGGGAAGACCATTTTTGCACTATGTTGCTAATTCTACGACAAGAGAAATTTCACCCTGAAATTTTCCAATATAAATTATGGTTGATTAAAGTGACACGCTGAATCACATGGATTCTCACGGTTAATCGTATCAACACTCAGCTTATGCGTAAAGGTGAGAACCCTACACTACGTTAGGTGTTCCAGAAAATCCTACGCTAAGAGAAGTCTAATTTCGGAGACTTATAGTTCCGCAAATTTCTATGTATCAAGTTTCTACGAAGCAAGATATAGTTACGTTCATATCTAAGTACCTGACATACCAACAGGCTAAGATAGAACACCAACTGACTAGGATGTTTTCCATCATCGGAAAAAGGTGAACAGAAATGGGACAAGATCTCCATGGATTTTGGTTACGAGATTAACGCAAACTCAGAAGGATCATGGTGCTATCTGGGTTATTGTCAACAGTTTGACCAAGTTTGCATAATCCTTACATCCGCAAGGATTTCAGAACCAGCAGATTGATTGGACGTGTTCCAGCCAGGGCTCATCCTATCACTTGGTAATCCCTCAGCTATCGGGCCAGATAAAGGTTCACATTTGTGCTCCTTATTTACGTTCACATTTTGTTCAAATTTTACGACTTGCTTTAACCCTCACGTTCATGACACTATTCACGTTCATGATCATATCTTGGCTTGCGATTTTACGTTCATTTTCGTTTGGGAAAGTTTGCAAAAGCTTGAGAGACCAGACTCAAGATTAGTATAACTCTCTATCCTCAGATAGACATTTCACGTCACATTCCACGTCACATTCCACGTCTCTCCTTATAGCATTTGGCGTTACCACCGCCGTATACCATGTTCACGATATGTTTCACATGTCATGTTCAGTCCACGTTCCTCATATCACGTTCGTGATATGTTACATGTATCATTGATCACGATATGTTTGCTCATACTACACATATCTCCACGTATCACGTTCAAAAAATTTCACGTATCACGTTCACAATTTTTCACGTACTATGTTTCAGTATGTCTCGTGTATCATTGCTAACAGTACTATTATCAATTAGTTTGGGTTATTTCGCATTATAACGTTTCAGTTAACCTTGCACGTTAATTCTTTTTCCCTCGATCAAATTCAGGGGATCTATCTTACGTTGATAACCATGAACTCTTCGTGTTTTCAAGTCAAGGTCAGGAGGACCAAGATTTATCATTTATGACAAGATCTTGTGGAGGAACCGTTCCGAGAGGGAAGACACTTGGAAACGGACGAGTCAATCCAGAATTTATCCTCTCATCATTCCATAATTCAGTTATGTTTTTTTAGTCACGTCACGTTCCACGTCCATATTCTTTCAGTTTACTTTATCTATAATTCAGGGACGAATTATTCTTTTTATGGGGGAAGAGTTGTAAAACCCGCATGCTTTTACCATGAACAGTACAGTTATAATCATACGTACAAGATTAAAACTTTCTTTTTATAACATGAATACGTTTCACGGGTATTAATTACAAGAATTACATACGTGTTATTACACGATAAGTATGAATTACGTGTTAATGCACGATAATAAGTACGTACGTGGTAATGCACGATAATTATTAATTATAATAATTATAATCACGAATATCCAAAACACGATCATGTGAACCACGTATATATATTATACTCGATAAATAATCATTTCGTATTATAAATATAACATGAACATTTAAAACACGAACTACTCGAATACTTAAAATACACGAACACGTTTACGTGGTTAATTAAACACGACAAGTAACTACGTAAAATAATATTACGTATAACTTGTATAATAATAACAATAATAATTCACGACATTTAAACACAGTTACGCGTAAGAAATAACAGTGTACGAAATTTAAAAACAAGTATGTGGGCTGTTTTGGCTTTGGACGGCTAGAAAGGGGGCAAGAAATGGGCTCAAGGCCCATTGGGTTGTTGGTCGGTTAAAAACAAGAAAACAGGGAGGGATACGTTTTATTTTTTTAGACGACACATAAAACCCTAAAAGCAAACAAACCAGCGATCGTCCTTTTCTTTTTTTGGGATCTCTATTATGTAGTCACTCTCCCTCACCAAGACAAGAAACAAAACGTGGCTTTAATCTAGAATTCAAGAGTGGTGTTCGTGTTTTATGTTTCTAAACCCAAGGCGCAAAGATAAGTATACCTATCCCGTTTCTTTTTATTTTTATTAAATTATGAAAGCTGTTAAGAACCCTAATCTATAATAACGTGATAAAAACAAATCAGTTTAAGAGTGAAATCGTGTTTGTGTTGTTCACAGCCGGGTTACACACAAAACCGAGACCCTATTGGTCTAGGTGGTGGTTATACACCAGCAGCCGCAAGGCCTGTGTGGTTTTGGCCTAACGGTGGCGTCCAGCAGGTTAGCAGGGGGAGACGAACCCTGCGCAGTGGCAGCCCAGGGCTGCTGCTGCCGATGGGTGTCTTGCTCGGCCAGTGGGAACCCACGGCTGGGCAGTGGGAACCCACGGCTGTCAGTCCAAGTTGGCAATGAGAACTTTGACTCAAACAGGGGAAACCGACTACTCCCGGTGGCAGTAACACCACTACCAGGGGGAACTGGCAGTTAAGTGGGTGTTTGGTTTTGATTTTATGATAGACTTAAGGGTGTGTTTGGTTTTTGTTTTAAGGGCAGAACTAAGGGGATGTTTGGTTCGGCTTAAAAAATAAAACACGGATTTCGTCACGGGAATCTTTTCTACTAGTCACGTTTTTATTCAAGCTAAAAAAATTTTTACAAGTGACATTTTGCAAGTATATTTTAGCGAGAGAATTAAATTAATTTAAAGTATGGCTAGTAGTTAATTTAATTTAAATCATGAACTTAGGATATATTTATTTTGGTAAATAATACATGTATAAGCCTAAGTATTTTTATCACTTTAATTTAGACTACAATTTATTATTAATTAGTTATCTAATCATAGACTTATAATTAATTAATAAAACATGACTTAGGTTATTAATATTAAACATAATAATTCAATATTAACCTAAGTATTTATTTAGAATAATTTAATTAAATCATGCTTATATTCAATTAAATCATATAACCTATAGTTTACTAAATTAACATGCCTTATTAATAAACTATAATATGAATCACATGACTTAGAATATTAATCAGTAAAACTTAAGCTTATTTTATTAGCTTAATAATCCAGCTTATTTCTAAATATGGAAACTTTTTATTTTTAGAAACTTATTTATTTTAAGCAGCTAATCTGTTTATGGAAACTTTCTATTTTTAGAAACTTATCTATTGTAAGCAGTAAATCTATTTTTAGAAACTTCTATTTTTGGAAACTTCCTATTTTTTGGAAACTTTCTATTTTAGGAAACCTGTTATTTTTAGAAAGTTACTTATTATTACACAACAAGTATAATAATACAAGAAGTACAAGTAATACTTAATCAGAATATCCAGAATACATGATAAACACAGCATAACGATAAAATCAGTAAAACAAGACATGAACATATAAAAAAAGCTAAGACATGATATAAAACCAGTTACGTACACAGTAATCAGAATACTTATACATGTATATTATCTATGTAGCATTAATGAGATCGAAGTAGGACTCTCTTCCGTTCGTCTTCTTTGTTCACTGGACATAAGGTACGGATTCTCCGTCCTTTCAGTATGGACATTCTTTCCTTATTAGGATTTCCCCGTATGCAGCCAACTCTTTTCCCAGTATACGTTTTATATGTTTTTGAATTGCTTATGTTTAATTAAATTCCTAAAGCCATATACATGCATGACCAGTTTCACCTAGTTATGGAGGTACCATAACCCTAACACTGGAGGCACCAGTGTTATGACTTCACCACGGCGGAGTGATAGCTCGTGGCGTCCCTTTCAGCTTTAGGCCATATTATTATGTTATCATGTGGGGAGTATGGGTGCATCCTACATTACATGTTTCAGCAGATTATTCAGGTGAAGGTGGTGTGTGCCTTGCATCCTTCACAAGGAGCTGATCCCTCCTACCCAAACTTATATTAATTAGAGGCAGCCCCTCTAATTGCATGAGGAGGTCACCCCTCCAAGTATTCATGCACGTTGATATTTCATGACCTATATTGGCTAATGGTTAACATGTTAAACAGTTTTCATAAGATAAACATAAGGCTTTTTAAACTATAAAACCAGTTTTACTATGTATTACCAGGTTTTCCAGGACTTATTCATTTCCGCTGCTATATGTTTTACATGCTTATATTATTCATTTCATGCTTGTATATCCGTCCACTGAGCGTTATGCTCAGCCGTTACTTTCCTTTCCATGTCCCAAAAAGGCAGGTACCTAAGGACAGACTCGAGCATTTGGAGGACGTGCATAGGATGGAAGTTGCCATAGACTTCTTCTCCTTTTGCCTTCATATACTTATGCTTGTTTAGTCTTTCATTCATTCCATTTACTTTATTTATGTTTTGGGCTTATGTTTGGGAACCGATGTTTGATTCCGGTTTTCCATATGGACATGTATGTTTTACTACATATTACCTTGCATGCTTTGATGACACGCTATAATTACGCGTAACGGTCCACTTATCAAAGTAGGGTGTTACATAATATATCAGCAACATTATCATCCGTATGTACTTTAAGAACCTGTATCAGCTTCTTCATTGTCATCCCGTATAAAATGGTGCCGAATCTCGATATGCTTGGTTCGTTGATGAAAGACAGGATTCTTCACAATGCAGATAGTGCTTTGATTGTCGATGAAGATTTTGGTGTTCATGAAGTTGAACCCATAATCCAGCATCTGATTTTGTATCCACAAGACTTGTCCACAGCAACTAACAGCAGCTACGTATTTAGCTTATGTCAAAGAGGTAGCTACTATTGTCTGTTTCTTACATTTCCATGAAATAAGTCTTAGACCCAAAAACTGACAACCACCAGTAGTAGACTTCCTATCATTATTAGCACCTGCATAGTCACTATCACTATAGGCTTCAAGAACAAAAGGTGATTCCCTTGGATACCACAAACCTATCTTGGGTTGTTCCTTGATATACTTGAAGATTTTCTTGATTGCATTCAAGTTAGATACGGTTGGAGCCACCTGATGTCTAGAACAAGCACTTACTGCAAACATAATTTCCG
The DNA here is from genome assembly GCA_025667525.1 of Glebionis coronaria. NCBI lineage: Eukaryota > Viridiplantae > Streptophyta > Magnoliopsida > Asterales > Asteraceae > Glebionis > Glebionis coronaria. The sequence goes on along the minus strand of JANFOE010001461.1, from coordinate 121,536 downwards.
GACGTGATGCAGTCAAATACATGAGTGAGCCAATCATTGACCTGTACATATGAACATTTACCGGAGGGTCTGGCTTATTCATGAGTTTGACTATAGTGACTTCATAAGGTGTTGTTGCTGGTCTAAGAGGTTCCACATCAAACTTCTGAATGATCTCATGAACATACTTGTCTTGACTAATGAAGATACCATCCGACTGCTGCTTGACTAGTAGACCAAGGAAAAATGTGAGTTCTCCCATGGCACTCATCTGAAGTTCGCCTTTCATAAGTTGTTCAAACTCATCACACCATTCCTTCCTAGTAGAACCGAAGATAATATCATCCACATAGACTTGAACCAGGATGATGTCTTTGGAATTCCTTTTAAGGAACAGTGTTTTGTCAATAGTGCCTCTTCGATAGCCATGTTTCAACAAGAAAGTGGATAGACGCTCATACCAAGCTCGAGGAGCCTGATGAAGTCCATATAGAGCTTTGACCACCTTGTAGACTTTCTTGGGATGAAGTGGATCCACAAAGCCCTTAGTTGAGTGACATAAACTTCCTCATCAATCTTGCCATAAAGAAACGCACTCTTGACATCCATCTGAAAAACCGTAAAGCCAACATAAGAAGCAAAAGCCAAAAACAGACGAATGGCCTCAATCCTAGCAACAGGAGCAAAGACTTCAGTATAGTCAATTCCTTCTAGTTGTGTGTGACCTTGTACAATGAGCCTAGCCTTATTTCTCACCACAATACCCCTTGCATCTTTCTTGTTTTTGAGAATCCTTTTGGTACCAATTGTTGTCTTTCCATCTGGTAAGTCAACTAGGATCCAAACATTCTGAAACAAGAACTGTTGCATTTCCTCCTGCATAGCCTCCACCCAACTTTGATCCTCAAGAGCATGTGAGACTGACCTAGGTTCCACTTGTGAAAGAAAACAAGCAAACAAATAGTGAAGAAATTCTGTGTGATTATTACGCTTTTGGTTTTGAATGTAGTCACAAGAGCATGATGACCAGGCGTTGCTTTCTTATGCATGCGGCGAGTCTTGACAGTAGAACCAGGATCCCCTATGCTTTGAGTAGTAGGATGGTCTTTATTGATCTACTGAACAGGAATAGGAGCTACATCCACTTCTGGTGCCAAGTTATTAAGATCCCTAACAAAGTCATCATCATATGAAGCAGAGACAAAAATGCCATCTATTTGTTGCTTATGAATATCATCCAGCTTAGTAGAAGTCTTCTTTTGATAGTTTCCCAAGTTAGAAGGACCAGAGAACCTAGTTGTGGAAGTAGGATCACTAACCGGACTACCAATAGGTGTTAAATTTGCACTAGGACTAATACTAGGATCACTAGGAGTAACTGGTACATCAGGAGTACTCAAACGAAACTCAAAGCCTCCTTGAGTAGCTGCTGTAGTAGCATCTTGTTGTTTCTTGAGTAGTGTATCAAGAGCTCCTTGTGAATCCACAATGTCTGATGAAGAAGCATCAATAGGAGTAGCATTGGTGTTGGGAGCGACTGTGGTGGAATAGGATGGTACAACAAAAATGTCATCATCCTCATCGGAGTCCGAAAAGCTAGAATGAGCACCTGCACTAGAAGTTGCAAACACTTGTGGACCTGCATCTTGGTTAGTTTTGAAACGAAAATATCCCAATGAGTCACTAAGATAATCAAGATCAAAATACCATTCAGGACCTTTGCCTTGGATGTTTGTCTTCTCCTCAAAGTACCTGATATTTATAGTTTCAATAACACGCTTCGCATGGAGATTATAATCGCGATAAGCTCTTTAGTGAGCTTAATATCCCACAATGTAGCCTTCATCTGCCTTGCCATCAAATTTCTCCAAATAGTCACTAGTATTCATAATGGTGACAGGACAGACAAATGGCTTCAAATGAGTAATGCTTGGGACTTTGGCTGTGAGTAGCTCATAGGGAGTGAGGATTGGTAATTGAAACCCTATTCAACACATAGCTTGCAGTGTTGACAGCTTCTGTCCAAAACATAGCTGGAAGCTTGGAGTCTGCAAGCATGGTTCTTGCAGCTTCTATAAGAGTCATGTTCTTCCTTTCTGCAACACCATTCTGTTGAGGAGTCCTGGCAGCACTATAATCTCTTTTGATACCTTTGGAATTGCAAAGTGCTATGAGATATACATTTTGTAGTTCTGTTTCATTGTCACATCGGATACCTTTCACCTTTTGGACAGCTGATTCTCAATGAGTGTAATGAAGTCTTTGAGAATGGAGTAGGTCTCACTTTTAGCAGCCAGAAAGAAAACCCACGTGAACCTGCTATACCCATCAGTTACCACAAGACAGTATTGTTTATGGTCAATGCTCCTAATAGAGGTAGGACCAAACAAATCCGTGTGTAGTAGCTGCAATGATTCAGTTATGAGACTGAGAGCAGTAATGGCCTTGAAGGATGCTTTGTGTTGTTTACCTTTGTTGCACGCAAGGCAATTGATGTCATTTCTGAAAGTTTTGGGAGGTAAACCAGAGACCAAGTTCATATTTGCCAGTTTGTGAATGGTCTTGAAGTTTACATGTCCTATCCTTCTATGCCATTTGGTGGCTTCGTCTTCTGATGCTTTGGAAACCAAACAAGCTAGTTGACCAGTAGGATTAACTTCATTCAGCTTGATGCTATAGAGGTTATGTCTTCTAGGGATTTTGAGTAGAACTTGGGAGTCATCCGGTAGCTTAAAGTCTTTGGATAACACCAGTGCTTCAATATCCGTAAAGAGGACAAACTGTTTCTTGTCACAAATCTAAGAGACGGAAATCAAGTTGAAGTGTTGAAGTGCTTCCACATAGTAAACATGCTCAAAATTAAGGTTAGGTGTCTGAATAGTTCCTTTGCCAGAGATCCTTCCTTCACCACTAATAAGTGTGAAAACACTTATCCTTTTACAACTTATAACAAGGATAAACCAAGCCAAAACGTGTATTTTATGTCATAAAAGTCAGAATTATGCGTGGTTTGTGTTTTTGTTGTGTTTTAGGGCCAAAAGATGAAAAAGGAAGAAAACACGGGCTTTCACGGGCTTTTATCGAAGAAAAAGACAAAATACGAAGTCAAAAGATCAAGAGTGCAACAAGAACGGAAGTCAAAGGCCTATTCTGAAGATTTATCGAAGAAAAAGACAAAAGACGGAAGTTTAACAAAGTCGAAGAACCAAGTCTACTAAAAGAAGAAAATTAGAAGGCGAGTTCATTTATCATTCAACTAATCCCGAACAAAAGTGGAGAACGTCTATTTTAATAAAAGACGAGAAGACAAAGAAAGAGAAAATGAAGCAACTCACAAACCACCTCCCCTTCTCCTATAAATAGGAGAGATGAGTTATATTTTTAGTTAGTCTTTATTTTTATTTTAGTAGTTTCTAGTTTTTAGAGAGAGAAAGTGTTTTACTTTCTCTCACTAGAAATACTTCATCTTTATTTTCTTTCTTTCTTGTTTTAATCTAATCTTACCTTTTTAAGTTTAATCTTGGTTTAATCTTCATCTTTTTCATCTTTCTTGTTAGTTACGATCTCGTGTTCATCATCTATTTCACCTTTCTTTTCTACACGTCTCATAAAGCTCTTTACTTTTTGTGTTTCTTGATTCGCGTGTTAAGGATTTACAAGTTTTATCATTTGCCTAGAGTTGTGGTAGCTTATTGGTGTTTTCGTGGGCTTATTATCCTTAAAAAGTTGCTAAAATAGTGCTTAAATTCGTCCTTTTACGAGTTCCCCTTTTTTCGGAAAATCTGATTCAATTAAGCAATTTTTGTTAATTGCGACATTGAACTTTCTTGTGAATTGCGACATTGAACTTTTTTATGAATTGCCACATTGAACTTTTTTTATGAATTGCGACATTGAACTTTTTTATGAATTGCGACATTGAACTTTTTTATGAATTGCGACATTGAACTTTTTTATGAATTGCGACATAGAACGTTTTTTAGTGAATTGCGACATTGAACTTTTTTGTGAATTGCGACATTGAACTTTCTTATGAATTGCGACATTGAACTTTTTTTTTATGAATTGCGACATTGATTATTTCCTTATATTGCGAAATCTTGGTTTTTCAGATTGCGAAATCTTACCTTTTCAGGCATTGCGAAATCATTGATTTCGCATTATTGCGAAATCATTGATTTCGCATTATTGCGAAATCTTTGTCATTTCAAGATTGCGAAATTATTACCCTTTTTTAGTATTGCGAAATTAAATCATTTTTGTTCCAAATTAATTTTCAAATTTCTTTTCCTGCCATTTTACTTAACGTTATTTTGAACTTGTTTTGTCATATTTTATTTTCACTTACCTTTATTTTTATTTGCTTTCCTTAGTTTATTTTTAAAATTATTTTATTTTCAAGTCTACGTTTTTATTACGTTTTAATTTCTCGTCATTTATTTTTAAGAGTCACTCGCCTTTAGTTTATTCGTCTTTATTTTTAGTTTAATCTTTTCTCGCTTTTATTTTCATCGTCAATTAGTTATAAACAACGACAAACCCTTACCTTTTTATTCACCAAAGACGACTATTTCACCCCTAAGCCGTGATCAATTCGAATTGAATCAAGTACGAACACACACCAAATATCATTAAATCAAATGGCGCCGCTGTCGGCTGTTTTCGTAAAGATTAACGGTTTTTAGTGAGAAAAATTGGATTTTGGGATCCGTTCTTTTGGGAACGTTATTTTCAAAAATTTTAAAAATTTCAAAAATCCAAAAAATATAAAAATTTCAAAAATCCAATAAAATAAAAAAGACAAAAAATCAAAATTATTGTTTTGCATTTTTAGTGTATGCGTACTCGATCTTCGTCTTATTCTGAGCCCGAGACTCGTAGAGACTTAGATATGGCCGGTGTGCATAATAATAACAATCCACCTCACCCCAATTTGAATAATAACAACAATAACAACCATGCCCCTCCACCCGACCTTCGTACGATGGAGGAGCTTTGTCAACCAACCATGAACGGGCGTGGAGGAACAATTCTGCCGATGCAAATCACGGATCCCGAATTTTCGTTGAAGCATCACATGATCCAACAAGTTCAAAATGCTTGTCCATTTCGTGGATTACCGGATGATGATGCCAACAAACACCTCGATAAATTCATAACCGTCACTCAAAGCATGAAATTGCCCGGTGTTTCCATGGATTTTCTTCGCCTTCATCTTTTTCCACTCACTTTATCCCACCATGCCAAAAAATGGTTTGATCGTCTTCCTAAAAACTCAATTCATACATGGGACGAGATGACTCAAAAAATTTTGTCAGGCTACATTCCACCATCCATGGTAACTAGTCTTCGGAATCAAATCACTGGTTTCACTCAAGAACCTGATGAGTCGCTTTTCGATGCTTGGGAACGTTATAATGTCTTGATCGATCGTTGTCCGAACCATAATATTCTCCCCGTCACTTTGATTGATACTTTCTACAATGGTTTAACTTTTCGTGATTGTGATACAATTAATGCTGCCGCCGGTGGTACATTCATGAAGAGAAGACCCGAGGAGTGTAGGGAGCTTATAGAGAACATGACCACTTATCACAAAAATTGGGATTCATCCGCATCTTCAAGAAATAATTCGAGAGTCAACGTTTCTTCTACTTCAACCAACCCCGAGATGACCGAAATCAACCTCCAACTAGCCGAAAAGAACAAAAATATCCAACTCATGGCTACGAACCAATTTCAACAAGCTAAAGTTGTAGCTATTTCTTGTGAGACTTGTGGTGGTCCTCATTCATACACCGATTGTCCTTCTATTTATGACAATCCGGAAAACGTGTATGCGGCTAACGGTAACTTTTCAACGGGAGGCTATCAAGCTCGTCCTCAAGGTGACTGCAATTTGCTAAGTTATCGTTCAAACAATTTCCTTTCACCACCCGGTTTCCTCCTCAAAGCAAAACCAACTTCAATCGCAACAATCAAAACCAACCTCGAGCTCCTAATCAATATCAAACCCAAATAAATCCATATCCACCCCAAGGAAATAATCAAGTTTACCAAAAACCCACTTATCAACCACCCGCTTACCAATCTCCTCCTCCCAACCAACCCACAACATTTAATCACGAGGTTGAAACTTACATGAGGACTAATGACGCGCTGGTGAAGATTCTTCAGAGCCAAATTATTAACTTGAAAGGTGACATGGAGAAACAACGGAATGATCTTCGAGCCAGCTTAGGAATGACATGCGAAACTCTTTAAGCTGTCAAATGAATGACTTAAGGGATATGATGGCTAGTTTCTTCCAAAGTAATCAACCCTCTGCTTCGGGTTCTCTTCCGAGTAACACCATTGCTAATCCAAGAGGGGAGATGAAAGCAATCACCACCCGAAGTGGAAAAGGTTATAAGGAACCCGAGATTCCTAAACCTACTCCGGTGATTGTGACAAAGGATAACGAACCCCCTTCACCAATTCCTCCACCTACTACTTCTACCCCTCCTCCACCTAAGGATGTGAGTGAGCAATCCATTCCAAAGCCTTCATCTCAACCCGATATACCTTATCCTTCAAGGTTGAGGAAAGAGAAGTTGAAAAATAAGGATGATATTCAAGTTTCAAACTTTCTTAAAATGTTTAAACAATTGAATTTCAACATCTCCTTTGCCGAGGCGCTCACTCACATGCCTAAATATGCTAAAATTTTCAAAGATCTTCTAAGTGATAAAGAAAAACTTCTTGATATTGCTCACACCCAACTTAATGAGAATTGCTCCGCGGTTCTCTTAAGGAAATTACCAACCAAACTTGGTGATCCGGATCGCTTTCTCATTCCTTGCAACTTTCCCGGGGTAGAGAATTGTATGGCCCTATCCGATCTGGGTGCTAGTATCAACTTAATGCCATTAAGCGTTTGGAAACAATTATCTCTACCCGAGCTAGTCCCCACACGAATGACATTGGAATTAGCTAACCGTATGGTTGCTTATCCGGTGGGGATAGCCGAAGATGTCTTCGTCGGTGTCAACAAATTCACCTTTCCTGCGGATTTTGTTGTCGTTGCCTACGAGATGGATCCCCGTGTTCCATTAATCGTTGGACGTCCATTCTTAAGGACCGATCACACTCTCATTGATGTAGCCGCGGTCGAATTAATCATGAGAGTTGGTGACGACAAAATCGTCTTCAACATGGGTAAACTTTCTAAGCAACCTTATGAACACGAGAGCGTTAATTTCATTGACGTACTTGATGAGGCTTGTGAAGAACATTTTAAAGACGCTTGTAAAAGTGGTTTTTCTTCTCTACCCATTATTGAGACCGTTGCCTCTATTGCTCCTTCATTGACTCCATTTGGAGAAAGTGATTTTCTATTGAAAGAATTTGAAGCAACTTTAGGGGATGTGGACTTAAAATATGACGATTCTCCCTCCGATTGGGATGAAGACATTCGTACCATTGAGAAACTTCTCAATGAGAACCATATTTCTCCACCTTCTCCTATGGAAATTACAAACGATGATCCGAATTTGACTAAGCCTTCAATCGACAATCCTCCGGATTTAGAGCTTAAGAATTTACCATCTCATCTTGAACACGTTTTCCTAAAAGACAATAAGAAGTTACCCGTCATCATTGCAAAAGACTTACAAGAGGATGAAAAATCTTGACTTATCGATGTGCTAAAAATCATAAGAAAGAAATTGCTTGGAAAATTTCCGATATCCGCGGAATTGATCCTAACTTTTGTACTCATAAAATTCTCATGGAAGATGACTTTAAAACCGCAATCCAAAGCCAAAGAAGGGTTAATCTAAAAATTCATGACGTCATCAAGAAAGAAGTTATCAAACTTCTAGATGCCGGAATGATTTACCCTATTTCGGATTCGCCATGGGTTAGTGATTTTAGCGTTTTGTGTTCTCTTCGAAAGTGTTGTTCGTACTCGATTCAATTCGAATTGATCACGGTTAATGGTGGAATTGTTGGTATTGGTCACTAAAAGGGGGAGCTTGATTGTCTAAGTCTACAAATAGCATCAATATAAAAGCTATTAAGAAATAAAAGAGAACTTCTAACCTTGATTGCTTTCTAGTATGAATGCTGCACAGTAGAACTTGGTAAAAATGATTAAAAGGAAATTATCTAATTTAAATAAAAGTAAAAATGTAAAGGTCGTTAATTAAAATGAAAGCTTTAAAAGTTTAAACTAAAAATGAAAGAGTTTAAAAATAAATGACGAAAAATTAAAAGTTTAAAAAGTAAATTTTTAAAACTTAATAAAAATGAAAACTTTAAAATAAATCTAAGTTAAATCAATTAAAATGACACTTAAAGAAAATGGCGGGAAAATTAAAGATTTAAAAATAAAACAGGAAAGCTAAAACTTGACCTAATTCGGGAAAATAATTTTCAATCTAATTCGGAATCAGGAATCAACAAGTAGTTCGGAATCTGCCTATACTTGATCTAACTTGGAATAATGGAAGTACATGTAACTCGGAATTTGTATCTTGCATACAGTTAGGAATCTTCATCAACTACCTAATTCGGAATATATGTTCGACATATAGTTCGGAATAAGCAACCTGAACATAGTTCGGAATCTGAGATGGGGACTTAATTCGGAATATGTAGTTTTTGATGTAACTCGGAATGCTGCTTCAAAAGTAATTTGGGATATCAAATTTGATGTAGTTCGGAATGTACTAATTCCTGACGTAATTCGGAAAAAGGTAGACTTGATCTAATTCGGGATACTCGAATGCTGAAGTTAATTCGGAATGTTGCAACCTTAAGGTAGTTCGGAATACAATCTCATATGTAGTTCGGAAAGTGATGATTTCCAACCTAATTCAAAATGATCGAATCAACAACTAATTCAGAATAGACACTGAAGTTAATTCGGGAAAAGGGAAATGGCACATAACTCGGAATAAAAGGGTTTAGACAATCCGACTAAGATCAAATTGAGCAAAAATTAAATAAGCACTTACTAAAACTTTTACCAAATCAACTCTAAGAAAAAGCTTATAAGACACTATTTAAAAACTTTTAAAAACACTTAACAAGCAAAAATTTAAAATCAACTTTTTTATAAAAATATTAAACTTATCAAAATCAACTTATTTTAAAAACTATTAAACATAAAAATTAAGCAAATAAGAACCTTAATCTAAAAACTCTAAACACACCAACTCAATAAGCACAATCAAATAAGCAAAACAATCACATCATCAACAAAATTAAACCAACTACATGATTAATTAAGCAAAATAATAGATTATTAAGAAAGGTAGAATGAGAATTATGAAATAAACTTGATTATATTAAAGATTAATATCAAAGATTACAAGATAAAGATGAAGGTTTGATAAGCTTGAAAAACTAGAGAGAAGAAAAATAAAACACACTTAATTAACTACTAAAATTAAAAACTAAAAAATGAAGACTAGCTTCTAATTACACATTAGAAGACTATATATAGGGGAGGTGGTAAATGCTTGTTTCTTCTCTTTTCTTCTCGTCTTTCTCGACTTAGTCTTGGTATTAGTCGAATGATAACTTGAACTCGCCTTCTATTTTTCTTCTTTTAATAGACTTGGTTCTTCGACTTTGTAAAACTTCCGTCTTTAGACTTTTTCTTCGATAAATCTTTAGAATAGGCCTTTGACTTCCGTTCTTCTTGCACTTTTGACCTTTTGACTTCGTGTTTTGTCTTTTTCTTCGATAAAAGCCCGTGATAGCCGTGTTTTCTCCCTTTTTCATATTTTTATCCTGAAACACAATAAAACACAAACCACGCATAATTCCGACTTTTTACGACATAAAATACACGTTTCGGTCTTGTTATTATTGGAAATAAGTAGAGAAAGGATAAGTGTTTTCACACTTATTAAATCCCCTACACTTGACCATTGCAATGCCCTCATGCAATGCATTAATTTTAAAGCACGGTTTACATTTTTCATCATAATCAACCCACCTTGGCCTTTATTAAATACTAAACACTAAGGATACTAAAAAGATAGAGATATATACAAAACAAGTAAGGAAATCAAAAACTTACATTGGGGTTTTGGCATGTCATGAATGTTTATCACCCTCAAGTTTCATGTTCCCCATGCCAAGCTTATAAACGAGATCATTGTTATTATAAGTTAGTAGACTATCATGAACTCATGTGGCCTAATTATTCACTTAGACTCCCTTATTCCTAGGTGTATCTCTTATATTTTATGATTGTCTAGAATGATCACGAGGATTCATTGTTTGACTTATTTCGATAGTTAATTTAGGCTGAAAATAAAGTGGGACGATTTAAGCAATAGTTAGCTAAAGGACAAAATCTTTTAAATCTGCTTCTCGGGACCTCTTGAAGTTCCTATCTTGGCATAACTTGCTTCACGATTTGAGACCTTTCTCGGACCGATATTTGGCAGCGACTTCATACTTCGAATCTTGAGAGACGTTCTTGAAATTATGGTCTTCTCTTCATATTAGGAATTTCTTCACTTGAAGTTTTTGAGAGATTCTTCATACTTGGACCACGACTTCTTCATTTTTCTCCAATCTTTATTTTGGATTTTGATATACAACGATCCGTCTCCTTTAAGAACTTGGATCTATTTATCCTCATACCTTGTTAGGGTCTTTTCGGATAGACTTCTCCATGATCTTTAGGGGAGTATTTGCTTTTCGTCGTGTGTCTCAATCCTTCATATTGATTTTTGATAAATGATTCTTCACATCACTTGGGATCTTTAGCAACAAAATGTAGCCCTCATGCCTTGTTAGGGCCTTTTCGGACTCGCCAATCTTCGCATCCCGCTTCAATAAGTTATGCCTTGGCTATGAACTCTAATTAATACCGAGCAACTTTTAAACGATCTTGTGCTAGAAGCTAAGTAACTTTTCAAATCGTACAACCTTATTTATTGCAAATATATTTATTAACAAGCGATGGGAGAAAAAGCTTATAATCAACTCACATAAATTCCTGAAAGAATACCAAACTTATAATTGACTCTATCATTTCTCGTTCTTCATAATTTAAAATCTCAAGGAATGAGACTCGTGGATGCTTAGCCAATTAAATCAAAGTTTTGGGTTTTCAAGTTCTATAGGATCTTGCAACTTCTTAGACTTTTTCAAGTTTAGAATTCGCATTTTAAAGTTCCCTTGATAAACAATTTTCTAGGATCAATTATAGGAACTTGCGAAAAGTTCTTGTTCTTAACCCGTAAGAGTTAAGACTTTCGCGTTTTAAAGCTCCTTATATAAAAGCCTAGCAAAACTTGACTTAAACACGTTAAGGATTGATGAGACTGCTTTTATACATAGTCTCATCGTCCAAATAGGGCTTAAAATGCATTAAATATCATCAAAATACCCATATATATGCTTGTGTTTGTTGCTTGTGTATTTCAGGTACGGATATTGAGAAAATGACAAAAGATCACAAGAATCATACAAAAACGAACACGGGAAACGAAGCCGCACATTGAACCAAGCCCTAATGAAGAATTTTCCCAAGAAAACCCTTGAAGACTTAAAGATTTATGAAGAAGGGTCCTCCAATATGGAAGAATTGACACTTTATACCCTTGTATCTTCATAATTACAAGTTTGGTCCCTAAAGTTTGTCAAAATTACAAAAAGGGCCCTCCACTTTAAAGAATTGACAAGTTTAGCCCCTCAACAAAGCTAAGTTGTCAACCATTACCCTCCACAAAGTCAAATATATCATGAAGTCCTTCAAAGTACAAGAAATTACAAGTTTGGTCCTTTGAAAATCCTAAAATTACAAAAAGGAACCTTGACTTTCAACATTTGGCAAGAATGGTCCCTCATCAAACATGATTTGACAATTTCAGTCCTCCACAATGTCAATCATACAAGTTTAGACCATAATCCATCAAGAAAATGCAAAAATAGCTCTTCAAGAATCACAACATGGCAAGAAATACCCCTGAATTCACTTTATAAAACATTTTGGGGCAAAAGTGTGAAAACACAAAAGTTGTTATAAAGGATTTTGGCGTTGATAGCAAGTTTGACTGAAAAGACAAGAGAAGAAGAGAAGGAGGGTTATTCTTGGCAGACAGCCAAACTTACCTTAACCAACCACATGCTGCCACCTCACCCCACTCACCACTTCAACCAATCACAACACTCCCTTCTTCCACATCACCCTCCACTCACCATATTAAAATACTTAATTAATCTTGGCGCCCTAACACCAAATTCAAATAAATCCAACACTAATCCGATTCAAACACTTAACTATTTACCAAGAACACAAATTGGGGTTTTATTAATTACTTGTAATTAAACCTTAATATTGTGCAGATTAGTGACGGATGATCATATTAACACAACCCAACCTTAAAAAACCTGCCACCTCACTCCCTTGTCCCACACAAGATTCCCCTGCACCAAGGAAGAACAAAACGCCAAAAAGTTGACAGCCATCCAACCATCCTCATTCAGCTTCATTTTAAGCTTCTTTGTGAGCCCTTTGATCAACTTTTCATCTGCCAACTCATGCAAACAGCCAAGAAATGTCACATGATCTTCAAGATATTCAAATTTTCAAAGGGCAAATTGGGGACTTCACAGCTTTAGGTTTTACGTTTTTTAGCTTCTTAGCATTAGTTTGTAGCCTATATAAAGGCATAAGGGTGCAACATTTGCAGTTTGCTTTTGGTTTTTCCTTGTTCAACAGCTTGTAAATCCTCTTTTCTGTTAATGAAAGTGTGTTAAGTTTTGTTGAAGAAAGACCAAATGCCACTTAATTCTTAGCTTGTTATTGTTATATGTTAACTGAAATTGAACCTAAAAACATATTTTAAACCTTGTGTAAGAAATTACACATTGGATCAGAATTTGATATTTTGCTAAGTTTTCTTGGTACATCTTGGAATTCTTGGGATATAAGCTGATCATAGCATCCTAATTGTGTTATTAAGGTGTGGTGAAGTTCATATCTTGGGGATAATCAAGAGTGGGTACAAGAAGTTGCATTAATCAAGTTTATTTTCCAAAAAGTCACCTTTCTGTTTTGATATTGTGCTACTTACCTTGTTGAATCTTAGCAGGGTTGCTGTTGGAAGCTTGTGCTTGTTCTTGCTAGCACATAAGCTCTAACATTCGTGGGTGTATATGTACATCCATGAGGTTTGTCTTAAAACCTTGAAAATCTAATAAATATTGGATTTTTTGTGGATTTGTGCTCTACTTGTGTTCTTGTTGATTTCTTGGCTTGAATCTGCTTAGTCTTGCATGATAATGTTGTTTATATGCTATATTATCCATTTGGTAAACTGAATCACACTTTTTCTTGTTTAAAATTTGATTTGAAAAGATAAAAGGGTGTTTGGGATTACTTGCTTTGAATCATAACTTGGTATTGTGTTTGTGGAAGTATGTGTTTGTGCTCTATATTTGATATATGCTTGGTTGAGAGTGTTTTGCTGCAAGTTTTGAAGTTTGAAACCTTGAATCACATAATCTGCTATAACTTGTTGAGTTTGACTGTTTTTGACCTAAGATTTTAGGAAAACCTAGAGTTTATGCATGCTTAGGGTTAAAAGCTGTTAAAACATCATTATTATAACATACTTGATAGATCTTGAGGTTTGAATCTGGCTTGTTGGTCAAATACATCAGCAAAGTGAAAACTGCATGTGTTAGTGTTCATCAGTAACTTAATCTTGCTTGAATCTTGCTTAAAAATTTGAATCATTGCATGAAACCGGTTTAGACTTGTTTATTTGAGTTTATAATAGCTTGTGTATGCATTTGGTTGAGTTTGGCTGGCTGAATATTGCTCTAAGTGCTTATTGAACCTAATCTGCTTACTTGTTCATGTCTATATCATATCTGGTGCTTAATTGAATTAACTGTATCAATTGGGTGATTGTGTTTGTGATTTATTGATTGTTATTGACTCCTTATGATCCAAAGATCATTTGGGTACCTTTGTGAAATCTAAATCTCCAAAAAGTTCACTAAAGACAAAAAGTCAAACAAGTCAAGCAGTGGGAAAAGTTCCCACTGCTCAACACCCAAAACTAGCCCCTGCTAGTGTTAATTTGTCATCAGCTTATCAATAAGCTATTTTAGCTTATCCAGCCCTGCAACAACTTATTTTTTTGTGATAGATCTTCATTATTTGACCCATTTGATTAGACTGGAGCTTATTGGACTTTGACTTTGACTTTTTGCTAGAAAACCAACTTAATTGACTTTTTCATAAGTGCTTATTTGCTTTTTACAGCTTATTGAGTTAGCTTATTTGAAAACTTTTTGTTGAAATAGCTTATTTAAGTCATTTAAAAGCTTTAGAAACTTGAATCAGCTCTTGGGATGGCCTAGAACTCAAAAACGACTATTTTGTAGTTTTCTGTAGATTGCTTATTGCATTTTCAGGCTTATTCCTTGGGCTTATTTCGAATTTCTTTTTACAGAAGTCTTATTAAGGACAAAAGAAGCTTGTGTGTCTAATTTGAGCTTATGGAATTAGCTTATAGCTTAATGGGCCAAAAAGCCCATTAAGAATAAGTTGTTTGGTATAAGCTAGCTTATTTCACACTTTTAGCTTTTGGGCCTTTGGAAAAAGTTGTTTAAAAACAAATTTTGAGTCAAGTAGTGCTTTTTGGGCTTATTTGGGGCACTTTTTCATTTTGGGCTCAAAGTTGGCTCATTAAGGATCTGTTTTGGGTTTAGCCCATTTTCTAGGCCTATTAAGGGTATTTAGGTAATTTCAAGTTCATTTCTGAGTTATTTAGGTTAAATTAAGCTAGTTTGCAAGTTTTTATAATTTTTTATGATATTTGGATTTTTAATAATATTTTAATATTATTTTATAGTTAAAAATTAAAAGTCTGATTTTCTAAGTTTTTATATTTTTCCTTGATTTTAAACACTCAACTAGGAGTTTTGCAACTTTCCAAATATTTTTAGAGTCTTTTAATTATTTTCTAGAATTATTTTAAGTTTTCATAGCTTTTAATAGTTTTTAATTGTTTAAAAATAGTTTTTAGTGGTTTTAAAATTTTGAAAACACTTTTTAGCTTAATTAGGTTATTTTAAAGCTTTACAAACTTTAAGATCTTGATTGGGACTTTTTATTAGTTAATATTGATTTTTAGGGCTTTAATTAGCATTAAAAAGTTAATATTTAATTAATTAAAAGGTTTTGGCAAGTTGGGATTTTTTGTAAACTCTTAGAATATTTTAGTGGATTTTTAGTGATTTTTGGTAATTTTTAGAGTAAAATTTTAATTTTGGTGCTTTTTACGGTTTTACGTGTACACCTTTTTCGTCTTAGTTTAATTCGACATCGTAACCGTCATTCTCTTCTTATCCCATTTCTATTTTTCTTTCTCACAAATATAATCACAAAGTTAATCCAAATCATTACACTCATAACACACTAGCCTCCTTGAGAACGATCCCCATTTTGGGTCATTAGTGCTTGGTTTTCCTAAACCGACACTTAATACTTGCCACTTTTGCTCTCTTTTCCTAAAGAGTAGTAAAAACACTACATCATTTTGGCACCGCTGCCGGGGAGGCGTGTTGTGTTTTGATTTGGAATTGTTGTTTTTATATACTAACCAAAATAGTATTTGTATTAGTAGCACTCTACTAATACGTATTATCGGTTTTCGATTTTTGTGTGAATACTATTACTATAGTGTATACGTAGAACAATAAATTCGCAAGTACTCCAAATACGTGAGAAATCACAACCTTGATTTGAGAGGTCATTACCCAATCATTGTATTCGAATCTCAAACCAAAGAAAAAGGCAAAAATAGATAAATACTTTCGTGAAGCTCAATCTTGAAAAATACAAACTATAAGGTGGGTATAAGGCGGATATTATAAAATATATCCTAAGGAAAAAGGCTCTTAAGTGCTTCGCGCCGCCTCGTTTCCCCGCTTGCTTGTGAGTATTTGATTTTGAGAGCTAATCGAGGGTTTTGCCGCCCAAAGTATTACTAAGTATCATATATATTTTCTTGGTTTCAATTGATTAAACCTTCTTGAACGTTTTGGTGTTCCACCAACGTTCTAAAGTCATCGAAGGCGTTCACTTCACGTGATCGTTTTCATTCCTTGAGGCTTCTTTAATCAAGAGATTTGATTAAGGAGGAGATTTGTAGATTTTTGTCTACTTAATACATTTACCAAAATCCAAAAAGGTTAATACAATCAAAAACCACAAAAAAATTGAAAAATACAAAACACCAAAAAGAATCTTCTTTGCTTATCCCCTCGTTGTACGTGACGTTTATGCTAACTCGTAATCAAGCAAGACGTGCACGTAAACGAAAGAACAAAACTCCCATTCCTAATCTTTCTAGTGAGGAGTCTCCTATTGACGAACCCATTGTAAGAGAAGCACCAACCATGGCGAATCGAACTATGATGGAGTTACTTCAAGCACCCACCGAGGGTTATGGAGAGGCTATTGTGATTCCCGCTATCCTTGCGAAGAATTTTGAAGTGAAAACGGGTTTGTTGTCGATGATCCAAAACAACAAATTCCGTGGTGATGAGAAGGACAATCCACACAACCATATCCGCCAATTCAATCGTCTTACCGCCACTTACAAGTTTAAGGATGTATCGAATGACTCGATTAAGATGATGCTTTTTCCGTATTCTCTAGCGGGGCCCGCTAGAATTTGGTTAGAGAAAGAGCCACCCAATTCTATATTGACGTGGAAGGATCTCGTGTCTAAGTTTGCGAACCAATTTTTTCCGCCCTCTAAGACTACGCACTTGAAAAACGAGATTTCAAAATTTTCACAAGAGTTTAATGTAAGTTTTTCAACGGCTTGGAATAGGTTTAAGGAAATGTTACATGAATGTCCTCATCACGGTTTTTCTGACTTGCATCAAATTGACACGTTTTACAATGGACTTAATGATCATGAAAGGGATTATTTAAATGCCGCCGTGGGTGGTAATTTTTTGTGTAAAACGGTTGAGGAAGCTTTGGTAATAATTGAGAATAGATCTAAGGTGTATAGTCCTCGTAGCACGTCTAGTGTTCGTAAGGCTTCGTCTTCGGCTTCACCTTCTTTGTCTACTACCATCGGTGCTTGCCAAATTGAGTCGAACTTGGAAAACAAGATTTTTGATAAGCTTAAAGGTCTATTGATTGAGTTCAAAGTTGGTGAACCAAGTGCTCCCGCTACGGCGAAAGCGGCTGATGTTTCACGCATGTATTGTGGCGGAGGTCATGATTTCTCCGAGTGCATTACCAACGGTGGTAACACTTCGAGTTCCTACGCGGCCACGGGAACTTACAACCCAAACGGTCAAGTTACCCGCTCTAATCAATTGACTCCATCGGGTTTTGGTTCAAATCAAAATGCTAACAACAACTATCGCAACAATCAAGTTGGTTTCAAAAACAATTTCAACAAGGGAAACTATGGTAATCAAGGGGCTAATAATCAAGTTTCAAACAAAAATCAAAATGATTTTCAAAACAACAACAAAGGTTTGCAAACGTTGAAAGATCTTCCAAATGAATTTGTTGAATACCTAATGGGAATGATGCTAGGTTTGACAATATTCAAAGAGAAATCATTAGCCTAAGATCCGAGTTTAAGAAAGACTTGAAGAAAGAGTTGAAAAATAAGTTAGCTAATGAACTTAAGATCTATACCAACAAGATGGAAGGAACCATAACTAGGTTACAACAAAACCAACAAAAAATGGAACAAGGGCAACATGAGATAAAACAAGAAATGGTTAAAGCCGAGAAGAGGCAATCCAAGTTTGAAGATAAAATCTCATCTATATTTGAGGCAATAATGTGTAAACCGTCTTCGAGTAGTCTTCCTAGCAACACTGTATCAAACCCTAAGGGTGAGATGAAAGTGATTACCACACGTAGTGGTAAGACACTTAAGGAACCGACTCCTCAACCAATTGCTCCTACGGAGGAAGCAATTGAGGAAGAACCCGAGGTGGTCGTCCAAAAGGACCATGTCCCAATCCCACAAAGTACCGCTCATGCCACACCTACGGTTGACCCATTACCAACATTGGAACCCAAGATTCCAAAGGCTATGCCTATACCTCAACCCACACCACCTTTGCCCTATCCATCGAGACTTAGAAAGGAGAAACGTCAAGAGCGCGACAATTACCAATTTGAGCTTTTTATGAAAATGTTTCGTGATTTGCACTTTAATGTGAGTTTCGCCGATGCTTTGGTCATGATGCCTCGATTTGCCGCTAACTTTAAGAGTATGTTGAACAACAAGGAGAAATTGCACCAATTGTCTAGTTGTTCATCGGTTTATCTTAATCGCATACCTCAAAAAGTCGGTGATCCCGGTAAATTTTTGATCCCTTGTGCAATCCAAGATTTGGAAGAATGCTTCACCTTGGCCGATCTTGGTGCTAGCATTAACTTGAGGCCACTTGCAATCTTCAAGTCGCTCAATCTTCCTAATCTTACTCCTTCACTAATGTCTATCGAGTTGGCCGACCATTCCACGATTCCCGCATGTGGATTGGCGAAAGACGTTTTTGTGAAAGTGGGGAAGTTCTACTATCCCGTAGACTTTATCGTTGTTGATATTCCCACGGATCCTCAAGTTCCTCTCATTTTAGGTCGTTCGTTTTTAGATACGTCTATGGCTTTGATCGATGTTCATGCTAGAAAGATCACCTTACTTTCAACGACGAGGAACTTGTTATATACGCAACTTAAAACTCTCAAATTTCTCATGTTTATTCCGTTGCAACCATAAACCTCATTGATATGATCGACGTGGTTTGCGAGGAATTCTCACAAGAAGTTCTAGGTTTTGATGATGAAGAAACTAGTGGCAATCCCACTATGTTAGATCCAATTCTTGATAATTCGACACCAACCTTCACCCCATTTGAAGGTGGTGGTTTTACGTTGGAAGAATTCGATGTTCCACGTACTTGTAACGAAGACCTCGACAACGATGAGGACTTCTCGATTATCAAGGATTTTCTCAACGATTTCCCATTTCCTCCACCCGAGGAGGTTATGAGTATCGAGCCCAAATCTTCACTTGAGGAACCACCTATCCTCGAGTTGAAAGATTTACCTCCTCATCTCGAATATGTCTATTTGGAGGAGGGCGACAAGTTGCCGGTTATTATTGCGAAGGAACTTTCGAATGATGAAAAAACCGCACTTGTCGATGTTCTAAAGGATCACAAAGGGGCAATTGCGTGGAAGTTATCCGACATTAAGGGGATCGATCCCAAATTTTTTACCCACAAAATCTTAATGGAGGAGGATTACAAGCCCGCAATCCAATGTCAAAGGAGGGTGAACCTCAAAATTCACGACGTCATCAAAAAGGAAGTCCTTAAACTCCTTGACGTGGGAATGATTTACCCTATTTCTGATAGCCCTTGGGTGAGTCCTATTCATTGTGTCCCTAAAAAGGGAGGAATGATCGTTGTGCCAAACGATGCCAACGAGTTAATTCCCACTAGACTTGTGATCGGATGGAGAGTGTGCATTGACTATCGTAAGTTGAATGAAGCCACTCGAAAAGACCATTTTCCCTTGCCCTTCATGGACCAAATGTTGGAGCGTCTTGCGGGGAACGATTTCTATTGCTTTTTAGATGGTTTTTCCGGTTACTTCTAAATCCCCATCGATCCTCGTGATCAAGAAAAAACTACGTTTACATGTCCATATGGAAAGTTTGCCTATCGTAGATGTTGATCCCTTAACTTAGATCGATTAGCTTTGTGTATACGAGATTAGATCAAGTATAACACGTAGAGAAACCTTTGCTTATGAATAAAGTAACAAAGTGTTATGCGGAATTAACACTTGATCTAAAACACAATGATGTTAAACAAACTTTCACTTGTATTAGAATAATCTTGTTGATTACAATGAAAGGTTTAACTTGCGAATACTATGAAAACTGATATTAAACATTAACCTAAAAGATCTTCTTTTATAGAACAAGAAGTCTTGTACAATAAGCTACGAATCAATTATTCTAGGTAAAGATAAACATAGAAAATACATTGTCGTTTCTATCCTTACTAGAAGTAATCTAGAATATAATATACGTGTAGCTCACATCTTCTATCAGTGCTTGTCTTCAATCTGTCAACGCTTGACTTTATCTTGTCAACGCTTATGCTGTCAGCGCTCACTTTGCTCTTGTCAACGCTTGAGTTGTTCTTGTCAGCGTTCAAGTGTTCTGGCCTAAATTTATTCCCAACAATCCTCCCCTAAACTTGATATCCACTCTTATGATCAAGTTTCTGAATAAACATTAAGAACTTGGAGGAGTCTGACAAACCTTATCATATTGGTAATAAATAAATCTGATCAAATTCTTTGCCACGTCACTTGTGTAGTCTATCTCCAACTGGGTGTCCTTCATCTTCTCCAAAACAGCCTTGGATATAAAATACTGAGCATCTACAAGTAAATACTCAGCAAACTTTGTAGAACTCAAATGGTATACACCTGCAGCTGAATATAACCTCCATTGAAGACCACTGAGGTCATCTTCAAGATCCTTCCATATTTCAGGATCTTCTTCATTTGTCCCACACATTCTTTTGAATGTGGTCCAAAGTTTTATTCCATTGGCTGAAGTTGGTGCTTCAGCCTCATACTTGGTCTCTAGCAACCTCCAAAGGTCTACCAAGTCTTCTCTGTCACAACTTGCAAATAAAGATATGAGAGTGGTAAAAGTGTGTACCTCCTTGCCAAATCTTCCAATTTTCCAGAATCCACATTCATCTTCCTCATAACTTACAATTGGATTCCTGGAATCTAGTGGTAACACATGAACCATATCTGAAGCTTCTAATGGGGAGAGCTTAAGGCTCTTTCTAATGATTGCTTCACTTGGATACAGTTGAGACATATCTTTTGGAAACTCAAGAACAAATCCCTTCTTCACTGGTCTAGGGACTATCATAGCTTTCTTGATTGCCATCTCTTCTGCAAGTTGCTCCTTTCTTTCATCTGAAAGAAGTCTGAAAGTGTTCTCTTCCTGCACTTTCACCCAAATAGGATAAGCCCTATGTTCCAACTCATCAAATGTCAAAGCCTTCAGCTTCTGATGTGTCCATCCAACTCCATGACATTTGAGCAACATAAAATAGAGCTTCCTTCTATCCCTTTTCAATTCAGAGAGAATGTTGCTTGCCCTGTACTTCAACATCACCTTACAATCCTGCTGAACTCTAAGAAGAATTTCCAAACCCCATATCTGATCTGAAATGGTCAAGTCTGGATTATCCATGCAGCTTTCTTCCCAAGAATTGTACATCTGAACTACCTCTGGCATATCAAAATCAATTTGCAACTTCAAATCTCTCAGCCTTTCCCTAGCAAGCTCATCACCATACTCAAGTCTTTCTGGTTCAACAATCATCACACTTGAGTCTGAGCTAGCTCCATCACTCTCTTCTTCAGAAGTCACAACAAATGGTGACTTTTCCTTCTCACCTTGTTCCATTATTTGCTCAGCCAATCTTCTATCAAATTCAATCTGAGCTGCATGCTTTGGAACAACTTCTTCTACCAACTTACCCTTACCCTTATCTGTTGGTTCAATTGTTGGTAAGGTAGATGATAATACCTGAGTAGGAACATCTTTGATGATAGATGATGACTGGAATACATCACCTCCTTCAGCAGATCTGTCAACGCCCAAATTTCCTCTATCAGCGCCCAAAATATTTCTGTCAGCGTCCAAACTTGCCTTGTCAACGCCCAAATATTTTCCCTCAGCGCCTTGTGTAACCTCCCTCAACATATCTGTAAATGATAAATTTAAATTTGTTGGAGAGATTAAGGACGTATCAAAACCTTTTTGTTCCTTCAATGTAGTAAGAGCTTCAGCAATATCCAATGATTGACCATCTTGACTGCTCTTATCACTCAGATTTCTTGCTTCCTCCCCTTTGGAAGACTCCTCCATACCTCCCCTTGAATGAGCACTCTCCAAAACAACAATCCTCTCCCTCAATTCTTTGAGTTCAAGGCCTTGGTTACTGACAATGTGTACTAAGTCTGCATTTTGCTTTTGCAAGCTAATGCAGACAGCCGTCAATTCTAAAAGCGTCATTGGTTCCAGTCTGCCCTCTTCCAACATGGGAATTTGACCTCCCAAATCAGGTTCATTGGGCATGGATGAGGACTTAATTATGGTGGGACTGTCTTGGCCAGCTTCTAAGCCAGAACCAATAGTCCCAGCCTCATCCAGGTCACCAGCCACACTTGTGGTGGTGGTTCTCTCTGCTTCATGGCTAGGACCACCAGAGGAGAACACTCCAGCAGTCCTTTGGCGTTTAATCAACCTATATTCTGGTGGTGTGGAAGATGGTGTAGAAGATGGTGTAGATGTAGGTTGGTTAAGGGGTGTTTGGGTTTGTGATGGTTGGGTGTCAGTGGTGGAAATAGGCATATCAACGCCCACATTAGATGTGTCAGCGTCGAAGGGATTTTGGTCTATTTGCATTTGGTCAGGTGAGGGTAAAGGTTCAGGGATAGGCTCAAGTTGTGGTTGAGGGTCAATATGAGGTTGAGGGTCTGGTTGGGGTTGTGCTGCTGCAATAACAGCAAGCATGGCTGGGGTTAAGGGTAGGTCTCTAAGAGGTGGTGAATTCATCTTGGTGAAAATAGCCTTCTTTTGTTCAGGGATCTTATAAAAGTCATTGTGATCCCTTGAACAATATCTTTGAGCATCAAAAACCATTTGCAGAAAACGGGGATAAGCTAAAGTCATTTTTGTCCCCTTGTTTTTACACATTCCTTCAAAAATCATTTTAGACCAATTATAATTTTGCCCTGTTGCAATACACACAATAGCAGATGCAATGGATCTATTGATCTCATTGTGTGCAGTACATTTGGGACTCAAACACTGAAGGAGAATGTGAATTAGGTACTTCCAGGCTGGGGGAAATTCCTGCTTATGGTACTTATTAAGAGTACCTTCATCAGGAATAGGGTATCCCAAAGCCCTTAGCCCTTGTTCTATTTCAGATATGGGAAGCATGGTTATACCATCAGCATCATTAAGATGCAAGGCCTGGCGTACCAAGGCCTCAGTAACCACCCAAGGTCTCCCATGTACAATAGAATTCAATGTTGTCACTCCATTAACTGTTGAGGAACTAACAGTGTTCCAAAACTGTTTAATGTGTGTGACTGGAACAAGTGGGGCATGAGAAAGAGCATACCTTAATGGGGATGCATTCAAATACTCCACCATCTGAGTGTATTGAGGGAACAAAGTATTATCAGCAACAAGATAAGCAATCATGTTGTGTTGAGACTTGAACCCCAAATCCAATTCTGCTGAGTTAAATCTTGGTGCCATTGATGAAAGCTGTGAATTTGACGTATAAAAGATGAAGGTTGATAAGAGAAAAGTGTTAGACAAGAATTATAGATACCCTGTTTAAAATAGGAGCCAAATTTATAGGAGTGGATGAATGCACGTGATTGGCCCAAAAATAGGCAAAGATTTTCAAAAATCAATCATGAAAATATTGAAAAAGTTTATAAGTTATCCCATGCATTTAATGAAAGTAACAACTCCTAAAATTACGGCTTGAAAATATGTCAAAAAGTTACAACTGGGTAGGTCCCATTGTTTGTCAACGGTCAAATATAACCCATCAACGCCCAACGGCTATAATCTTGTCAACGTTCGCCTAAAGCCATGTCAGCGTCCATTTTGGTCACAACAACGCTTGGAAAAATCTTGTCAGCGTCCAAAAATAAAATTGTTTTAAAAAGTGAAAAATGACCCTAACAAGTAATTTATCCTAGAGAAGATAACCAAAAGTTGATAATTATCATAGGGCGGCAAGCACTGTCCAGTTATGCACACTTGCATAAGCAAGATAGACATAACAGTCCTCTAGTGTCCCTTGCTAACCAAAATTCTTAACAACCAAGTTACCTCATAAAATCCTTGTTACTCCCAGGTAAAACCCATATCAAAAGGATTCCCAAGCCTCCCAACAGACCACAACCAATTCTAGGCCAAAAATGTCTTGGCAGCATGCAAAGTTGATATACTATGCATGCTACAGTGCCTCATGGTTTAGAAAAACTAACCCATACTCACCAGTGGACACAATCTAGAATTGTGATGAGAGTATTCTAAGAATACCCAAGAGTCCTAAAGGTTCCTTAAACCTCCCCTCAAACTATGATACATGAGTTCTCAAAATATATATATGAACATTAAAAATTTATGTCAAGATAGGAATATAAATATGCCAACCATCATCCATAAACAAAAATATGTCCAAATAACTCTTCAAAGACCCATAAGCAACTCTGTATCCAATGGTATAAAGCTACCACCTACCTGCACATTTAGATGAAAACCACAAAACTAACATTTGTTGCTGACAGCGTCCCGACAACACTTAACAGCGTTGAAGAAACTCTTGTCAGCGTTAGACAATAATATCTCCAACAACGGCAAAATAACACTTGACAGCGTTATATTTACCTTTGTCAGTGTTAGAAAAAGAATGTGGAAAATCTAAATTATCACAAAGACCAATAACAATGCATTATCCTGTACATACTTTTACAAAGATATTCCAAAACACATATTAAGTGAGATTAACCATTCCAATATTTGTTACCAAATATTGAAATCTTCCAGCATCAAAAGGTTTAGTTAATAAATCAGCTACATTATCTTCAGTATCTACCCTATCTGGTTGTATTAAACCTTTCTCAAAGCAATCTCTTATAAAATGATGTCTAATTTCTATGTGTTTGGTTTTAGAATGATGTACAGGATTTTTAATAATGCATAAAGTACTGTTATTGTCTACAAAAATCTTGGTATGCATAAAATTATACCCATAATCCAACAGCTGGTTCTGAATCCATAAGACTTGTCCACAACAAGCAGCTGCTGCAACATATTCTGCTTCAGTTGTAGAGTTTGCCACCACTGTTTGTTTTTGCATTGCCAAGATATTAATCTGCTCCCAAGAAATTGGCATCCACCAGTTGTGGATTTCCTATCAAACTTGTCACCACCATAATCACTGTCTGAATATGCAATAAGGTCCAATGGAGAATCTTTTGGGTACCATAATCCAAGATCTGGATAACATCTTAGGTACCTAAAAATTCTCTTTACAGCAAAAAGGTGACATTCTTTGGGAGTCACTTGATGGCGTGCACATGCACACACAGCAAACATGATGTCAGGTCTTGAGGCTGTAAGATACATCAATGACCCAATCATTGATCTATAGTGCCTAACATCCACATCCTTTCCAGCTCCAATCTTTCCCCAAGGGTGTTGTCTATCCATAGGAGTGGAAGCCTCCTTCTCATGTGGAGAAAAACCATATTTCTTCAAGATTTCAGCTACATACTTGTCTTGGGAGATAAAGATACCATCTTCTTTCTGCTGAACTTGTAACCCTAGAAAGAAGTTCATCTCACCCATTGCACTCATCTTGAATTTATCTGTCATGAGCTTGGAAAAGTCCTCACTCATTTTTGGATCAGTAGACCCAAAAATGATATCATCAACATAGACCTGCACAAGTAACACATGTTTTCCTTTCTTCTTTGTAAACAGTGTCTGATCTATGGTGCCCCTTTTGAAACCATTTTCCACCAAGTAGGTGGACAATGTACCATAACATGCTCTTGGGGCTTGATGAAGTCCATACATTGCTTTCTTCACTCTATAAACCTTGTCTGGATTCTCAGGATCTTCAAAACCAGGAGGTTGCATGACATATACTTCCTCAACAATTGTCCCATAGAGGAAAGCACTCTTCACATCCATCTGGTAAACAGTAAAATTCATACAAGAGGCATAAGCTAGAAAAATTCTTATAGCTTCAATTCTTGCAACTGGTGCAAAAACTTCTTCATAATCAATTCCTTCCTCTTGTGTATAACCCTGAGCTACCAAACGTGCCTTGTTTCTGACCATAATGCCTCTTTCATCTTTCTTGTTCCTTAGAACCCATCTTGTCCCAATTGGTCTCACATATCTAGGACAATCAACCAGCTCCCAAACATCCTGTATAGCAAATTGGTGAAGCTCATCCTGCATTGCTTCCACCCAACTTGGTTCCTTGAGAGCATCAAAAATTTTCTTGGGTTCTTCCTGTGACAGAAAACAGGCAAACAAACATGCTTGTACAAGAGGGGTATCAACCTTCTTGTGTATGTTGGCAATAAATCCACCAAGACCTTGATGGGATCTTCTTGTCTGAACTGGAGCCATAACATCACCAATGATTTGAGATGTGGGGTGATCCTTGGCTGTGGAAGTGAGAACTCCTCCTTCAAAAAGTCTGGTGTCCTCAATTTCACGCTCCATGTTGCCAATATCTTCTTCAGATTCTTCTTGATCAACAGAGATCTCTTCATGGACATTAGAAGGTCCACCCTGTTCAAAATGAGAAGAGAAAAGCTGTGTAAAGGTGTCTCCAAAGTCTGATCCTTGTTTATCAGCGTTTGGGCTAACAACGCTTGAACTGGTGTTGTCAGCGTTGGAGCTATCAGCGTCTGAATTGGTCGTGTCAGCGCTTGATTTCCCTTTGTCAGCGCTTGAAGAATCATGCATGTTTGTAGTTGGTGGTATCTGTACACCACCATTATCTTTCCTTGCAGCAGTAGCAGCAGCATAATACTCATCTGTCCATATAGGAAGTGTAACAAATTCTTGTGTGGGAGATGATTTAACTGCTGGTGGTCCATCCTCCTTAGCAACCTGTATACCTGAAACATTACCAATTCTCTTTTCCAAAACACTTGAAGTTACCTTCACAATGTCTGGATCAGTAACAGGCATATAATTTAAAGCTCTAGACAAAGGTTCTAAGTCAAACAACCAATTTGGACCACTCTCAGGATCACTAGGTTTACTTTCTAAAAACCTAACATGTACCTTTTCAAGTATACGTTTTTCCTTTTTAATGTAAACCCTATATCCTTTACTCTGCACTGAATAACCCATGAAGTAGCCTTCATCACCTTTTGAATCAAATTTACCTAGGGCCTCACTAGTTTCTAACACAACTACATGACAACCAAATGGCTTCAGAAAACCAATATTTGGCTTCCTTCCCCAAAGTAATTCATAAGGTGTCTTATTATGTATCTTGTTGACCAATGCCCTATTTTGAACATAACAAGCTGTGTTAACAGCTTCAGCCCAAAAAGCTATAGGAAAGTGGGCATCAGCCAACATGGTTCTGGCTGCTTCAATAAGGGTCCTATTCTTCCTCTCAGCAACCCCATTTTGTTGTGGGGTTCTAGCTATGCTAAACTGCCTAGTAATCCCTTTCTTGGCACAAAAATCATCTAACAACTGATTTCTAAACTCACCCCCATTGTCACTTCTAATAATTTTGACCTCATTACCATTTTTCTTTTCAATTTGGGTAATAAAATTAATCAGACTTAGGGCAGTTTCACTTTTCTTGGCTAAAAAGAAAGTCCATGTGAACCTGGAGTAATCATCAGTAATGACAAAACAATATGATTTACCCTTCAAACTTTCTATATTAGTTGGACCAAAGAGGTCCATATGCAATAAGTGAAGGGGTTTAGAACTAGAGTGCACCTGTTTAGACCTGAATGAGACCTTGTGCTGCTTGCCCTTAAGGCATGCAACACAAGAGTGGTCATTGTGGAAAGCCTTTTCAGGCAAACCATCAACTAAACCAAGCCTCACAAGCCTATTAATATTCTTAAAGTTTATGTGCCCTAGTCTCCTGTGCCAAAGATTACTTTCATCTACTGAGGCTTTAGCATATAGACATGACATTTTATTATTTACCTTAATTCCATTAAGATTCACATTATATATGTCTTTATGCCTTGGTGTTCTAAAATCTATGTATTTCTCCTCAGGGAGCTTATAATCTTTGCTTAACACCAAGCACTCAGTATCTGTGAAAAGAACCTTATTTTTGTTATCACACACTTGTGATAC
Organism: Glebionis coronaria; assembly: GCA_025667525.1. Taxonomy (NCBI): domain Eukaryota; kingdom Viridiplantae; phylum Streptophyta; class Magnoliopsida; order Asterales; family Asteraceae; genus Glebionis; species Glebionis coronaria. The sequence continues at coordinate 93,544 of JANFOE010001461.1, read as the reverse complement.
ACTAAACAAATTATAATCCAGGTCTTTCACCAAGAAGACATTATCAAACCTTAGATTGTTGGTGACAAGGGTTCCTTTTCCTGTGATTGTGCCGTAGCCACCTCCAAAGTATACCTTATCACCATCTTGAATAGGAGAGAAATTGGTCAGATAATCTTCCTTTCCTGTCATGTGCCTTGAGCATCCACTATCCCAGTATCCATAGTCATTGATCTTCTTCTGAATGCCCTGCACATAAAGAAAACACATTAGTTTTCTTGGGGAATCCAAGCCTTAGAAGACTTGGATTCATTTGGTTGTTCAACAAGAACAGACTTGGTTCTCATAACAACCCCATTTTCATCCCTGTTTGAATGAAATTCCCAGTTAACCCCAATTGGTGTTGACAATGCCTTTGAAATATAATGAAACCTGTTGCATGTCATAGAAATACCAGTATTATTAGGGTTCTGGTCTTGTTTTGGTCTCCATGTTAAGCTAGTAGAAGCTTTAGACCTATTTCCCTGTGGCTGCAAATACCTAGGTTTAGCAGTGTTTCTATCAGCGCTGAAATTTCTCTTGTCAGCGCCCCGATTATTCTTATCAGCGTTGAACCTAGGGTTTGCTACAGGAACCCATTGCCTATTTGACCAAGTATTTGACTTTTGAAAAGGTCTTAGGCCTTGTGTGTTAGACCCTCTAGAAAAGAATGGGGCTGGTCTAACAACTTGTGAACTCTTGTTCACAATGGTATTGGGTCTGACAGTGTTTGACCTATGTTGACTTTTGTCAGCGCTGAAATGGTTCCTATCAGCGTTGACATTGGAAGCATTGACACATTTGTAGGCCAAATGTGAGAAGCTACCACATGTGTAACAAGCTTTTCTAGACATAGTATTAGGTCTAGAAGCAAAGAAGCCTGTTCCATGATTACTAACTTGGCTTTTTGGTGACCTAGAATTTCTATACATCTCTGCATATTTAACACTAGGTTTTCTAACAGATTGTTGGCCAAGGTCAACAGCTTTGCCAGTGGTAGGGTGTGTGATCTTAATAGGTTTAGGATCAAGGCTCTTGATTGGTGTGGGCTCATTTGGACTTTCACACAATAACCCTCCCTTAACAAACAAAGTGTGGTTTGCTTTCTTCCACTGTTCTAGGTCAGTCAGCTTTTGCTGATACTCCTCAACTGGGGAAGTCACTCTAGGTGGAGGAATAAACTCCTCCTCTTGGCATTCTGGCAAGCCAGTCCAAGATAAGTCCTTTGATTGGACACCATAGAAATCCCCAGCTGGTGGTGGAACAACAGTATAATTATTCATCCCAATCCCACTCATATCCTTAGAGTCTCTTTGTTTACTAACACACTCTCCTAGGGATTGTGTGGCCTTATCAAATCTCTGGATTTTAAGACTCACATTATCTTTATTTTTGTTAGCCTCCTCTAACTGAGCTATCAAATCAAGATTAACCCTATTCACTATATCTTGAACATCCTTACTCTGATGTAACTCATGTTTTAAGATATTTATTTGATCCTTTAAATCAAACTCCATTTTCTTATACTCAGATACTGTCTTTTCTGTTTGGGTAAGAGCAACTTGATAGTTAGAAACTTTGCACCTTTCAGTACTTGCATCATCTAATAATTTAACTATCTCTTGTTTTAATTTTTCAGTATTTAAACGACAACCCTTAGAACAGAAAGCATCATCATATACCTCATTATCTGATGAAGAGGAGGAGTGTGCCATGAGAGCATATTCAGCATGCTCTTCTTTAACTTCAGCAACCAAAGCTCTGTCCTCTTCTTCATTCTTAGCCATCCAGCTCCAATCCCATTCTCCAACACCATCAATTTGTTGAACAGCAACCATAGCCTTGGGGTCTGGGTTCTTAATCATTTGGCTAGAAGGCTTCCCAGCATCAGATCTTCTTGGAGATCTACATTCCCTCATAAAGTGCCCCATCCTATGACAGTTGTAGCACTCCACCTTGGACTTGTCAAAGCCAGCAACATCCTTAGCATTAAAGGTCATCTTCTTCTTGAACCTTTTATTGAACCTGTTTGCTCTTAAACTTACAAGAGCCATAGTCCACTTGATATCCATCTCTTCCAATTGTTCATCACTTATCTGCTCAAGATCTTCATAAGTAATCCTTGAATCACTAGGCAGAGAAGCAATGAATGCACACACAGTATCAAGATCAAAACCAGCAGGTTTAATTCTATCAGCGCCATGATTGTGTGTGTCAGCGCTTGAGTACAAAGCGTTGACAGGATATGATCCAGCGCTGACAGATTGACATCCAGCACTGACACCTTGAGATCCAGAGGCTGAATGTCCATAAAAGTTCATGGAATCAAATTGGCCTTCACTTTGTGAAAAGAAGGCCATGTTGCTGCTGGAAGATTTGTTATCACTTTCCAATTGCCATTCATTCTCCAATAGTCTTAACTTGTTGAAGATGTCATCAAAACTGGAAGTCTTGTGGGTGTTATTGACAAGAATGGATCTTGTCTCAATCTTCCATACATCACCAAGGCTTTTGAGAAAAGTAGCATTCAATTCAGGATCATCAATCTGTTTTCCCATGAAGGAAAGTTGACTTGTGATATCAAGAAGTCTACTTCTCACACTGCTGATATTCTCATTAGGTTGAGCTTTAAAGACAGCATACTCATGCAATAGTTGCTTCTTCTTTTCTTCTTTTGTGTCAGCATTGCCACCATGTGCTACTTCAAGAGCTTCCCAAAGCTCTTTTGTAGACTCAAATCGTTTGTACTTGTGCTGATTCTCATGACCTAGGGCATGTTTCAAGATGTTCAGGATTTTCATGTCTACCCTCTTCTTGGCTATGTCTTCAACAGCAACAGCTCTCCCATCTTCAGGTTTTTCCACCTTATCAGATTCAGGACAATTAGGAACAGCTGTCCTTGTGGCAATAGCAGCAGTAATCTTTGCTGCTTTATCGAATGTGTTCCCATATTCGATAATTTCCCAAAGAGTGTAGTCATGAATAGCTATGTATTGCTCAAAATTGGACTTCCAAAGCTCAAAGTTCCTGGCATCAAACATGGGAATTTTGATACTAGGGTTTGAGAAGTTGTTTTGTAGCAAAGCAGGAGGTTGATTTGTGCCAGACATGGTGTTTTTAGGGTTTTGAGAATTTTAGGGTTTTTAGGGTTTGGTGTTTTAGGGTTCTGCGTTACTTAAAGATCAAAAGTTTCTCAACAAGCTCTGATACCACTTGTTGATCCCTTAACTTAGATCGATTAGCTTTGTGTATACGAGATTAGATCAAGTATAACACGTAGAGAAACCTTTGCTTATGAATAAAGTAACAAAGTGTTATGTGGAATTAACACTTGATCTAAAACACAATGATGTTAAACAAACTTTCACTTGTATTAGAATAATCTTGTTGATTACAATGAAAGGTTTAACTTGCGAATACTATGAAAACTGATATTAAACATTAACCTAAAAGATCTTCTTTTATAGAACAAGAAGTCTTGTACAATAAGCTACGAATCAATTATTCTAGGTAAAGATAAACATAGAAAATACATTGTCGTTTCTATCCTTACTAGAAGTAATCTAGAATATAATATACGTGTAGCTCACATCTTCCATCAGTGCTTGTCTTCAATCTGTCAACGCTTGACTTTATCTTGTCAACGCTTATGCTGTCAGCGCTCACTTTGCTCTTGTCAACGCTTGAGTTGTTCTTGTCAGCGTTCAAGTGTTCTGGCCTAAATTTATTCCCAACAGTAGAATGTCATTCGGTCTTTGTAATGCACCGGGAACCTTTTAAAGGTGCATGATGGCTATTTTTCATGATATGATCGAGAAGACAATAGAAGTCTTCATGGATGACTTTTCCGTGTTTGGTAATTCGTTCACTTCGTGTTTGTCGAATCTTGAGAGAATGTTGAAACGTTGTGAGGAAACCAACCTTGTGCTCAATTGGGAAAAGTGTCATTTTGTGGTTAAGCTTGGAATCGTCTTAGGGCACAAGGTCTCGAAAGCGGGGATTGAGGTAGATCAAGCTAAGGTAGACGTCATCGCCAAATTACCTCATCCCAAACCCGTTAAGGGAGTTAGGAGTTTCCTAGGCCACGCGGGCTTTTATCGTCGATTCATCAAGGATTTTTCAAAGATCTCTCGACCCATTACACATCTTCTAGAAAAAGAGGCACGATTTGTCTTTGACAAAGATTGTGTACGAGCCTTTTAAATCCTTAAGAGGAAACTTACCGAAGCTCCCATTCTTGTTGCTCCCAATTGGAACCTCCCCTTTGAGCTCATTTGTGATGCTAGTGATTACGCTATTGGGGACGTAATGGGGCAACGTCATGAAAAGCACTTCTTGCCTATTCACTATGCTAGCAAAACGATGACCGAGGCTCAACTAAAATACACTACAACGGAGAAGGAGTTCCTTGCCGTGGTGTATGCATTTGAGAAATTCCGACCTTATCTCGTCTTGACGAAATGCATAGTGTATACGGATCATTCGGCTATCAAGTATCTTATGGCTAAACAAGATGCTAAGCCGATATTACTTCGTTGGATTCGCCTCCTTCAAGAATTTGATCACAAAATTGTTGACAAAAAAGGAGCCGAGAATCTAGCAGCCGATCATCTTTCTCGTTTGGAAGATCCTCACCAAAGTGTTTATGAGCCCAAGGAAATCACCGAAACATTTCCGTTCGAGACACTTGGTGTAGTGAATTCTAAGCTTGATTCTTCCACCCCATGGTTTGCGGACTTTGCAAATTACCATGCGGGCAACTTCATCATCAAGGGTATGACGACTCAAGAAAAACGAAAATTCTTTCGTGACGTCAAGTTCTACTTTTGGAACGACCCTTACTTGTTTCGAACTTGTGCGGATCAAATCATCCGACGTTGTGTATTTGGCACCGAAGCTTCTAAAATTCTTAGAGCTTGTCATGAGGGGCCCACGGGTGGTCACCATGGTGCTAATCTCACGGCTAAGAAGGTGTTCGATGCCGGCTTCTTTTGGCCTACTATTTACCGAGATGCACAAGATCTTGTGAAGTCGTGTGACTCATGCTAACGACAAGGAAAAGCCTCACAAAAAGATGAGATGCCACAAAATATCATCCAAGTGTGTGAGATCTTTGACGTTTGGGGTATAGACTTTATGGGGTCGTTCCCATCATCTCGTGGTAATAAGTATATCCTCGTTGCGGTTGACTAGCTATCTAAGTGGGTGGAAGCTAAGGCTTTGCCCACCAATGATGCTCGTGTGGTAGTCAAGTTTTTGAAAAGCTTGTTTTCTCGGTTTGGAACCCCTCATGCGATCATAAGCGATCGTGGAACCCATTTTTGTAACGACCAATTCGAAAGGGTCCTAAGGAAATATGGGGTTACACATCGGCCTTCTACGGCTTATCACCCACAAAGGAGTGGGCAAGTCGAGGTTTCAAACCGAGCGTTGAAGAGGATCTTGGAGAGATCCGTTGGGGAAAACCGACAATCTTGGTCGGATAAGTTGGACGATGCTTTATGGGCCTTTAGGATCGCTCATAAGACGCCCATTGGGTGCACTCCCTATAAGCTTGTGTATGGAAAAAATTGTCATTTGCCAATCGAATTGGAACACAAGGCTTATTGGGCCCTAAAGCATTGTAATGACGATATGGAGACCGCGGGAAAACACCAGAAAATGCAATTAAATGAATTGGATGAATTGAGGGACATTTCTTATGAAAATTCATTAATTTATAAAGAAAAACTAAAAAGTTGCATGATTCTAAAATTAAAAACCGGGTTTTTAACATTGAAAATCTTTTCCGGTAAGTTGAAATCCCGTTGGTCCGGTCCATTCACCGTGACCCAAGTATTTCTATATGGGACCATCGAGCTAGCTCAAGATGATGGCCCCAATTTCAAGGTGAATGGACATAGGTTGAAGCACTACTTTGGCGGGGAAGTTCCATCCTTGAACTACCTCGACCAAGTCACTTTCCCCAATGATAATTAGTATTGAGGGGATTGAGTCGAGCTCATGACTCAGTAATCAAAAACGAGGTGCCTCGTGGGGGAGTCCCATGCTTATCCTATGTACATATTATCGCTTTCTAATGTAGTAACGTGTGGGGATTTGTGCCCTTCCAACCTTTGTTCCGTGATTGTTTGTGAATTGTGGACTTTAGATGATCATTATCTTCACGATCGGAGCCTCTCGTGTTCGTTTTATGGGAGCACTCGATCGTTTGCTTTGAAGACTTTCTCAATATCCATGATATATCCTTTGATGTTCTAACCTTAGGTTTATAGCACACATCATAAACGGCTTTAAATTTAACGGTTACACCCTTTCCATGCTAGATTAGGCATTCGACTACGTCTTTAGTATGGGAGTGTTTGCACCCCTAGACTCGAAACATTGAGGACAATGTTTAACTTTAGTATGGGGGTGAATAGATACTTGCCTTGCTAAACCTTCACGCTTTCCAAAGTTTATCTTTTTGTTTATCGTTTTGTTGCAAAAATAAGGCTAAAAATGGCCAAATTTTAAAAATCTTCTCATGTTTTATAAGTGTTTGAAGACACGAATGTAGGTTTTCCGATGGCGAGAATAAGAGTAATTTTGACTCGACCGTGCGTGTGGAGCACTTAGCTTTGGTTCCTTAACTTCACATTAGGCTAAGTCTCTTAAATGAGGACGAGAAATGATAGGGTTAATTATAAGTTACTATGCTAAACGTAGAGTACTCGTATTCTTTCAAAAACTCATGTGTTCTCATTGTTTGCTTATTCTTCCTTCGCATGTAAATATTTTTTGCTTAATAAATATTGACTTAGCGGTTTAGTCGGGATTGTTGGGTTTCTAGTCTTTTCTAGTAGCTTCCGTGTAATTAAATTGGGAAGACATTAAGGTATCGCCAGCGTCACGGTTTTGAAGTATTGGCACCCGAATAATCAAAAGCTTCACCCAATAATAAGATTTCAAGTACTCACCTAAATCAAGCAAACAATTTGAAGCCCCACAAGGCCGAAAAATCTATGCAAAATTGAAAGTGAATCAAGCCTTAATCTTCGAAGCTTTAAAGATCCAAAATTCGCCTTTGCGTGAGGATATACGTCTTTGGCTAATAAAACCACCGATGAGGCGGATAATAAAAGGCAAGGCAAGACCGAAGTCATAATAAAAGCTTCATGGCGAAGTTGAATAAAAGATGGAGGTAAACCAAAGATAATAAGGCCCTTCCGTTAGGGGGCGTATAAAAGTCTTGGTAATAAGTCTCATGTTTAAAACCGTTATAAAACCGTGTTTATCGATTCTTCTTGTTGACTTAATTTTTTGACATCGTTGTCTAGAAGTAGGGGTTATTGATTTGATGGACTTGGTTACACCGTTAGGACTCTATTTTTAGACCTAAATCTCTATTATCGCATAAGTCAAACAATGTATCCTCGTGAAACATACAAGACAAAATAAAATATAAGAGATACAACTTAGGAAAATGGGAGGATAAGTACGTGATTAGGGCATATGAGTAGTGTTAGCATTACTAACTTATAATGACAATGATCTCGTTGCCCGCTTGGCATGGAATTGGGGTGAAAATCGAGGACGATGAAATTATTTCTAACGAAGCATTCACGTGTTCTTATTCTATGAACCTAAACGTCCCATTTTGCGATGAAAATCATACATTATGTCTAAAACGCAAGTAGTAGTGGCAATAGTAGTAGTGTAGCTAGTTTATCGTTCAATAAAGTGAATAAAAATGAATTTTGGAGGTGCTACGATACTTTATTCTAGCATTGTGTGAGGGCACGGCAATGGTTTAGTATGGGGGAGTGATGAGACTGCTTTTATACATAGTCTCATCATCCAAATAGGGCTTAAAATGCATTAAATATCATCAAAATAGCCATATATATGCTTGTGTTTGTTGCTTGTGTATTTTAGGTACGGATATTGAGAAAATGACAAAAGATCACAAGAATCATACAAAAACGAACACGGGAAACGAAGCCGCACATTGAACCAAGCCCTAATGAAGAATTTTCCTAAGAAAACCCTTGAAGACTTAAAGATTTATGAAGAAGGGTCCTCCAATATGGAAGAATTGACACTTTATACCCTTGTATCTTCATAATTACAAGTTTGGTCCCTAAAGTTTGTCAAAATTACAAAAAAGGCCCTCCACTTTGAAGAATTGACAAGTTTAGCCCCTCAACAAAGCTAAGTTGTCAACCATTACCCTCCACAAAGTCAAATATATCATGAAATCCTTCAAATTACAAGAAATTACAAGTTTGATCCGTTGAAAATCCCAAAATTACAAAAAGGACCCTTGACTTTCAACATTTGGCAAGAATGGTCCCTCATCAAACATGATTTGACAATTTCAGTCCTCCACAATGTCAATCATACAAGTTTAGACCATAATCCATCAAGAAAATGCCAAAATAGCCCTTCAAGAATCACAACATGGCAAGAAATACCCCGAAATTCACTTTATAAAACATTTTGGGGCAAAAGTGTGAAAACACAAAAGTTGTTATAAAGGATTTTGGCGTTGATAGCAAGTTTGACTGAAAAGACAAGAGAAGAAGAGAAGGAGGGTTATTCTTGGCAGACAGCCAAACTTACCATAACCAACCACATGCTGCCACCTCACCCCACTCACCACTTCAACCAATCACAACACTCCCTTCTTCCACATCACCCTCCACTCTCCAGATTAAATACTTAATTAATCTTGGCGCCCTAACACCAAATTTAAATAAATCCAACACTAATCCGGATCAAATACTTAACTATTTACCAAGAACACAAATTGGGGTTTTATTAATTACTTGTAATTAAACCTTAATATTGTGCAGATTAGTGATTGATGATCATATTAACACAACCCAACCTTAAAAAACCTGCCACCTCACTCCCTTGTCCCACACAAGATTCCCCTGCACCAAGTAAGAACAAAACGCCAAAAAGTTGACAGCCATCCAACCATCCTCATTCAGCTTTCATTTTAAGCTTCTTTGTGAGCCCTTTGATCAACTTTTCATCTGCCAACTCATGCAAACAGCCAAGAAATGTCACATGATCTTCAAGATATTCAAATTTTCAAAGGGCAAATTGGGGACTTCATAACTTTAGGGTTTACGTTTTTTAGCTTCTTAGCATTAGTTTGTAGCCTATATAAAGGCATAAGGGTGCAACATTTGTAGTTTGCTTTTGGTTTTTCCTTGTTCAACAGCTTGTAAATCCTCTTTTCTGTTAATGAAAGTGTGTTAAGTATTGTTGAAGAAAGACCAAGTGACACTTAATTCTTAGCTTGTTATTGTTATATGTTAACTGAAATTGAACCTAAAAACGTTTTTTAAACCTTGTGTAAGAAATTACACATTGGATCAAAATTTGATATTTTGCTAAGTTTTCTTGGTACATCTTGGAATTCTTGGGATATAAGCTGATCATAGCATCCTATTTGTGTTATTAAGGTGTTGTGAAGTTCATATCTTGGGGATAATCAAGAGTGGGTACAAGAAGTTGCATTAATCAAGTTTATTTTCCAAAAAGTCACCTTTCTGTTTTGATATTGTGCTACTTACCTTGTTGAATCTTAGCAGGGTTGCTGTTGGAAGCTTATGCTTGTTCTTGCTAGCACATAAGCTCTAACATTCGTGGGTGTGGGTGTACATCCATGAGGTTTGTCTTAAAACCTTGAAAATCTAATAAATATTGGATTTTTTGTGGATTTGTGCTCTACTTGTGTTCTTGTTGATTTCTTGGCTTGAATCTGCTTAGTCTTGCATGATAATGTTGTTTATATGCTAGATTATCCATTTGGTAAACTGAATCACACTTTTTCTTGTTTAAAATTTGATTTGAAAAGATAAAAGGGTGTTTGGGATTACTTGCTTTGAATCATAACTTGGTATTGTGTTTGTGGAAGTTTGTGTTTGTGCTCTATATTTGATATATGCTTGGTTGAGAGTGTTTTGCTGCAAGTTTTGAAGTTTGAAACCTTGAATCACATAATCTGCTATAACTTGTTGAGTTTGACTGTTTTTGACCTAAGATTTTGGGAAAACCTAGAGTTTATGCATGCTTAGGGTTAAAAGCTGTTAAAAAATCATTATTATAACATACTTGATAGATCTTGAGGTTTGAATATGGCTTGTTGGTCAAATACATTAGCAAAGTGAAAACTGCATGTGTTAGTGTTCATCAGTAACTTAATCTTGCTTGAATCTTGCTTAAAACTTTGAATCATTTCATGAAACCTGTTTAGACTTGTTCAATTGAGTTTATAATAGCTTGTGTATGCATTTGGTTGAGTTTGGCTGGCTGAATATTGCTATAAGTGCTTATTGAACCTAACTGCTTACTTGTTCATGTCTGTATCATATCTGGTGCTTAATTGAATTAACTGTATCAATTGGGTGATTGTGTTTGTGATTTATTGATTGTTATTGACTCCTTATGATCCAAATATCATTTGGGTGCCTTTGTGAAATCTGAATCTCCAAAAGGTTCACTAAAGACAAAAAGTCAAACAAGTCAAGCATTGGGAAAAGTTCCCATTGCTCAACACCCAAAACTAGCCACTGCTAGTGTTAATTTGTCATCAGCTTATCAATAAGCTATTTTAGCTTATCCAGACCTACAACAACTTATTTTTTGTGATAGATCTTCATTATTTGACCCATTTGATTAGACTGGAGCTTATTGGACTTTAACTTTGACTTTTTGCTAGAAAACCAACTTAATTGACTTTTTCATAAGTGCTTATTTGCTTTTTCCAGCTTATTAGTTAGCTTATTTGAAAACTTTTGTTGAAATAGCTTATTTAAGTCATTTAAAAGCTTTAGAAACTTGAATCAGCTCTTGGGGTGGCCTAGAACTCAAAAACGACTATTTTGTCGTTTTCTGTAGATTGCTTATTGCATTTTCAGGCTTATTCCTTGGGCTTATTTCAAATTTCTTATTACAGAAGTCTTATTAAGGACAAAAGAAGCTTGTGTGTCTAATTTGAGCTTATGGAATTAGCTTATAGCTTAATGGGCCAAAAAGCCCATTAAGAATAAGCTGTTTGGTATAAGCTAGCTTATTTCACACTTTCAGCTTTTGGGCCTTTGGAAAAAGTTGTTTAAAATCAAATTTTGAGTCAAGTAGTGCTTTTTGGGCTTATTTGGGACACTTTCTCATTTTGGGCTCAAAGTTGGCCCATTAAGGATCTGTTTTGGGTTTAGCCCATTTTCTAGGCCCATTAAGGGTATTTAGGTAATTTCAAGTTCATTTCTGAGTTATTTAGGTTAAATTAAGCTAGTTTGCAAGTTTTTAGAATTTTTTATGATTTTTTGATTTTTAATAATATTTTAATATTATTTTATAGTTAAAAATTAAAATTCTGAATTTCTAAGTTTTTATATTTTTCCTAGATTGTAGACACTTAATTAGGAGTTTTGCAACTTTCCAAATATTTTTAGAGTCTTTTAATTATTTTCTAGAATTATTTTAAGTTTCTATAGCTTTTAATAGTTTTTAATTGTTTAAAAATAGTTTTTAGTGGTTTTAAAATTTTAAAAAACACTTTTTAGCTTAATTAGGTTATTTTAAAGGTTTACAAAGTTTAAGATCTTGATTGGGACTTTTTATTAGTTAATATTGATTTTTAGGGCTTTAATTAGCATTAAAAAGTTAATATTTAATTAATTAAAAGGTTTTGGCAAGTTGGAATTTTTTGTAAACTCTTAGAATATTTTAGTGGATTTTTAGTGATTTTTGGTAATTTTTAGAGTAAAATTTTAATTTTGGTGCTTTTTACGGTTTTACGTGTACACCTTTTTCGTCTTAGTTTAATTCGACATCGTAACCGTCATTCTCTTCTTATCCCATTTCTATTTTTCTTTCTCACAAATATAATCACAAAGTTAATCCAAATCATTACACTCATAACACACTAGTCTCCTTGAGAACGATCCCCATTTAGGGTCATTAGTGCTTGGTTTTCCTAAACCGACACTTAATACTTGCCACTTTTGCTCTCTTTTCCTAAAGAGTAGTAAAAACACTACATCAAGGATACTAGCTAGAGTAAACTTGGATAAGTAAACTCGGGTTGAGTCAAAAGATTCATGACGTTGAAAAATTAAAACCACTTTATTCAAAATTTTATTTTAGCAAAGAAAGTAAATAACGCTAACAAAGAAAAATACTACTATACAACTAGGCCAAAATAGATTAAACAATTTGAAAAATGTCGAAAAATTAGATTTTTCAGTTAAAATGAGGACAAATTCATGGAAAAGCCCACTTACTTCTATAGAAGTCCCCCTACACTTGATATAAACATCGTCCTCAATGTTTAAGCATGTGGGAGTAAACTCCCCTACACTTAGGACATTGTGCACGTTGTTTAAATCTTGCTAAGGAAAGGACAACTATAGTGATTTCAATGTGAACATATAAGATATGAGATATTGAATCACGACAGTTTAGGATAGAACCGGGAAGACGGGTACACGGGATCACGGGTCGTCAAATGTCATCAAAAGTGCTCTTTGAAGCTTTAATCCCTGCACATCATAAGAAACAAGACAACAAACCCTGTGTAGCTCCCCCTACACTTATTATGAAAACGGTAAAGGATAGATCAACGGGTTGCCTCCTGAGAAGCGCTTGTTTTTGTTAACCGAGTTACGAGCCTGACTCGACCCAGAACTAATTCAAGGGAAACGTGGTGAGGGATGGAATCATCTCATGTGAGATTTCCTCACCAAAGTACAGCTTCACACGCTGGCCATTCACTTTAATATTAGGCCCATTTGGTTGTGAAAGCTCAATGGTGCCATAGGGGAAAACTTTGGTGACGGTGAATGGACCAGACCAACGGCTCTTAAGCTTGCCCAAAAAGATCTTCAACCGAGAGTTAAAGAGTAAAACTTGATCACCAACGTGAAACTCTTGGTTCTTAATCCTAGAATCATGAATGAGCTTGCTTTTCTCCTTGTAAGTCAACGAATTCTCATAAGCTTCATTCCTCATTTCATTAAGCTCGTTGAGTTGAATCTTCCGAAGATTATCGGCTTTGTTAATATCAAAATTAGCCCACTTCAAGGCCCAATACGCCTTATGTTCCAGCTCAATAGGGAGGTGGCATGCCTTCCCGTACAAAAGACGATATGGAGTGCAACCAATAGGTGTCTTATATACGGTACAGAAAGCCCACAAAGCATCATCTAATTTATCGACCCATGAGGCTTGATGCTCTCCCACAGTTCGCTCTAAAGTTCTCTTCAGTCCACGGTTAGAAATCTCGGCTTGACCATTTGTTTGGGGATGATAAGCGGTGGAAAGACTGTTATTGACACCATACTTAGCCATGACTCTATCAAATTAATCATTGCAAAAATGAGTCCCGCGGTCACTGATGATAACACGAGGAACACCGAATCGAGCAAAAAGTTGCTTCAAAATGTTCACAACCACCCTCGCATCGTTCGTAGGGAGAGCCTTTGCTTCAACCCATTTAGATACGTAGTCAACGGCTACGAGGATGTACTTGTTCCCTTTGGATAATGGAAATGGCCCCATAAAGTCGATGCCCCATACGTCAAAGATTTCACATTCTTGGATGAAATTTTGAGGCATCTCATCTTTATGTGTGATCTTGCGTTGTCTTTGGCAAGCATCACAATGTTTAACCATTTCATGAGCGTCATGATAAATGGTGGGCCAATAAAATCCAAAGTCGAAAACTTTCTTCGCGGTATAGTTAGGACCAAGGCGACCACCGGTGGGTCCTTTATGGCACGTTTCTAGGATTAATAAAGCTGTCGGCCCATCAACACACCGACGAATGACAAGATCCGCATATTGTTTGAAAAGGTAAGGGTCGTCCCAAAAATAGTGCTTAATGTCTTTAAAGAACTTTTTCTTTTGTTGGGACGTTAACCCTTCCATGAGAATTCCACCCGCCAAATAGTTTGCAATGTCCACAAACCATGGGGTTTCATCAAGATTGTAGTTAATAGACATCAAGGCCTCAAGGGGAAAAGATTCATTAATCTCTTGATTTGGGAGCTCCCCTTGATTAGGATCCTCGAGTCTACTAAGATGATCCACGGCTAGGTTTTCCGCTCCCTTTTTATCACGAATTTTGATTTTAAATTCTTGTAGGAGCAAAACCCAACGAAGAAGTCTTGGCTTGGAATCTTGTTTAGTTAACAAGTACTTCAACGCGGAATGATCGGTATACACAATGGTAGTGGAAAGGAGAAGATAGGGGCTAAATTTTCAAAAGCATACACTATAGCTAAAAGCTCTTTTTCAGTAGTAGTATAATGCAATTGATCCCCCGTCATTGTCTTGCTAGCATAATAGATTGGTTGGAAGTGTTTGTTCACTCTTTGTCCCAAAACATCTCTAATAGCAAAGTCGCTAGCATCACACATCAATTCAAAAGGTAACTCCCAATTAGGGGTAACCAAGACAGGTGCCTTAGTTAATTTATCCTTAAGAAGATTGAAAGAGTCAATACAATATTTAGAAAAGATAAAAGGAGTATCTTTTTCCAAGAGGTGGGTCATCGGGTGAGCGATCTTAGAAAAATCTTGATTGAAACGACGATAGAAGCCCGCATGACCAAGGAAACTCTCACACCCTTCACGGTTGAAGGTGGAGGTAATTTAGCAATCACTTCAACTTTAGCACGATCGACTTCAAGACCGGCTTTGGAAATTTTATGACCAAGAACAATACCTTCTTTTACCATGAAATGGTATTTTTCCCAATTAAGAACGAGACGAGTGTCTTCACGCCGTTTGAGCATACGTTCTAATTTGGCAAGGCAAGTAGAGAAAGAATCACCATAGACCGAGAAATCATCCATAAAGACTTCTATAGTTTCTTCAACCATGTCATGGAATATAGCCATCATACACCTTTGGGAAGTCCCAGGAGCATTGCATAAGCCGAAAGGCATTCTTTTGTAAGCAAATGTTCCATAAGGACAAGTGAATGTGGTTTTCTCTTGGTCTTTACGATTGATGGGAATTTTAAAATACCCGGAGAAACCGTCTAAAGTCATTACCCGCTAAACGCTCGAGCATTTGATCCATGAAAGGAAGAGGGAAATGATCTTTACGAGTAGCATCATTGAGCTTGCGATAGTCTATGCAAACTCGCCAACCCGTGACAAGTCGAGTAGGAATTAACTCGTTATTTTCATTGGGAACAACGGTTATTCCGCCTTTCTTAGGCACACAATGGACGGGACTAACCCATGGCGAATCCGAAATAGGGCAAATCATTCCAGCATCTAGAAGTTTGATAACCTCTTTCTTGATGACGTCATGAATTTTAGGATTAACCCTTCTTTGGCTTTGGATTGCTGGTTTAAAGTCATCTTCCATGAGAATTTTATGAGTACAAAAGTTCGGATCAATTCCGCGAATGTCGGATTTTTTCCAAGCAATTGCTTTCTTATAATTCTTCAGCACATCGATAAGTCGAGATTTTTCATCCTCTTTCAAGTCTTTGGCGATGATGACGGGTAACTTCTTATTGTCTTCAAGGAAAACGTATTCGAGATGAGACGGTAAATCCTTAAGCTCTAAATCTGGAGGATTGTCGATGGAAGGTTTAGTCAAATTCGGATCATCGATAGAGATTTCCTTAGGAGAAGGTGGAGAAATATGGTCCTCATTGAGAAGTTTCTCAATGGTACGAATGTCTTCTTCCCAATCGGTGGGAGAATCGTCATATTGTAAGTCCACATCCCTTAAAGTTGCTTCAAATTCTTTCAAAAGGAAATCACTTTCTCCAAATGGAGTTAGTGGGGGAGCAATAGAGGCAACGGTCTCAACAATGGGTAGAGAAGAAGAACCACTTTTACAAGCGTCTTTGAAATGCTCTTCACAAGCCTCATCAAGAACGTCAATGAAATTAACGCTCTCGTTTTCATAAGGTTGCTTAAAAAGTTTACCCATGTTTAAGACGATTTTATCATCACCAACTCTCATGATTAATTCGCCCGCGGCTACATCAATGAGAGTGCGACCGGTCCTCAAGAATGGACGTCCAACGATTAATGGAACACGGGGGGTCCATCTCGTAGTCAACGACAACAAAATCCGTCGGAAAGGTGAATTTGTCGACACCGACGAAGACATCTTCGGCTATCCCCACCGGATAAGCAACCGTACGGTTAGCTAATTCCAAAGTCATTCTTGTGGGGACTAGCTCGGGTAGAGATAATTGTTTCCAAACGCTTAATGGCATTAAGTTTATACTAGCACCTAGATCGGCGAGAGCCATACAATTCTCTACCCCGGGGAAGTTGCAAGGAATGAGAAAATGACCTGGATCACCAAGTTTGGTTGGTAATTTCCTTACGAGCACTGGGGAGCAATTCTCATTAAGTTGGGTCTGAGCGATATCAAGAAGCTTTTCTTTGTCACTAAGAAGATCTTTAAACATTTTATCATATTTCGGCATGTGAGCGAGAGCCTCAGCAAAGGAGATGTTTAAATTCAGTTGTTTAAACATTTTAAGAAAGTTAGAAACCTGAATATCATCCTTGTTCTTCAACTTCTCTTTCCTCAACCTAGAGGGATAAGGTATATTGGGTTGAGATGAAGGCTTTAGAATGGAATTCTCATTCACATCCTTAGGTGGTGGAGGGGTGGGGTTGGAAGGTAAAGGAGTTGGGGGAAGTTGCTCTTTTTCCTTAGTCACAATCACGGGAGTAGGTGTAGAAATATCGGGTTCCTTATAACCTTTTCCACTTCGAGTGGTGATTGCTTTCATCTCCCCTCTTGGGTTAGCAACGGTGTTACTCGGAAGAGAAGCCGAAGTAGAGGGTTGATTACTTTGGAAAAATGAAGCCATCATATCTCTTAAGTCGTTCGTTTGATTGCTCAACAAAGTTCGCATGTCGTTCCTTAGCTCGGCTCGAATATCTTTCTCTTGTTTCGCCATGTCACCCTTCAAGTTAATGAATTGGCTTTGAAGATTCGTCACCATCCCTCTATTGGTCCTCATGTAAGTTTCGAGGTCTTAGTTCAATGCCGTAGGTTGATTCAGAGGTGGGGCTTGGTAAGCTTGATTATTTCCTTGAGGTGGATATGGGTTTCTTTGGGATTGATATTGATTGGCAGCTCGAGGTTAGTTTTGATTGTTTCTATTGAAATTTTGTTGGTTTTGGTTTTGAGGAGGAAAACCGGGTGGAGATAAAAAGTTGTTAGAACGATAACTTAGCAAGTTATGGTCTCCTTGAGGGCGAGCCTGATAGCCTCCCGTGGAATAGTTACCGTATGTCGCGTTAACGTTTTCACAAAGATTGCCTTGGGTAGAGGGGAAATCATTGTAAGAATGAGGACCACCGCACGTTTCACAAGAAATAGCAACAGCTTTAGCTTGTTGATTTTTGTGAGTAACCAAAAGTTGCATATTTTTGCTCATTTCGACCATTGCGCGGGTCATTTCGGTCATATCAGGGTTGGAAGAAGTAGAAGAAACATTGACTCTCGGGTTTGATCTTGAGGATGCGGATGGATCCCAATTCTTGTGGTGAGTAGTGATGAGACTGTATTTATACATAGTCTCATCGTCCAAATTGGGCTTAAAACGCTTAAAATATCATCAAAATACCCCAATATATGCCTGTGTTTGTTCATTGTGTATTTTAGGTATGGATATCGTGAATTCACCAAAAGATCAAAGGAATCAAGCAAAAACGAACACGGGAAACGAAGCCGCACAAAGAACCAAGCCCGAAGAATGAATTTTGCAAAAATACCCTTGAAGTTTGAAGATTGTACAAGATTGGTCCCTCAACTTTGGAAGAATGACACTTTATACCCCTTGATTCTCTTAGAAATACTTTGGGGTCCCTAAAGTTTTATGATTATACAAGAAAAACCCTTGGAAAGTGACAAAGTTACAAAGTTTAAACTAAAGGACTAAAGTTGCAAAGCCTTATGGATGGATGATGAAATAACATTGGGACTGATTTTGAAAAGCTGTTTTAAGAGCCACTTAACCATGGGGACCAAAGCTGCCAAACTGCCAAACTTTTTAACCTTACACCCCATTAACTCCTAACCCCCGACAACCTCAAACTATCCACCACTCTCACTACACCACGTCACCCTCCTTAAAGCCCTCCTCCAATCAGAACTTACCCACCCGCCACCTCACTTTCCACTCAACTTTTAAAAAAACGATTTTTTAATAATCAGTTTAAATTAGGGGGTAAACACTAAGTTTAAATTATTAATCACCATTTACAATCAAACACCACCTGCTATTCCCCCTAACCCACAAGAACCCTAATCTCTAATTTGCACAAATCAAAGGGTTATCCTTTGATTAAGTGCAGATTAGTGATTCACCTCCACCTCATCACATCCCACCAAAACTTTGCTTCAACCCGTGACTCTAAGTGGGTCCCCCATACTCCCCTGCTTCACTAAAAATGGCAAAGAGAGCATCTTTTCAGCAAATCAACGTCTAAAAATGTTACTTGGTCCCTAAGGAGTTCAATCAACAGCTGAGATCATTCCAATCCAACTGTCTCATCACATGGCAAGATTTGACCAAGGCTGCATATTCAAACAAGAGGGCATATTCGGATTTTCATCTCATTAGGGTTTATGTTAGCAATATTTTATTCAATGATTCTAGTATCTTCCTCTAGTGCCTATAAAAGGAGTATACAAGCATGTGTATCACCCTTTTGTTCCAGTTTTATGTAAAATTTTAATCCTATTAATGAAAATGAAAAGATTGAAAATTTGCAATTTCTGAGTTCCTTTTAAAGTTTTTAGCTTAATCATTTACCCTTTTTCAGTCAAAAGTGTTAAGACGTTTTCTTTTCTTCATAACTGATTTTCAGAAAATCAGTTAAGTGTTCTTTGGAAAGTTACTTTTTGAGCTTGGATTAATCATTTTGAGGAAGTGATAGTGGATCCAAAAGATTAATCCAAGTCTTTTAAGTTAGGATTTTATCAAGGTTTCTTTTAAGGTGTTTAAGGATTTCAGTTTTAAAGATTTTTATAAAATTTTGGTTTATTTTTCATTAAGCTAATCTTACTGTTTATATAAGCCAGTTTCACAAGCTACTTGAAACTAGCTTGTGAACTCAGCTTATATAAGCTTGTAGTGTTTCTTTGTTGGCTGTGTTGTGTGCAGGGATTGAAGAAACAAATCTTTCCAAGTTATTCTTTTTCATCATTTGTTGAAGATATAAATACCCTGGTTCTGTTGTTGAACCACAACAGGGTTTCTCTACTTCACATAAGCTCTCATAAGCTCAAACACACCCTTTTGGAAGGCATCAGCCCCTAGGTAATAGGCTTGAACCCCAATTTGGTCTTGCTTTTGAGTATTTTGTGAATTTATGTGATTTAGTGTAAACTTGTTTGAAGGTTGAATATTTCTGTTTAATTAGGCTCATATAAGTATTATATGCATGTTAGAACATCAATGATTTAGTTTAGTTATGATTTGAGCTCTTTTGGTTTGTTAATTTCCATTTCAAAAAAATAAGGTGGTGTTTGGATTTGCTGTTTAGATGGTAAGTTTTGAGAGTTTGTGGCATTAAAACTGATCTAGACATATTAGGATGTTGGTATCACTTGTTTTTAGCTATTTAGTCTAGTTTAGATAGCTTTCAAGCTTATTGCATGTTTACAATTAGTATTCACTAGCAAAAGATCAGAAAACTCATTTTTCTGCCTTGTTTTAATTCAATTTTGCCCACCATCTTTGTAATATATTAGGGTTTAGCATAATCTAGGATTCTAGATAGATTTTACTTGATTTGGTTGACTTGTGAGCAAGAATTTGGCAATTGAAATTCGTTTTTGTGCATCTAGAAAACCTGCACTGTTCATCAGACCCATATTCTTCTTATCAGCAACTGCAATTTGGTCTTTTGTGTGTGATTTTTGCATTAAGCTTGCTGATTTTTGTGTTATCACTGACTCCCCACACTTCCATGAGTGTGGGGGTGCCCCCTTGTCCAACTAAAATCACCACAACAAGCTTTCCTAAGCTTTTCATCAAGCTGTCAGCTTATTTGCACTAGCAGTGGGAACTCACTTCCCCCTGCTAGTTTGCTGGTTTCCCCTGCTTAGCTAGAAGACAGAAAACATCACATGTCACTTTCAGTATCTTAAAAATTTTGTCATTTGTGAACTTAATTAGGAATTAGGGTTTCATTCTTTTTCCATTATTTTTCTTTTTTAATTTCTGATTTTTCAGTATAATTTAATTTTAAGTTACTGTTCATTTAGTATTTTTTAGGTTTAATTGTTATTTAAATTACTTTTTGTGATTTCTATTTTTGTTTTGTAGTGCAAAAAAGTTTTATTTTTCAGTTCTAAAATTTTTCTTAGATTTAGAATATTAGTTTAAGATTTTTAGTTTAAAAATTTATTACTGTTCACTTTTTTAATTATTTTTTATAGTTAATTTAAGTTAATTAGGGTTTAATTATTAAATAGTTTTGTCTTTTAGTGCAAACTTTTACATTTTTCAAACCTTTTCAATTTTCTACTGTTCATTAGTGTAATTTAGGTTTTTTAAAATTGTCAAATTAATTTTGGCATTATTTTATTATTTTTTAGGATTATTTTAATTAGAAAATAGTTTTTAGTGATTAAAAAATAGAAAAATAGTTTTAAAATTTAAGAAAAATACTTTTTAGTCATTAAATAATATAAGTTAGTTATTAGTTCAATAAATTAATATTTTGGACATATTGTTAATTATATTTAATTTTTGGGCTTTAATTAGCATTAAAAATTGAATATTTAATTAATAAAAGGTTTAAAAATATATTCGTTGGATTTTTATTCTTATTTATATTATTTAAGACTTAGTTTAATGTTTTAATTAATTTTTAGGTTTTGTTTTTAATTTCTTCACGTTTTACGTATTTACGTTCACGTTTTACGTTAATTCGTCGTAGTGTAAACGTAGTCGTAACTCGTCTTTTATTTTTCTCTTCTCAACCAAAAACGACACTAATCCAAACATTGTTATTTTATATATTGGCACATTAATACACACACCTCCTTCGAGAACGAACTTGGAATTTATTCGATTTGTCGGTTTTTCATTAAATCGTCAAGTTTAATACTTGCCGCGTTTATATTTGCTTTTTCCTAAAAGTAAATATATACTAAAACCTACATCAATTTTTGGCGCCGCTGCCGGGGAGGTGTTTATTGTGCCATTATTATTAGTATCGTGTTTGTGTGAGTAGTGCGTTTTTGCTTTTCATTTTTGGAAAGCGTAAATATCGCACATACTCATTTTTGTTATTTTTCATTATTATATTATAGTATCCAAATAAATCGTGTTTAATTTTCCTAAATTAAACACACAACAATCATTTACTATATTGTAGATATATTGGTTTTCGTTTTTCTTGTGAATATATTATTACTATATTGTATTTACGTAAGAACAAATAAATATACAAGTACTCCAAATACGTGAGAAATCACAACCTTGATTCGGGATTTCATCACTCGATCATTGTATTCGAATCCAAAGCAAAAGTTTAAAGGCAAAATAGATAAATACTTTCGTGAGGCTTAATTTCAATTAACACAAACTATAAGGTGGGTATAAGGCGGTTGTATTTCACGACCTAAAGGAAAAAGTCTCTAAAGTGCTTCGCGCCGCCTCGTTTCCTCCGCTTGCTTGTGCGTGTTTTGAGAAAGAGGGCTAATCGAGGGTTTGCCGCCCAAGTATTATCTACGTATATTATATTTGCTTGTGTTTTCAAGATTAAACCCTCTTGAACGTTTTGGTGTTCCACCAACGTTCTAAAGTCATCGAGAACGTTCACTCCACGTGATCGTTTTCATTCTTTGAGGCTCCTTTAATCGAGAAAGTCGATTCGAGGGGAGATTTGTAGATTTGTGTCTACGTAATACATTCAAAAATCCAAAAATATTAAAAAACCAATCAAAAACCAAAAAAAATTGAAAAAATCGAAAAGCCGCAAAAAGAATCTTCTTTGCTACCACCCATTCTACGCTTAGTGCATGCGCACTCGATCGAAGGACTATTCCAATTCTAGTGAAGCTTCGAATCGACGCAATCGTAATCGAAGGAATCGACGACGTAGACGAGAATTAGAAACCGACGTTCCTAATATCGTTGTTGAAGAAACCGTAGAGGAGATGGCCGACAATCGTTCGATGATGGAATTGCTCCAAGCGCCCACCGAGGGTTATGGAGACGCGATCGTAATTCCCGCTATCGAGGCGGAGAATTTTGAGATCAAGAGCGGAATGCTTTCGTTGATCCAAGCTACGAAGTTTCGAGGTCGTGAAGCCGATAATCCTCACGACCATATTCGAAATTTTGATCGTCTTTTGGCCACGAGCAAGTTTAAGAGCGTCGACACCGATGTCGTCAAGCTTATGCTTTTTCCGTACTCGCTCGATGGTGCCGCCAAGGATTGGTACGAGAAAGAGCCACCTAATTCCATAGTTACGTGGAAGGATCTCGTTTCCAAGTTCGTTAATTATTTCTTCCCACCGTCTAAGACAACGTTTTTCAAAAACGAGATTACGAAATTTGAGCAAAAACCGCATGAATCTTTTAGAGACGCGTGGGATCGTTTTAAGGAATTGCTTAGGCAATGTCCTCACCATGGTTTTTCCGAGTTGCACCAAATCGATACGTTTTACAACGGTCTTAATTTTCACGAACAAGACTCGTTGAATTCTGCCGCCGGTGGCAACTTTTTGTGTAAGACTCCGAGAGAAGCTTTGATAATTATCGAAAACCGATCCAAGGTTTACCAACTCCGCAACGCACCGAGTGTTGCCAATGTCGCCAATGTTAGTAGTTCTAATCGCGACATTGAGAGAGTTGATGCGAAAGTCGACAAGTTGACGAATGTGTTTACGTCTTTTCTCGTTGAGATGCAAAAGAAAGACGCTCCCGCTACGGTGAAAGCGGTTGAGGTTTCGTGTACGTTTTGTGGTGGACCTCATAATTATTACGAGTGTGCGGCTACGGATGGCCAAACGTCGAATGTGAGTGCGTTAAATGGAAACAACAATTTTTCAAATCAAAATAACGCGGGTCCATCACAACAAGGAAATTATAACCAAGGCAACAATATTCAAAATCGAAACAATTTTCAAGGAAATAATCAACAAGGAAATTTTTCGAATCAAAATCAAGGAGGTTATAATCAAGGTCGTAATATAACTTGGCAAAATCGAGATAACAATCAAGGAAATAATTTTTCAAGTGGGAATCAAAACAATTTTCAAAGAAGTAATCAAAACCAAGGGAACTTTAATTCAAGTCAAAATAGTTCGTCAAACGATTTTCAAAATTACATGAAAACGAATGAGGCTAATATGAGACGATTAGAGGGAGAAATTGGTACTTTGAAAAATGACTTTTCTAATACATTGAAATTGCAAAACACGAAGATTGAGCAAGGGCAAATTGACATTAAAAAGATGTTTTCGGCCATTATGAACAAAGCCTCGGGTTCGTCATCAAATTCATTACCTAGTGACACCGTTGCTAATCCGAAAGAACAATGTAAAGCCGCCTCGTCTCGTGAGAAAGGTCGTGTGATTACCCCTAACCTTGAAGGATTCCGTGTTGTTTATCCCTCTCAACCCTCTACTTCTAAGACGTCTTCTTGTTCTAAAGTCGATGGGGTGAACGTGGCGACCAAGGAAAAGAGTGCACACCCTCGTGTACCTCAAATTCCATCCACGGTTCAAAAAGAGAGCTTTGTTGACCTTACCAAAGTAACCCTTGAAGAAACTTGTGCATCGATCCTTCTTAAAAAACCCAAAAGGCGTATGCCGAGAAAGGAAAAGGATCCGGGCCAATTTCTATTACCTTGTGATTTTTCCGAGATTGAGGGATGTCTAGCCCTTGCCGATTTAGGTGCTAGCATCAATCTTATGCCTCATTCTCTTTGGAAATTGATGAGATTGCCTTCGCTTACCCCCACAAACATGACAATCGAGCTTGCAAATTGTACACCTTTAATACCAATTGGAATAGCCGAGGATGTCTATGTTAGGATTGGAAAGTTTGTTTTTCCCGCGGATTTCGTTATATCCGATTACGAGTGTGACCCTAAATGTCCCATTATTTTAGGCCGACCATTCTTATCGACGGCTCGAACCGTAATCGACGTTCACGAGGGGAGACTTACTATGAGATACGGGGATGAGAAAATAGACTTTTTCGCTAGAAAATCCCAAGGGTTTAATGAAAATAAAAAAACCGAGGTTTCAAAACCTAATGATTCAAATCCTAATGATTTCAAAATATTTACTTTAGCGGAAAGAATGAAGCTTGATGCATGTTTTGAAAGAATTAAGAAAAACGGTTTTAAAGATGATGATTTTGATGACAAAGAATACGTGTACCTAATTCAAAAGGGTATGTGTAAATTTATGGATGAAAAATCACTTTGGGATGTTTTTAGCGAAACAAGTGAAACACCAATTCCGAAGGGTGACGTTAATGCCATCACGACAATGACCAAAATGGATTCGTCTTCACCACCTTCGAAGGACCACGTCTTTGAGGCTTCAACTTCTAACTCCATCGAAGTGCCTCCTTTGCCTAGCCCAACACCCGTTGAGGCTAAAGGGTTTATCGACATCGATCCTCTCGTCTTAGAAAAGTCACCTAAGCATAGTCATTTGACTTGTAAGTCCATGGTTGTGAGTGCTCACATCGACTCTTTCTTTGACGATGACGATGACGATTATGCCGAGATTGATCACGTACTTCGACATCCACATGCTATTTTTGATTCTCCTAAGAAGAAACATGTGAAATACGATGATTATGAGTTTGATCCCGAGATTGAGGAAATCATTGAACGAGAGCTAGCTCTTATGCCTTCACTTCCACCTATGAGTGAGGTTGATCTTTCCAAAATCGAGGATGAACTTAATGAGTTGGAACGTCTTATTTTCGATGACGAACCAACTCATGTGACCACAAATCCCATTCTCGAGGAGTTACCTAATCAACACTCCTCATTTGAGAATGACGTTTACCACATTCGTGAGGATCTAACTTATCAACGATCCCCACAAAAGAATGATGGTTTCGTGCTTGATCGTGATCTCTTCGAGAGAGTTTCTAAGATACTCAAGGAGGGGAATGACAAACCTTGGTTTGACAAGCCTATCTTTGATGAAGAAATCGATGAGATCGACATTCATGAGGATGACGAGTATGTTGACCCCGAGGGGGCGGTGTTCTTTATTGACAAACGTTTTGAGAACTTATATAATCCGCCACCCCCTCCTGCCAAAGACTTAAATGTGAGGATTTTTAGCGCGACTAATTTTGAATTTGACACGCCAAATATTTTCAACATTATTCAATCGGGTTTTCATAAAGAGTTTTTGAACGATGAAAAAGGAAAAGATTTTAAAAATGTTTTAAAAGATTTTTCTACATGTTTAACTCCGTCATCACCGCGTTATATGAGTGCTACCACCTCGTCTACTCCTTTTAACGATGGTGTGTGTGGTTTTAGTGTGGGGTAAGCCCCAAATGTTCCCTCACATTTCTCCACCGAGGACGAGATTTACGATCCCGGAATTGCTTGTAAAGGGAAATCTCGGTCTTCCACCGATGCAATAAATGGAAAATCTTTTCGTTTGCTTGGTGTGAGTCTACCTCGAGTAGCTCATTATGTTGCCTTACCCATTGCCCCACCTTTCTACTTCTCATCTCTTTTCTTCTACCCCATTGGGGTTTGTGTTGGAGTAGCGTTGTTTCGTCTTTCATCCGAAAACGAAGACGCTATCTTTGACCCCGGTATACGTTTATCGGGTTTTTAAAGTACTCCATGTACTTTTGGGCATTGTTTATCATGTAAGCCCCACTAAAAATGACCATACCATGATTATCCCTAAATGATCACATTTATGGGGATTCGAGTCGAGCTTTTGACTCGGTTATCAAAAACAAGGTGCCTCGTGGGGGATTCTCATGCTTATCCTTGTATATATTATCGCTTTCTTAGTTTAACATAATGAGGGGACTTGTGCTCTTCCTACCTTTGTTCTGTGGTTGTTTGTGATTGTGATTTAATAGGTTCATCGTCATCATTGAAGCCTCTCGTGTTCGTTTTACGGATCACTCGAGCTTCGATCGTTGCCTTTGGAGATTCCGATATCCGATGATATCCTTTTATGTTCTAACATTTATCTTATTAGCATAATTCATAAACGGCTTTTAGGTTATTCGTTTTACCCTTTCCATGCTCGAGATTAAGCATTCGACTTCGTCTCTAGTATGGGGGTGTTTACACCCCTAGACTCGAAACATTGAGGACAATGTTTAGTTTTAGTATGGGGGGTGAGTAGATACTTCACCTTGCTTACGTCAACACGCAATCCAATGTTCATCTTTTTGTTATCGTTTTGTTGCAAATAAGGCTAAAAATGGCCAAATTTTAAAATTTTTCTTGTTTTTCATAAGTGTTTAAGACACGAATGTAGGTTTTCCGATGGTGAGAACGAGAGTAATTTTTGACTCGACCGTGCGTGTTGAGCACTTAGCTTAGATTCCTTAACTTTTTAGGCTAAGTCTCTTAAATGAGGACGAGAAATGATAGAGTTATTTATAAGTCTCGTAATCGTCACGATCTTATGTGTAGTAATTATTAGCTTATTCTCCCAACGCTTTTGCATAATAAATTGTTAATAAATATTGATTTAGCGGTTTAGTCACTATTGTTGGTTTCTAATTTGTTTTGGTAGCTTCCATGTAATTAAATTGGGAAAACATTAAGGTATCGCCAGCGTCACGGTTTTGAAGTATTGGCACCCGAATAATCGAAAGCTTCACCTAATAATAAGATTTCAAGTGCTCACCTAAATTAAGCAAAAATTTGAAGCTCACAAGGCCGAAAAATCTATGCCCAAATTGAAAGTGAATCAAGCCTTAATCTTCAAAGCTTTAAAGATCCAAAACTCGCTTTAGCGTGAGGATATACGTCTTTGGCTAATAAAACCACCGATGAGGCGGATAATAAAAGGCAAGGCAAGACCGAAGTCATAATAAAAGCTTCATGGCGAAGTTGAATAAAAGATGGAGGTAAACCAAAGATAATAAGGCCCTTCCGTTAGGGGGCGTATAAAAGTCTTGGTAATAAGTCTCATGTTCAAAACCGTTATAAAATCGTGTTTATCGATCCTTCTTGTTGACTTAATTTTTTGACATCGTTGTCTATTGGGATGAATTATTGATTTAATGATTTTGGCTACACCGTTAAAACTCTATTTTTAGACTTAATCTCTATTCACACATAAGTCAATGATGTATCCTCGTGATCATTAAGACAAAATAAAATATAAGAGATACCAATTAGGAATAAGGGAGTTTAGGTTCGTAATTAACACTCATGAGATGTGATCGTGTTGCTAACTTATAATAACAATGATCTCGTTACACGCTTAGCATGGAATTGGGTGAAAATCGAGGACGACGAAATTATTTCTAACGAAGCATTCACGTGTTCTTGTTCTATGATCCCAAAAGTCACATTCTCGTGATGAAAACATTACATTATGTCTAAAACACGTGTAGTAGTTTATTTAATGTCTTCAATAAAAGTCATCATAAAATGAATTTTGGAAGTGCTACGATACTTAATTCTAGCATTGCGTGGGGACACGGAAATGGTTTAGTATGGGGGAGTGATGAGACTGTATTTATACATAGTCTCATCGTCCAAATTGGGCTTAAAACGCTTAAAATATCATCAAAATACCCCAATATATGCCTGTGTTTGTTCATTGTGTATTTTAGGTATGGATATCGTGAATTCACCAAAAGATCAAAGGAATCAAGCAAAAAAGAACACGGGAAACGAAGCCGCACAAAGAACCAAGCCCGAAGAATGAATTTTGCAAAAATACCCTTGAAGTTTGAAGATTGTACAAGATTGGTCCCTCAACTTTGGAAGAATGACACTTTATACCCCTTGATTCTCTTAGAAATACTTTGGGGTCCCTAAAGTTTTATGATTATACAAGAAAAACCCTTGTAAAGTGACAAAGTTACAAAGTTTAAACTAAAGGACTAAAGTTGCAAAGCCTTATGGATGGATGATGAAATAACATTGGGACTGATTTTGAAAAGCTGTTTTAAGAGCCACTTAACCATGGGGACCAAAGCTGCCAAACTGCCAAACTTTTTAACCTTACACCCCATTAACTCCTAACCCCCGACAACCTCAAACTATCCACCACTCTCACTACACCACGTCACCCTCCTTAAAGCCCTCCTCCAATCAGAACTTACCCACCCGCCACCTCACTTTCCACTCAACTTTTAAAAAACGATTTTTTAATAATCAGTTTAAATTAGGGGGGTAAACACTAAGTTTAAATTATTAATCACCATTTACAATCAAACGCTACCTGCTATTCCCCCTAACCCACATGAACCCTAATCTCTAATTTGCACAAATCAAAGGGTTATCCTTTGATTAAGTGCAGATTAGTGATTCACCTCCACCTCATCACATCCCACCAAAACTTTGCTTCCACCCGTGACTCTAAGTGGGTCCCTCATACTCCCCTGCTTCACTAAAAATGGCAAAGAGAGCATCTTTTCAGCAAATCAACGTCTAAAAATGTTACTTGGTCCCTAAGGAGTTCAATCAACAGCTGAGATCATTCCAATCCAACTGTCTCATCACATGGCAAGATTTGACCAAGGCTGCATATTCAAACAAGAGGGCATATTCGGATTTTCATCTCATTAGGGTTTATGTTAGCAATATTTTATTCAATGATTCTAGTATCTTCCTATAGTGCCTATAAAAGGAGTATACAAGCATGTGTATCACCCTTTTGTTCCAGTTTTATGTAAAATTTTAATCCTATTAATGAAAATGAAAAGATTGAAAATTTGCAATTTCTGAGTTCCTTTTAAAGTTTTTAGCTTAATCATTTACCCTTTTTCAGTCAAAAGTGTTAAGACGTTTTCTTTTCTTCATAACTGATTTTCAGAAAATCAGTTAAGTGTTCTTTGGAAAGTTACTTTTTGAGCATGGATTAATCATTTTGAGGAAGTGATAGTGGATCCAAAAGATTAATCCAAGTCTTTTAAGTTAGGATTTTATCAAGGTTTCTTTTAAGGTGTTTAAGGATTTCAGTTTTAAAGATTTTTATAAAATTTTGGTTTATTTTTCATTAAGCTAATCTTACTGTTTATATAAGCCAGTTTCACAAGCTACTTGAAACTAGCTTGTGAACTCAGCTTATATAAGCTTGTAGTGTTTCTTTGTTGGCTGTGTTGTGTGCAGGGATTGAAGAAACAAATCTTTCCAAGTTATTCTTTTTCATCATTTGTTGAAGATATAAATACCCTGGTTCTGTTGTTGAACCACAACAGGGTTTCTCTACTTCACATAAGCTCTCATAAGCTCAAACACACCCTTTTGGAAGGCATCAGCCCCTAGGTAATAGGCTTGAACCCCAATTTGGTCTTGCTTTTGAGTATTTTGTGAATTTATGTGATTTAGTGTAAACTTGTTTGAAGGTTGAATGTTTCTGTTTAATTAGGCTCATATAAGTATTATATGCATGTTAGAACATCAATGATTTAGTTTAGTTATGATTTGAGCTCTTTTGGTTTGTTAATTTCCATTTCAAAAAATAAGGTGGTGTTTGGATTTGCTGTTTAGATAGTAAGTTTTGAGAGTTTGTGGCATTAAAACTGATCTAGACATATTAGGATGTTGGTATCACTTGTTTTTAGCTATTTAGTCTAGTTTAGATAGCTTTCAAGCTTATTGCATGTTTACAATTAGTATTCACTAGCAAAAGATCAGAAAACTCATTTTTCTGCCTTGTTTTAATTCAATTTTGCCCACCATCTTTGTAATATATTAGGGTTTAGCATAGTCTAGGATTCTAGATAGCTTTTACTTGATTTGGTTGACTTGTGAGCAAGAATTTGGCAATTGAAATTCGTTTTTGTGCATCTAGAAAACCTGCACTGTTCATCATACCCATATTCTTCTTATCAGCAACTGCAATTTGGTCCTTTGTGTGTGATTTTTGCATTAAGCTTGCTGATTTTTGTGTTATCACTGACTCCCCACACTTCCATGAGTGTGGGGGTGCCCCCTTGTCCAACTAAAATCACCACAACAAGCTTTCCTAAGCTTTTCATCAAGCTGTCAGCTTATTTGCACTAGCAGTGGGAACTCACTTCCCCCTGCTAGTTTGCTGGTTTCCCCTGCTTAGCTAGAAGACAGAAAACATCACATGTCACTTTCAGTATCTTAAAAATTTTGTCTTTTGTGAACTTAATTAGGAATTAGGGTTTCATTCTTTTTCCATTATTTTTCTTTTTTGATTTCTGATTTTTCAGTATAATTTAATTTTAAGTTACTGTTCATTTAGTATTTTTTAGGTTTAATTGTTATTTAAATTACTTTTTGTGATTTATGTTTTTGTTTTGTAGTGCAAAAAAGTTTTATTTTTCAGTTCTAAAATTTTTCTTAGATTTAGAATATTAGTTTAAGATTTTTAGTTTAAAAATTTATTACTGTTCACTTTTTTAATTATTTTTTATAGTTAATTTAAGTTAATTAGGGTTTAATTATTAAATAGTTTTGTCTTTTAGTGCAAATATTTACATTTTTCAAACCTTTTCAATTTTCTACTGTTCATTAGTGTAATTTAGGATTTTTAAAATTGTCAAATTAATTTTGGCATTATTTTATTATTTTTTAGGATTATTTTAATTAGAAAATAGTTTTTAGTGATTAAAAAAAAGAAAAATAGTTTTAAAATTTAAGAAAAATACTTTTTAGTCATTAAATAATATAAGTTAGTTATTAGTTCAATAAATTAATATTTTGGACATTTTGTTAACTATATTTAATTTTTGGGCTTTAATTAGCATTAAAAATTGAATATTTAATTAATAAAAGGTTTAAAAATATATTTGTTGGATTTTTATTCTTATTTATATTATTTAAGACTTAGTTTAATGTTTTAATTAATTTTTAGGTTTTGTTTTTAATTTCGTCACGTTTTACGTATTTACGTTCGCGTTTTACGTTAATTCGTCGTAGTGTAAACGTAGTCGTAACTCGTCTTTTATTTTTCTCTTCTCAACCAAAAACGACACTAATCCAAACATTGTTATTTTATATATTGGCACATTAATACACACACCACCTTCGAGGATGAACTTGGAATTTATTCGATTTGTCGGTTTTTCATTAAATCGTCAAGTTTAATACTTGCCGCGTTTATATTTGCTTTTTCCTAAAAGTAAATATATACTAACCTACATCAAGTAGTCATGTTTTCAATTAACTCTCTGCACTCCCCCGGTCTCCTTTTCATAAAAGTACCACCGGTGGCGGCATTAATCGTATCACGATCACGAAAAGTGAGACCGTTGTAGAAAGTATCAATGAGAGTGACGGGGAGCATGTTATGATTTGGACAACGGTCGATCAAAACATTGTAGCGTTCGCAAGCATCGAAAAGTGATTCATCATTTTCTTGAGTGAATCCACTAATTTGGTTCTGAAGGCTAGTGACCATGGAGGGTGGAAAGAAGCGCGACAAAAAGCGTTGAGTCATCTCATCCCATGTATGAATAGAATTTTTAGGGAGACGGTCAAACCATTTCTCGGCATGGTGGGATAAAGTGTGTGGGAAGAGATGTAGGCGAAGGAAATCCATAGTAACACCGGGAAGTTCCATGCTTTGGGTGACGGTAATGAATTTATCGAGATGTTTGTTGGCATCATCATCCGGTAATCCGTGAAAAGGACAAGCGTTTTGAACTTGTTGGATCATGTGATGCTTCAACGAAAATTCAGGAGCCGTGATTTGCATCGGCGCAATCGGTCCTCCACGTCCGTTCATGGTTGGTTGACAAAGCTCCTCCATCGTTCGAAGGTCAGTGGAGAAACATTGTTGTTGTTGTTATTCAAATTGGGGTGAGGGGGGTTGTTATTATTGTTATGTACACCGGCCATATCTATGTCTCTAAGAGTCTCGGGCTCAGAATAAGACGTAGATCGAGTACGCATACACTAAAAGGACATAAAATATTTTTTGTTTTTTATCTTTTTTTATTGTTTTTGAATTTTTGAAAATTTTATATTTTTAGGATTTTTTGAAAATTTTTGTGCTTGAAAATAACGTGAACGGATCCCAAAATCCAATTTTTCTCACTAAAAACCGTTAATCTTTACGAAAAGAGCCGGCAGCGGCGCCATTTGATTTTAGCGTTTTGTGTTCTCTTAGAAAGTGTTGTTCGCACTCGATTCAATTCGAATTGATCACGTTTAATGGTGGAATTGTTGGTATTGGTCACTAAAAGGGGGAGCTTGATTGTCTAAGTCTACAAATAGCATCAATATAAAAGCTATTAAAAAATAAAAGAGAACTTCTAACCTTGATTACTTTCCAGTATGAATACTGCACTGTAGAACTTGGTAAAAATGATTAAAAGGAAATTATCTAATTTAAAATAAAAGTAAAAATGTAAAGGTCATTAATTAAAAATGAAAGCTTTAAAAGTTTAAACTAAAAATGAAAGAATTTAAAAATAAATGACGAAAAATTAAAACTTTAAAAAGTAAATTTTTAAAACTTAATAAAAATGAAAACTTTAAAATAAATCTAAGTTAAATCAATTAAAATGACACTTAAAGAAAATGGCGGGAAAATTAAAGATTTAAAAATAAAACAGGAAAGATAAAACTTGACCCAATTCGGGAAAATAATTTTCAATCTGATTCGGAATCAGGAATCAACAAGTAGTTCGGAATCTGCCTATACTTGATCTAACTTGGAATAATGGAAGTACATGTAACTCGGAATTTGTATCTTGCATACAGTTCGGAATCTTCATCAACTACCTAATTCGGAATATATGTTCGACATATAGTTCGGAATAAGCAACCTGAACATAGTTCGGAATCAGAGATGGGGACTTAATTCGGAATATGTAGTTTCTGATGTAACTCGGAATGCTGCTTCAAAAGTAATTCGGGATATCAAATTTGATGTAGTTCGGAATGTACTAATTCCTGACGTAATTCGGAAAAAGGTAGACTTGATCTAATTCTGGATACTCGAATGCTGAAGTTAATTCGGAATGTTGCAACCTTAAGGTAGTTCAGAATACAATCTCATATGTAGTTCGGAAAGTGATCATTTCCAACCTAATTCGGAATGATCAAATCAACAACTAATTCGGAATAGACACTGAAGTTAATTCGGGAAAAGGGAAATGACACATAACTCGGAATAAAAGGGTTTAGACAATCCGACTAAGATCAAATTAAGCAAAAATTAAATAAGCACTTACTAAAACTTTTACCAAATCAACTCTAAGAAAAAGCTTATAAGACACAATTTAAAAACTTTTAAAAACACTTAACAAGCAAAAATTTAAAATCAACTTTTTTATAAAAATATTAAACTTATCAAAATCAACTTATTTTAAAAACTATTAAACATAAAAATTAAGCAAATAAGCACCTTAATCTAAAAACTCTAAACACACCAACTCAATAAGCACAATCAAATAAGTAAAACAATCACGTCATCAACAAAATTAAACCAACTACATGATTAATTAAGCAAAATAATAGATTATTAAGAAAGGTAGAATGAGAATTATGAAATAAACTTGATTATATTAAAGATTAATAT
This sequence comes from Glebionis coronaria, assembly GCA_025667525.1. NCBI lineage: Eukaryota > Viridiplantae > Streptophyta > Magnoliopsida > Asterales > Asteraceae > Glebionis > Glebionis coronaria. Next base: position 59,819 of record JANFOE010001461.1, on the reverse strand, counting down.
CAAAGATTACAAGATTAAGATGAAGGTTTGATAAGCTTGAAAAACTAGAGAGAAGAAAAACAAAACACACTTAATTAACTACTAAAATTAAAAACTAAAAAATGAAGACTAGCTTCTAATTACACATTAGAAGACTATATATAGGGGAGGTGGTAAATGCTTGTTTCTTCTCTTTTCTTCTCGTCTTTCTCGACTTAGTCTCGGGATTAGTCGAATGATAACTTGAACTCGCCATCTATTTTTCTTCTTTTAATAGACTTGGTTCTTCGACTTTGTAAAACTTCCGTCTTTAGACTTTTTCTTCGATAAATCTTCAGAATAGGCCTTTGACTTCCGTTCTTCTTGCACTTTTGACCTTTTGACTTCGTCTTTTGTCTTTTTCTTTAATAAAAGCCCGTGATAGCCCGTGTTTTCTCCCTTTTTCATATTTTTATCCTGAAACACAATAAAAACACAAACCACGCATAATTCCGACTTTTACGACATAAAATACACGTTTTGGTCTTGTTATTATTGGAAATAAGTGGAGAAAGGATAAGTGTTTTCACACTTATTAGTTAGTCCCGTCCATTGAGTGCCTAAGAAAGGCGGAATAACCGTTGTTCCCAATGAAAACAACGAGTTGATTCCTACTCGACTTGTCACGAGTTGGCGAGTTTGCATAGACTATCGCAAGCAAAATGATGCCACTCGCAAGGATCATTTTCCTCTTCCTTTCGTGGATCAAATGCTCGAGCGTTTAGCGGGTAATGACTACTATTGCTTCTTAGACGGTTTCTCTGGGTATTTTCAAATTCCTATCGATCCAAAAGACCAAGAGAAAACCACATTCACTTGTCCTTATGGAACATTTTCTTACAAAAGAATGCCTTTCAGCTTATGCAATGCTCCTAGGACTTTCCAAAGGTGTATGATGGCTATATTCCATGACATGGTTGAAGAAACTATGGAAGTCTTTATGGAGGATTTATCGGTCTATGGTGATTCTTTCTCTACTTGCCTTGCCAATTTAGAACGTATGCTTAGACGGTGTAAAGACAATCGTCTCGTTCTTAATTGGGAAAAATGCCATTTCATGGTAAAAGAAGGCATTGTTCTTGGAAATAAAATCTCCAAAGCCGGTCTTGAAGTCGACCGTGATAAAGTCGATGTGATTGCTAAATTACCTCCTCCTTCAACTGTGAAGGGTGTGAGAAGTTTTCTTGGTCATGCTGGCTTCTATCGCCGATTTATTAAAGATTTTTCTAAAATCGCGTGCCCGATGACCCACTTCTTGGAAAAAGATACTCCTTTTATCTTTTCTCAAGATTGTATCGAATCGTTCAATCTTCTTAAGGATAAATTAACTAAGGCACCGGTCTTAGTTACCCCTAATTGGGAGTTACCTTTTGAATTGATGTGTGATGCTAGCGACTTTGCTATTGGAGCGGTTTTGGGACAAAGAATCAACAAACATTTCCAACCAATCCATTACGCTAGCAAGACAATGGCGGGGGCTCAATTGCATTATACTACAACCGAAAAAGAGCTTTTAGCCGTTGTATATGCTTTTGAAAAATTTCGCCCCTATCTTGTCCTTTCCACCACCATTGTGTATACCGATCATTCCGCATTGAAGTACTTGTTAAAAAAACAAGATTCCAAACCAAGAATTCTTCGTTGGGTTTTACTCCTTCAAGAATTCAAAACTGAAATTCGTGATAAAAGGGAGCGGAAAACCTAGCCGCGGATCATCTTAGTAGACTCGAGGATCCTTATCAAGGGAAGCTCCCAAATCAAGAGATTAATGAATCTTTTCCCCTTGAGGCCTTGATGTCTATTAACTCCAATCTTGATGAGACCCCATGGTTTGCAGACTTTGCAAACTACTTGGTGGAATTCTCACCGAAGGGTTATCGTCCCAACAAAAAAAAGAAATTCTTCAAGGATGTGAAAACTTACTTTTGGGACGACCCTTATCTCTTCAAACAATGTGCAGACTTGATCCTTCGTCGGTGTGTTGACGGGCCCGCAGCTTTACAAATCTTGGAAGCTTGCCATAAAGGACCAACCGGTGGTCACTTTGGTCCTAACTATACCACGAAAAATGTTTTTGACTCCGGATTCTATTGGCCCACCATTTATCATGATGCACACGAAATGGTTAAGCATTGTGATGCTTGCCAACGACAAGGAAAGATCACACGCAAAGATGAGATGCCTCAAAATTTCATCCAAGAATGTGAAATCTTTGACGTATGGGGCATCGACTTTATGGGGCCATTTTCATCATCCAAAGGGAACAAGTACATCCTCGTAGTCGTTGACTACGTATCTAAATGGGTTGAAGCAAAGGCTTTACCTACGAACGATGCGAGGTTGGTTGTGAACTTTTTGAAACAATTATTTGCTCGATTCGGTGTTCCTCGTGCTATCATTAGTGATCGCGGGACTCATTTTTGCAACGATCAGTTTGCACGAGTCATGGCTAAGTATGGTTTCAATCACCATCTTTCCACCGCATATCATCCACAAACTAATGGTCAAGCCGAGATCTCTAACCGAGGACTTAAGCAAATATTGGAACGTACCATGGGAGAGCATCGTGCCTTATGGGCTGATAAACTTGATGATGCTTTGTGGGCTTTCTGTACCGCATATAAGACACCTATTGGTTGTACTACATATCGTCTCGTGTACGAAAAGGCATGCCACCTCCCCATTGAGTTGGAACATAAGGCTTATTGGGCATTAAAATGGTCTAATTTTGATATCAACAAAGCCGATGACCTTCGAAAAATCCAACTCAATGAGTATAATGAACTCATGAATGAAGCTTATGAAAACTCTTTGATCTATAAGGAAAAGACAAAGCTCATTCATGATTCCAAGATTAAGAAACGAGAGTTCCAAGTTGGAGATCAAGTGTTACTCTTTAACTCTCGGTTGAAAATCTTTTCGGGAAAGCTTAAATCTCGTTGGTCTGGCCCATTCACCGTTGCTAAAAAATTTCCATACGGTACTCTTGAGCTAGCTCAACCTAATGGACCTAATTTCAAGGTGAATGGCCAACGAGCTAAGTTGTACTTTGGAGCAGACATCTCTCATGAGATGATTCCATCCCTCTCAACTTTTCCTTTGAATTAATTCGGGACCGATTCAGACTCGTGACTCGGTTAACAAAAACAAGCGCTTCTCGGGAGGCAACCCGAGTATTTATCTATCTTTATCTGTTTTCATCATAAGTGTAGGGGGAGCCCCGTCGATGTTTGTTGTTTTCTTTCTTATGATGTGCAGGGATTCAAGCTTTCAAAGACACACTCTTGATGACTTTTGATGACCCGTGATTTCATGTACCCGTATTCCCGGTTCTATCCTAAACTCTTGTGATTCAAAATGTCATATCTTATATGTTAACATTGATTTCACTATAGTTGTCTCCTCCTTAGCGAGATTTAAACAACGTGCACAATGTTCTAAGCGTAGGGGAGTTTACTCCCACATGCTTAAACATTGAGGACAATGTTTATATCAAGTGTAGGGGGACATCTATCGAAGTTAAGTGGGCTTTTCCATGAATTTGTCCTCATTTTAACCGGAGAATTTAATTTTTCGAAATTTTTCAAAATTTTTAATCTATTTTGGCCTAGTAGTATACTAGTATTTTCCTTTGTTATCGTTATTTACTTTCTTTGCTAGAATAAATTTTAATAAAGTGGTTTTAATTTTTCAACATCATGAATCTTTTGACTCAACCAGAATCCAAGTTTACTCTAGCTAGTATCCTTAACGTGTTTAAATCAATTTTTGCTAGGCTTTTATATAGGGAACTTTAAAACGCGAAAGTCTTAACTCTTACAGGTTAAGAACAAGAACTTTTCGCAAGTTCCTATAATTGATCCTAGAAAGTTGTTTATCAAGGGAACTTTAAAATGCGAATTCTAAACTTGAAAAAGTATAAGAAGTAGCAAGATCCTATAGATGACTTGAAAACCCAAAACTTTGATTTAATAGGCTAAGCATCCGCGAGTCTCATTCCTTGAGATTTTAAATTGTGGAGAACGAGAGATGATAGAGTCAAGTATAAGTTTGGTATTCTTTCATGAATTTATGTGAGTTAATTATGAACTTTTTCTCCCGTCGCTTGTTAATAATTATAATTGCAATAAGTAAGGTCATACGATTTGAAAAGTTACTTATCTTCTAGCCCAAGATCGTTTAAAAGTTGCTCGGGATTAATTAGAATTCATAGCCAAGGCATAACTTATTGAAGCGGGATGCGAAAATTGGCGAGTCCGAAAAGGCCCTAACAAGGCATGAGGGATACATTTTTTTGCTAAAGATCCAAAGTGATGTGAAGAATCATTTATCAAAAATCAATATGAAGGATCGAGACACACGACGAAAAGCAAATACTCCCCTAAAGATCATGGAGAAGTCTATCCGAAAAGACCCTAACAAGGTATGAGGATAAATAGATCCAATTCCTAAAAGGAGGCGGATCGTTGTATATCAAAATCCCAAATAAAGATTGGAGAAAAAGGAAGAAGTCGTGGTCCAAGTATGAAGAATCTCTCAAAAACTTCAAGTGAAGAAATTCCTATTATGAAGAGAAGACCATTATTTCAAGAACGTCTCTCAAGATTCGAAGTATGAAGTCACAGCCAAATATCGGTCCGAGAAAGGTCTCAAATCGTGAAGCGAGTTATGCCAAGCTATGAACTTTATGAGGTTCCGAGAAGCAGTTCTAAATGATTTTGTCCTTTAGCTAACTATTGATTAAATCGTCCTACTTTATTTTCGGCCTAAATAACTATCGAAATAAGTCAACAATGCATCCTAGTGATCATTCAAGACATTAATAAAATATAAGAGATACCCCTAGGAATAAGGGAGTCTAAGTGAATAATTGGGCCACATGAGTGCGTGTTAGCTTACTAACTTATAATAGCAATGATCTCGTTTCTAAGCTTGGTATGGGGAACGTGAAACTTGAGGATGATGAACATTCATGACAAACAAAGCCCTAATGTAAGTCTTCGATCTCTTTGCTTGTTCTTCCTTCAAGCATTTTGTAATTTTCTATCTTTTTGAGTTTCCTTATTGTCTAGTATTTAATAAAGGCCAAGATAGGTTAATTATGATGGAAAATGTAAAATTGTGCTTTTAAATTAATGTATTACATGAGGGCATTGCAATGGTCAAGTGTAGGGGATTTAATAAGTGTGAAAACACTTATCCTTTTCCACTTATAACAAGGATAAACCAAGACAAAACGTGTATTTTATGTCGTAAAAGTCGGAATTATGCGTGGTTTGTGTTTTTGTTATGTTTTAGGGCCAAAAGAGGAAAAAGGAAGAAAACACGGGCTTTCACGGGCTTTTATCGAAGAAAAAGACAAAAGACGAAGTCAAAAGATCAAGAGTGCAAAAAGAACGGAAGTCAAAGGCCTATTCTGAAGATTTATCGAAGAAAAAGACTAAAGACGGAAGTTTAACGAAGTCGAAGAACCAAGTCTACTAAAAAAATAAAATTAGAAAACGAGTTCATTTATCATTCGACAAATCCCGAGCCAAAGTGGAGAACGTCTATTTTAATAAAAGACAAGAAGACAAAGAAAGAGAAAAGGAAGCAACTCACCAACCACCTCCCCTTCTCCTATAAATAGGAGATATGAGTTAGATATTTAGTTAGTCTTCATTTTTATTTTAGTAGTTTCTAGTTTTTAGAGAGAGAAAGTGTTTTACTTTTTCTCACTAGAAATACTTCATCTTTATTTTCTTTCTTTCTTGTTTTAATCTAATCTTACCTTTTTAAGTTTAATCTTGGTTTAATCTTCATCTTTTTCATCTTTCTTGTTAGTTACGATCTCGTGTTCATCATCTATTTCACCTTTCTTTTTTACACGTCGCATAAAGCTCTTTACTTTTTGTGTTTCTTGATTCGCGTGTTAAGGATTTACAAGTTTTATCATTTGCCTAGAGTTGTGGTAGCTTATTGGTGTTTTCGTGGGCTTATTATCCTTAAAAAGGTGCTAAAATAGTGCTTAAATTCGTCCTTTTACGAGTTCCCCTTTTTTAGGAAAATCTGATTCAATTTAGCAATTTTTGTGAATTGCGACATTGAACTTTTTTATTAATTGGGACATTGAACTTTTTTATGAATTGCGACATTGAACTTTTTTTATGAATTGCGACATTGAACTTTTTTATGAATTGCGACAGTGAACTTTTTTATGAATTGCGACATTGAACTTTTTTATGAATTGCGACATTGAACTTTTTTGTGTGAATTGCGACATTGAACTTTTTTATGAATTGCGACATTGAACTTTCTTATGAATTGCGACATTGAACTTTCTTTTTATGAATTGCGACATTGATTATTTCCTTATATTGCGAAATCTTGGTTTTTCACATTGCGAAATCTTACCTTTTCAGGCATTGCGAAATCATTGATTTCGCATTATAGCGAAATCTTTGTCATTTCAAGATTGCGAAATTATTACCCTTTTTTTAGTATTGCGAAATTAAATCATTTTTGTTCCAAATTAATTTTCAAATTTCTTTTCTCGCAATTTTACTTAACGTTATTTTGAACTTGTTTTGTCATATTTTATTTTCACTTAGCTTTATTTTTATTTGCTTTCCTTAGTTTATTTTTAAAATTATTTTATTTTCAAGTCTACGTTTTTATTATGTTTTAATTTCTCGTCATTTATTTTTAAGAGTCACTCGTCTTTATTTTATTCGTCTTTATTGTTAGTTTAATCTTTTCTCGCTTTTATTTTCATCGTCAGTTAGTTATAAACAACGACAAACCCTTACCTTTTTATTCACCAAAGACGACTATTCCACCCTAAACCGTGATCAATTTGAATTGAATCAAGTACGAACACACACCAAATACCATTAAATCAACCACCTCCGAAGTACACCTTTCCGCCTTGAAATGGTACAAAGTTAGCGAGGCCAGTACAAATTATTTCATCCATGGAGGCGCGTGCATTGTTATCACACGGCTGTCAGGGCTTCATAGCCATTATTTATGACATTACTGCCGAGTCTCCATCGATCCAAGATCAGCCTATCTAGTTAGAATTTCCTGACTATTTCCAGATGAACTTTCGGGCATACCACCTGTCCGTGAAGTCGAGTTTGGAATCAAGCTCATTTCAGGTGCAGAATCGATTTCTAAAGCTCATTACCGTATGGCTCCTATAGATCTTAATGAACTAAAAGATCAGCTGCAGGAACTTCTGGAACGAGGTTTCATCCTTCCCAGTGCATCGCCATGGGGTGCACCGGTACTATTTGTGAAGAAGAAAGACGGCAGGCGTTTGTGTATAGACTATCGTGAGCTGAACAAGATCACGATCAGGAATCGTTATCCTTTGCCGCGTATTGATGACCTGTTCGATCAACTTCAGGGCGCCAAGTATTTCTCCAAGATCGATATGAGGTCTGGCTACCATCAGTTACGGGTTAATGAGCAGGACATCTCCAAGACTGCTTTCCGTACACGTTATGGGCACTACGAGTTGGTAGTCATGTCATTCGGACTCACTAATGCTCTAACTGTCTTCATGGATTTGATGAATCGTGTCTTTCATGAGTTTCTGTACAAGTTCGTTATCGTTTTCATTGATGACATTCTGATTTTCTCCAAATCTAAGGAGGAACATGAGGAATACCTTTGTATAGTCTTACAGATCCTTTGTCAGAAGCATCTGTATGCCAAGTTCTCTAAGTGTGAGTTCTGGTTAATCAAGGTGGCATTTTTTGCCCCATATTGTATCTGCAGAGGGGATCACCATGGATCCTTCTAAGGTTGAAGCTATCACCAAATGGCCGAGACCTACATCTGCAACGGAGGTTAGAATTTTTATGGGTTTAGCTGGCTACTACCGTAGGTATTTAGAGAACTTTTCACAGTTAGCCTTACCTTTGACTAAGCTAATGAGGAAAGGAGAGAATTCGTCTGGACGGAAGAGCGAGAGAAGAGCTTTGAAGATCTTAAGCAGAAGTTAGTGACTGCACCTATTCTTACTCTCCCATCTGGCTCAGGTGGATTTCAGATATATAGTGACGCTTTAGGAAAGGGTCTAGGTTGTGTTCTCATGCAACATGGGAAAGTTATTGCATACGCATCACGACAGCTGAAACCTTATGAAGAAAACTATCCTACTCACGATTTAGAGCGTGCATCAGTTGTCTTCGCGTTGAAAATATGGAGACATTATTTGTATTGTGAATCATGTGACATATTCACCGACCACAAGAGTCTCAAGTACATCTTCACCCAGAAGGAACTGAACATGAGACAGAGGAGATGGTAAGAGCTATTGAAGGACTACGACACCAACATTCAGTACCATCCTGGTAAGGCGAATGTGGTGGCAGATGCTCTAAGCAGAAGGTCGGGTATGATTGCTGGCATCTGGATTGCAAAGGAGATCATCCGTGACCTAGAGATGACTGATATTGAGTTTTGTGTACGAGGACAGCACGGTTACTGGGCTAATCTTAGAGTGGAACCAGACTTACATTCAAGGATCAAGGAAGCTCAGAAGGACGATGGTGAGATTTGTCCTATCATTCAGAACCTTGATCAGCAGACGGAGTTTCGTGTTGACAATGACGGTATCTTATGGCAGGGCACTAGACTAGTGGTTCCTGATGACTCCACATTCAGGGAAGCTGTGCTGACTGAAGCTCACAACTCTCCATTTACCATACATCCTGGTTCTACCAAGATGTACCATGACATCAAGCAACACTTTTGGTGGAGTGGTATGAAGCAGGATGTTGTCACCTTCGTTTCTAAATGTATGATCTGCCAACAGGTGAAGATCGAACACCAGCGAGCTAGTGGTTTACAATAGCCATTAGATGTTCCAGCATGGAAGTGGGATAAAATCTCCATGGATTTTGTTACCGGTCTTCTGGTTACTCAGAAGAAGAACGACGCTATTTGGGTTATTGTTGATAGGTTGACTAAATCTGCTCATTTTTTGCCGATCCGCCAGGAGCATCCGGTCAGCAAATTAGCAGACACATTCCAGAAGGAGATCATGAGACTACATTGTACTCCATCAGAAATCATCTCTGACAGAGATCCCCGTTTCACATCACGTTTATGGAAGAGTCTGCAGAAAGCTTGAGGCACCAGACTTAAGCTCGGCACTGCCTTTCATCCTCAGACCGACGGACAGTCGGAACGTACCATTCAGACATTGGAGGACATGTTGCGGTCATGTGCTCTTTAGTGGTCAAGGAGCTGGGATGATTATATATTTCTAGTAGAGTTTGCATACAACAACAATTGGCACGCTAGCATCAAGTGTGCTCCTTTTGAGATGTTGTATGGTAGAAAGTGTCGCGCCCCAATCTGCTGGGATCAGGTGGGCGAAAGACTGCTTGAGGGTCCGGAGATGATTGAAGTGACCAATGATAAGGTCGTCGTCGCCAAGGCAAAGCTTCAGGAAGCTCGTGCTCGTCAAAAGAGCTATGCTGATAAACGTCGTAGAGATGTATCCTTCAATGTAGGTGATCACGTTTTCCTCAAGGTATCACCTGCACGAGGAGTTAAACGTTTTGGAATCAGAGGGAAGCTCAGTCCTCGCTTCATCGGACCGTTTGACATCATAGAACACGTTGGTGAATTGTCATATCGTTTAGCGTTACCGCCTCAGCTATCATACGTTCACAATGTGTTCCATGTGTCCTTACTCAGAGGATACAACTATCATCCAGTTCATGTTGTCCAGTATCCACTTGATCAGATTCGAGAGGATCTTTCATATGTCTAAGAACCAGAAAGAGTTCTTGAACGACAAGATCGTGTCATGCGGATGAAGACGATCCCTTTCGTCAAAATCCTCTAGATGGATCATCCTGAGCGGGAAGCCACTTGGGAGACGGAGGAGTCTATACGGACTTCTTAACCTCATTTCAAGTTCTAATTCGGGTATGTTTTCTTTCAGTTTGTGTTTATACAATTCGAGGACGAATTGTTCTTTTATAGGGGAAGAGTTGTAAAACCCGCATTAAAATACCATGAACAATACACATGAATAGTACCTACACGAAAATACGATAAATTTAAAACTTTCCATTTATAATATAATTTACGTGTCGCGATATTAATAACATGTAGTTACGTATATATTATAAATGTGTTAAGTACACGACATATAAAAATCACGACATTAAAACATGAACGTACACGTTAATAATTAAAATCGGGAAAACTAGGTGTTACTCCGTGGACTCCCTTTAGGCCACGGCTAGACAAGAGGAAAGGAAGGGATGGGCTTGGCCCATGACCCAACTTAAAATCCATCATAAGTAAAAACACAATAAACTTAAAACATAAATCAGTTTTTACAGAAAAGTTCTCCTCTTGCCTCCTTTTTGCCTCTTGCCGTTGGTCACCTCAACCACAAGGAACAAACCGGACAATTTTGCTTGTTGATTATTCGGGTGTACGTGATCGTGTTCATAACCCTTTTCTTTCCACGTGTTCGGTAAATTAAACACTTCTTTTTTCTTTTTAATTCTTTATGAATTCATGTTATTTATTTAACTAATCATTAAAACAAGTTAATAAAACACATGGGATTAATTAAAACATGATTTAAAGGGGGTGTTTGTGTTTGTTTTTTTCGGCCAAGCACCAAACCGAGAGCATGGGGGCTCTCGGTGGTGTTTGATTCGCCCAACCGAGACCTCATGGTTTCGGTGTGGGGTTCTCGGGGGTCGAACGCAGCAAGGGGAAACCCTGACCGCATGTCGGGGTGTGGTTTGGTTTGGACCGAGACCTATAGGGTCTCGGTGGGTTCTTTTGGCTAACAGTGGGAACCGAACAACAAGCAGGGGGAAACCGGGTTGAACCAGTGTGAACCAGTGGCCAACCGGTGTGAACCGTGGCTCGGCAATGGGTACCGCAGGCCACCAGTGGCAACCGGCTAGCCGGTCTAGCCACTGGTAGGGCTATTTGTTTCGGCTTATGGCTCGGCTTATATGTTGGACCGGGTTTCGGGCTCGAGTTAATTTTTAAAACAAGGGTTCGGGTCTTGGGTTAATTATTAAAATCAGAAAAACATGCCAATTAAATTAATTACTAGACTTTTTTATTAATTAATTTCATGACTTAGGTTAAATATTAAAATTAATATTACATGTATAACCTAAAGTATTTAACTTAGCTTAATTTAATTAAAACATGTATTTTTAATTTAGTTCTATATAACGTATAGTTTAATTAATTAACCAGTTATCTAATTAATAAGCTATAACCATGACTTGTATTAAACTATTTAAACTTTACTTATTATTTATAATCCAACTTATTTCTAATTATGGAAACTTAATATTTTTGGAAACTTACTATTTTTAGAAACTTACTATTTATAGAAACCTGCTATTTTTAGAAAGTTACTTAGTATTAAATTACAAGTATTATAATACACTAATACATGAATAATACACAATAGAGCATCAGAATACATAGAACAAGCTAATAACACATGGAATCAGTGAAACACACGTAATTCAGACAACTCATACACGTCCATACTTCTTATGTAGTATTATTCGTCAAGGCGGAGTAGTCTTCATCGTTTTTATTAGCTTCTACTGGACATAAGGTACGGATTTCCCGTCCTTCAGTAAGGACAATCTCTTCCTTCATTAGGATCTCCCGTATGCAGCCAACTATTTTCCCCAGTAGTTACAGATTAAATGCTTATGTTTTATTAGTTGCCTTAGCCATATACATGCATGACCAGTTTCACCTAGTTATGGAGGTACCATAACCATAACATTAGAGGCACTAGTGTTATGACTTCACCACGGCGGAGTGATAGCTCGTGGTGTCCCATTCAGTTATTTGGCCATTATATTTATTATGTTATCATGTGGGGCTTATGGGTGCATCCTAGTTACATGTGTCAGTCAGGATTTCATGGTGAATATGGTGTGTGCCTTGCATCCTTCACAAGGAGTTGATCCCTCCTACCCATTACCAAATTAATTAGAGGCATCCCCTCTAACTTGCATGAGGAGGTCACCCCTCCAAGTATTCATGCACGTTGTTGACCTCATGACCTATATTGGCTTTTAGTATATTAACTAATACAGATTTTCATAAGTAACATAAGCTATGTTTTCAGAACTAGGTTTTCCAGGACTTATTCATTTCCGCTGCTATTCATGCTTTATGCTATTTATATGCTTTCATATTCTATGTCTTCCATGCTTTATTGTATATCTATGCACTGAGCATTATGCTCAACCGTCTACTTTTCCATGTTCCCAAACGGCAGGTACCCAAGGTCGCAAGTAGGAACTCCAGAGTATGTGCATTCGGATTGGAAGCTATCCGGCCTCTTTTACCTTATGCATTTATTCCTCTTTATCATACTTTACTTCTTTTGGACATTGTTTAGTCCTTTTATTTATAGTAATTAATATTGCTTGTGTGTGAGTTACTAGACTACCGATGTTTGATATCGATATTTCTATTTATGGTCATGAATGTTTAGACATTTACCTTACATGCTTTGATGACACGCCATAATTTACTGTAGCATCCCATCTTAACAAATTGGGTGTTATAGTAGGAGTTTGGATGACATGACACTGATTTTTCTAAAGAATAAGTAGATACAAAAATAGCAATGCCAAACTCCCCACATATCAGACTTGCAATTGTTATAAGTTATAACCAAATTTATTAAGTTTCACTTAAATGGATGATTAATAAAAAACGTGCACACTCATTCGTTGGGTGATGGAATACATCTACTTGACCGTATGAACTAGTAGTTAAATCAATTTCAGTCTAGGGTGTTGTTCATATGGAGTTGTGTGGGAGTTCTTACGATGAGAACGTGTTTTAAGTGTATGAATTGGTTGATTGGGTCTTTCCTAAGGTCTGATATCTTGATAGTTATTAAGGGCATGGAAGTTATTCAAGTAATTACTTATGAGCCAAACATTAAATTTGAAGCTCTTGACTCTTTTGTAAAATGGGTTGGGTGAAATTTTTCTGAAACAAACCTTAGTTTTCAGGCAATTGAGAAAGTGAAGACGGACAACCAAGATAAGTTATACCAAAATGTAAAGATCTTTGAGTGTGACGGTTCCAAAGTCATGAATGATGTATATTGTGAGCTGATGATCAGAAATGTAATGGTTGGGTTTGACCATATCCAAGATTTTAAATCTAGCGCCCAAGTTCAGATTTTTGATATCATCTTCTGTTTTTGGATGTCATTTATTAAGTTGCCGACAAACTCAAGATAGAATGAAAATTAAATAAACCATTTGCTAGGCATTGTTGGGAAAAAGGACCCACGTAGAACTGGGGAAAAATAAGTTATCAACACTCGCATGTCAGCTGATATGATGATTAAATCGATTACAAGAGACAATGTTTTCACAGCAAAAGCCATTGCCAAACTGTGGGATACATGAAGCTGCTTAACATTTATACAAACCATAAATGGTAGGCGAGGAACTTCGTAAGAACACAGATGAGGAGAGAAGGAAATGGAGTCAAGAGTGGCAGATTTTGGAGTGGTGAAGCTCATCATTTGTGATGATCAATGTTAGTGACTGTAGCGTTCTATGGTCACATCGCTCCTGGTATGTATCTTTTGGATTAATTAATATGTAATTCAGTCAAGATTAATGTGAAATATTTTATACTTCTATTTGTTTGTCTGAATGAGGTGTTAATGGTGAACAATAGATAGCTCGCTAAGCTAAAAAAATGTAATTGTCATAGCATTTGCATTGCATTATAATCACAAGTTTTAGCCTCCAAACTAGCAAATAATTGTTCCCGTAATAGACATTAAAGATGCCTCAAGATCAACTAGCCTCTCTGAGATTCTTCAAGATCATAAGCAAGTGATAAACGAACCTTTTCCAAATCATTTTGGAGCTTTTCCTTTTCGATTTCGTATAGTTCAACTCTTTTAGCAATTTTATTGCAATTTTATTACATAGATGGCACTGGTCTTGAAATACAGCAATTTGCGAGCTTCTTACGTGGTACTTTCTACATATTCAAAGGAAGCTCTTGGTGTAAGTTTATTAGTTATTTTTTTATATATTTTTTAATAAGTCTTTTGTTTAATAAGTCTTTTGTTTGAATTATATCTCAAGTGAATGACCTATTGATATTAAGCAGGATATCACAATACATATTTCAGGTACAAAAACATGCAAGTTTTTAGTCAAGATATTATATATTTCTATCAGATCATATGATATTGGTTTCTATAGTGAAACTGTTTGCCAATGTAGTAAGTTTAGTCAGTTAATAGTTCTTTTTGCAAACGTCTGTTATAATTTATTTTTATTGATACTTGTTGCATTTGGTTTCTATTGGCTAATTAAATAGCTAAATGTAATTTGTATCACATCCATGGCCTCAGAATGGTTTTTAGCAAAGAGGAGCAATTGGGGTTGATTCTAATATTCAATCAAGCGATGTGACCAGAAAATACCTATGGTACTTGAAATGAAAGAGAGTGTTGAGAAGGATCTTGAAGTGTACAGAACAGGTGCGCCTAGTAGTGTTACTTTATCTCAACTCTGTATATAACGAAGGTGAAAAGCCGGTATAAGATTTTTAATCTTTCTGAATAAAGGTACAAACCCAAAGCACACTTACATGAATTTTTTGTACATGGAATTAGTTGCAATTCTTGCCATATAAAACGTAAATTTGTCTTTGAAATATCCCCATAAACGCGTTAAAGTATAAGTTTGTTTGTAGGTTATCTATTTCATGACATTGAAGAAAAAGGTTATAAATAATCCATAGTTATTATGTAGCCAGTACTTCCAGTATCCCATATGTTAATTAGACACCCAAAAGGCAAATTAGTATGTTTATTTGTGGAATAAAATCACTATATTTGATACTGATACATAGGTTAAAAGTGTGTGACCCCGACTCACGTAGTGGATCAAATACCTTACACACTTCACAAAACAAATAAAAAAAGCCTAAAAGCACAGTACAAGATCCTAAATGGATCAAATACCTTGCAAACTAAAACAACTAAGATACTGACCAAAACCCCAAGACCCACCTTTAGGGCTGAGCACCGGTCCGGACCGGCCAAGATCGGACCAGACCGAGGACCGAAATGGTCCAAAACCCTGGATCAAGACCGGACCGAAATGGTCCGGTGCGGTCCGGGTTGGTCCGGTCCGGTTCGGTCCTCGGTCCGGTCTGGTCCTATTAGGCATAATCGATAAGATTTTTATAAGACTGAACCGGACCGAGGACTAAATTCGTCCAAAACCCCGGACCGAGGACCGGATCGAAATTGTTCGGTCAGGTCCGGTTCAGTCTGGTCCGGTCCGGTTTTCTGGTCCAGGTCGGTTTTGGGTCTGCCGTGCTCAGCCTGACCCACCTTTACAAATAAAACGCACATCGGGTGGGAAAAGGGACCAAACAATCATGTATAATAATAAACTTAAAATGAGTAGTTAATCAGTTCTGCATAACCACACCAGACAACAAAATTGTTTTCTGGGGCAGATTTTAGTAACAATAACTACTCATTTTAAATACATTGTGTATTTGTTATATCTGTGTAATGTCAATCAGTTCTACGTAACCACACTAGACAACAAAGCTGTTTTTCCGGTGGTAGATTTCAGTGACATATTTACTCGATTAAGATTTTACTATTACTAGACGAGTACCCCTGCATAGCGACGGAACTTATTATTGGTAAATAATTAACGATATGCGATACTGTAAGTGTTTCAGTTAACGTTCAAAAGAAAACATGAAAAGATCTAAATGAAATTGCAAACTTTCGTAACATGCGTTCAATTCTTAACATGCATCAAATAACATATTCAAACATTTAGTGAAACATAACATTAATAGACGATTACACGTGCATAGCTACGAGATTTTATTGTAGCATATAGATGTAATGATATTTTGTGTGTCCCTTAACACAACACTTACGAGTTTAATTTGTAGTTATTATGGGGAAAAAGAAATTATAAACAAAAAATATTGAAAGTGCAATGAATGTAATTAAGTTGTGAGATTATGATTATACACAAAAACTGAAAGTATCATAATGTTATTACAAAAACATTGTAACATACGATAATTGAAATAAAACAAAAATTCTTAGCATGTATAACGTTATAACATACGATAATCCAATTAAAGAAAATTCTTAAAATATATAACGTAAAACATCTTGGTACACAACATTTTCTATCCTAAATCGCTCTTTCTATTGAAGGTCTTCAAGTTATCAACCTAAATCAGTTAGTGTAGACCACTTCTCTAATGCAGTTGCAGAGTATACAAAAGTTAATTTTGAGGCTTCTATGTCATTCTTTGTCATTGCATCAAATAGAAACTACAAAAAAAAAATGCATCTTGTAGCATTATTGCATAGATAAGAACTCCAATGTACGTAATGAGTTAAAAGAATTCAAAGACAAGTTGATTGTTTCAATTGTAACAAAAAACTCACAAACTCAATTATTAGACAAACGTATGGTTCTGCGAGATATACTGTGTGAATTTTGGGTCAAAAGGTAAATGTAAGTACAAAGCACAATCCTCAACAAGAATGCCTTAGAAGGAAAAATTACGAACTATGATAGTGGTGCATTACCCTCACTCAGCAAGACTGCATCAGTGATTTGACCAAGGACTCGCCAGCTCATGTAGATCAAAAAATAGGTGCATTACCCGCACTCAGCAAGTCTGCATTAGTGGTTTGACCAAGGACTCGCCAGGTCATTCAGTTCAATGTTCTCTATGACTTGCCCTACTTTGATAAGCTTGTATATAACATGTTGCAACAATTAGTACTTGGCGGGCATTCCAGATGTTTGGAATTAAATTTTGTATGTTCGTCTTGAGTCTAACATTAGAGACAGATGCATTCAATAAATCATGCAACATATTCACTTTCTCAAAATGTATTGTGGATTTGCTATATAAGATCCGGTGGTCTAACATGGTAGAATATGGTGGTGGTAGCCATTGTTCAAAGAGAGAGAAGAGAGGTTGTGTGTGTAAAAGAAAGAAAATGAATTAAAGTGAAAAATGACACAAGCAACACCCCTCCTTAGAAGCTAAGGAGGGGTATATATAGTCACACACGATACACATAACTATACATGAACCTAGTCTAGTCTAAGCGTGTGTGACTATGATAACTAATGGGAATTCTTAAATGTCGTCACATAAAGTGAGTTTCCAACAATCTTCCCCCATGGGACGACGTGTAGAATTCCTTACAATATTTTTCCTAACAAGTACATAATGATAAAGAACAAGAGCTTCCATGAAGCGTCCAATGCTGATGATGTCTTCTGAGGCCTTTGACTTCAAAACGACTCATCTTTAAGTAACTTGTAGTAGAAATACTGTAACGGAACGAGCTAAGTAACTCATACACTTCTGGTTAAGGAGAAGCTTCTGAATTAGCTTCCCCCTAATTCATGCCACATAAACTTAATGTAGAAGCTTTTAAATAGCTTCCCCCTAAACCGACAATCCTCGTAAGCAACTTCAAAGCTTATAATAAAGCTTAGAATGATTAAGCGCACAGCGGAATCTGACAAGCAAATCCCATCATATAACATGATAACGTTGCTAAGAGGGATTGAAAGTAAGGGGCACACCAAGTAGATCAACAACTTCTCTTCTCACGCTTGAATAATTCTTCTGAATTTTTCTTCCCCCTGAGAGTTCAAGTTATGCATACCAGAAAGAATCAAGACATTTCTTCCCCCACATAGTTGAAGAAAGTAAATCAATCCCAACTATGAAGCTCAAATACTGAAGTGGACACTTTATCCCATTCATGAAGTTGACATCGTAACACCAGAGTTAATTAAGTCCCGGAAATGCACATATCTTCTTCCGGAGATGCACTAGAGTCAATTAAGTCCCGGGAAAGCATATAGGATAATGATGATGTTTAATTGCAAAATCAAACAATTAAACCTCGAATCAGTAGTGTACCATTTAGAGATTGATAACGCCACGAGTTAAAACACTGATTTTCTCTGCGGCTATGACAAATGTCATCCCGGAATGTCTTCAAATCAAAAGAAGGTATGAAGTTCATCACGTGTACTCGTTGTGCGTTCAATGTGTCTTCTTCTTCCCCCTTGATGGTTTCGAAACTCGGAACCATCAACAAATCGTACGCACATGAACCTGAAATCTCGTGAGAATAATAAATAAGCTGAATTTTATATTTTGTGAGAATCAGCTGTTGATCGAAAATCTCTTCTCATAAACTCTCCATGGCCACCTTTACCAACCCACTTGAAAGCAATTTGAAGTGACCATTGATTGAATGAACCAGATACATCAAACGTGAAACTGAATAAGAATCCTTCGATCTTGTGACTTAAGCTTGCACTATTGTTGAATGAAGAACGATGGAGAAATCTCTAAGTACTCAATGCATCACTGAAGAAGTCTATAAGCACAACACCTCTTGAAATTATCCACGTCGACTTAGCGCGTGACACTGAGTACAACAATGTAACCCCTTTAAGTGATAGTTATCCGAGTCATCAACCAGCCACCCCGAACCCGGAAACCAGATAAACAAGTCTTCATTCTAAGATTAAGCACGAGCAAGTTATTATGAAAGATAAAATAAGTACACGCCTTTAAAAAATCCGTCTTCAACGTCACGTAATTAATACCCGATCAAACAAAATCTGTAGCCACTAAAAAATCGCCCAATTTTTTCTTGGTCTCGTCTCAAATAAATTTTGTCACATTTGTCTCGTTACTTGTCTAAAAATGTTGTCACTTTCGTCTCGTCTTTTTGTCACTTTTAAAATAGGTAAATCAAAATTTTTTAACATTTATCATAATGAAATGATAAATAAAATTTTGAAATAACAATTTTTCAACATTGAACAAAAAAACTATAGGCCCGTGAAAAACACATTCACACAATATTCGGCCCAATGCACACTTCTGGCCCAAATCACAAACCAAAATTACCCGGTCCATCCAAGTCACTAGGGATATAAAGTGGTCCTAACCCTAATATCAATCTCACACAACTTACAGATAACTCTGTCCCATCTCTCACACCTACCATCACTCATCTTACTCCTACCAAACTTCAACAGTTACCTTCACCTCGTAACATACGCCCCCTAAATCATCCAACCTCATCTCACTTCTCAAACCAAACTTAATCCTTACACCCCTAAAATCTTAATATCCTACCGAATCAAACATAAATCGGAACCAAGGTGAAACCAAGAAATATGAGGCTTCAAGAGCAACAAATTGATCTCGGGTAGGTGATGCATGTCGATTATCTTCATAGAAATCGAAAAATAAACATGGTTTTCGTTTTGAGTTCATACCGAAATCAAACAAATGGATTATAACAAACATGTTATAAATCATGGCGTGATTTCGAATATTAAAAATATGGGAGAAACCAAACATAATTCGATCTATGATGGGTTATCTCGAACTTACAAGATCTAAAAGATCTTTCAAAGTTTGATGAATCTGAGATTAAATTTACTTTAATTGATTCGAGTCAGTTTTGATTATAGATAGGTTAGGTGTCGATGGGTGTAGGTTTAGATTTGTGGATTTGTTAAGGAGTGAAAAGGTGGGCTTGTTAGATTAAACTCAGTGAGTTAACTGAGTCAACTCGGTAATTACCGAGTTGACTCGGTTGTGTTGGTTTTGGTTTTGGTTTTGGTCACATATTTGGTCCACTGGTTTTATAAACAGTCCATCGGAATGTTAATAGAAATCCCATCGGAATGTTTTTGTGTTTGAGTCAAAGTAATGTTTTCAGAAAAAAAATAAGGCACCATCGGAATGATTTGTAGTCTCCATCGTAATGTTTTTAAGTATTCATCGGAATCAAACAAACACCCCATCGGAATGGCTATCCGAATAATCATCGGAATGACCATCCAAATAATCATCCGAATCCCCATCAGAAACCCCATCTGAATCCCCATCGGAAAAGGGTTTTGACCCTTTTTCATGTTTTCCCGAAAAATATGGATCTGTTATCTGGATCTTATCAATCTGCATAAAAAGAATAAAGAAACCCAGGAAACAATACCACAACTTAGAAGACTTTGACCATGAAAGAATATAAGACCTGGACCAATGACTATTCACAAAACCATGACTGTATCTTGTGACAATGACGGTAAAAATAGTAACAAAAAAACTTGACCAACGTGACAAAAAAATTTAATAGATCGAGACATAAAAAAATATAGACCACCAAATCGAAAACAATAAACACGAATACGATCCAAGGATGGAACCGAGGCTCTAATACCAATTGTGGATTTGCTATATAAGATCTGGTGGTCTAACATGGTGGAATATGGTGGTGGTAGCCATTGTTGAAAGAGAGAAAAGAGAGGTTGTGTGTGTAAAAGAAAGAAAATGAATTAAAGTGAAAAATGACACAAGCAACACCCCTCCTTGGAAGCTAAGGAGGGGTATATA
The DNA here is from genome assembly GCA_025667525.1 of Glebionis coronaria. Taxonomy (NCBI): domain Eukaryota; kingdom Viridiplantae; phylum Streptophyta; class Magnoliopsida; order Asterales; family Asteraceae; genus Glebionis; species Glebionis coronaria. The sequence goes on along the minus strand of JANFOE010001461.1, from coordinate 39,299 downwards.
TAGTCACACACGATACACATAACTATACATGAACCTAGTCTAGTCTAAGCATGTGTGACTATGATAACTAATGGGAATTCTTAAATGCCGTCACATAAAGTGAGTTTCCAACATTTATAGTTCATCAAAAGAAGAAAGAAAGTGCTTTTTCACTTTAATTATCCATTAGTGTTCGAGGCTATGATGGAGATAATGGGCCTGTCAATGGAGATGCTTTTACATTTTATAAGTTACTATTTCTAACGCAAGCGTACCAAAATCTACATGTGTAGACCGCAAAGTCACATATGACACCAACTATATGTACAAAAGGGAAACAAATATATGTTTGTAAAATTTAAGCAAAATTTTGTGATCTTTTATAAAAGCTTCAGTCTAAACTTACATGTAGCAAAATTAGAAACAACATCAAATGATACGACAATTTAGGTTGTGTCGTAGCGGTCACATCCATCAAAACCTCCATAAAAAATACTTTTCAAGAACTTTAGCAGCAAACAGTCCTGGCCAAGCCATGGTCTTGTGTTAGTTTGTGTATTAACAATAAGATGGGTCTGTATTATGAACCTCAAAAAGAATGAGAGAACCTGAGACCCCTTTATCCATTCCCCATATCAAAATCTAGCATTGTAATGTTGGCGTGACCATTCACGGTCGCCTAAATCAACATAAGCCAACATAACACCTGGGAATAAGAAAGTCACGTATATAAATGAAGAAAATAAAAGGAATAATAGAAAAAGGTTAGAAAAATGTAGTAAAAGGTGCATATACCTTCACGGCGAGCACTTCCAAGCACACCATTTTTTGCATTTGTTTAATAAAGACTATTTGACAATTTTTAAACTGTTACGCATGTCACGACTACTGAAAGCAGCGCATAATCTTCTCTTCTGTTCAACGGCACACAAACGAATCTCATCTAAAAAAGGAAAACATGCTAAAGAACCTAGGACCACAAAGATGGTAACATTAATATTGTATACACAACAAACTAAAATACACACATAGCAACAAACACAAAGTAGACAAAAAGACCTGCATGATGCAAGTTAAATTGTACATGTTCAGGTAACTATACAGTCCCAAAAGCTACGTGCTGGTCACTTGCACCCAATGAGAGTCGATCATATTTATAACCACCATACCCATTATAATAGCCAAAATAAAACACTTCCCAAAGCTCGAGTAAAAGTCACATGTGTATTTCTTAAAGAACCAACCACTTCCCAAAGCTCGAGTAAAAGTCGAATATGGACTAAAAAGTCAATATACTGACCATTTTATATAGAGATATTTGGAAAAGGGAACATTTTTTCTTGAAATCAATATTAATTGGTCATGCCAGGTCTTGCAAAATGCGTTTTAATCTGTTACTCTTGTTTGTTATCACGAAAAACTAATAGTTTAATTCACAAGCACAAGCAACAATAAAAAAAATTAGTAAATCGAGAAGTGAAATAGTATACCTCGTTCTCTTAATCAAGCAGTTGTTAGTAAGTCAATGAGTAATTGACACGAGGCTCGTTCCCGATGAAGTGCAAACATTTCGCCATTTTCAAACTCGATGCTTTTTATCAAAACACTTATAACAGATATTAGTGATGCCACCTTTGAACAACTAAGTACGAATAGCAAATCAATAAAGCATAATCTATGCAATCATAAGATTTGTAAAATGTGTTAAGTTCAAGATAATTTTCATTGCCTTCTAAGGAACACCTGTATTGATACGAAACCAATGTCCTTTGACTCCACCAAATATACCATACATATAAACAACCCTATTTGATTCCTACAACTCATTATTAACAACCTCATATTAATGTGGTCACATTTATGCATAAATCAAAACACCAAAACCCCATAACTATGCACAAGCTACACAAAAACTAAAACCGAAAAATGGAATAAAAGCTACTTTTCACATGCCTTTTTAATTTAAAGTGATCCACATACACCCAATCATCCAAAAGAGGTGTTTCAAGTAATTTTCCGTTTCAAGCAAACACTAAAAAAACGAAAACACATATTCGCAAACTTGAGTTTAAGAGTCGATTTGAATTTAAAGGAAACAAACATTGAAAGCATACCCCAAGGCAAATTCTATGAGAACTTTCATCAAACACATGATAGGCACGAATCCATCCAGCAATGAACCACAACATCTTCACTAAATCCCCTTCACATTCATCCAACAAACGAAACATCATACATTACAATCCAAAATTTAGGCAAAGCGAAAATCAAATATAAGATATTAGATTAGACTAAAAAAATCAAATCTACCCAAAGCAACAACCAATACCACCAACCGAAACTACCTTGAAACCATCTACACCATCAAGAGACGATGGTGGATTCGGCAGATGCGGTTGCAATAAAGATGATGGTGGCGGCAGTATTCTTGTTTGTATTAGGGTTTAGAAAAGTTGAATAATGTTTTTGTGTGTTAATGTGGTTTTAATTATTTTTTATTTTTAAATAAATTAACAAAAATAGGATTAATTAAGCGTATAAAAGAAGAGTGGGTTAGAAATGGTATGGAAGTGTTGAATCTCAGTGTTTGCAATATTTTTTATATATGGAATTGTTGAAAATTCAACTTTTTTTAACTTTTTTGATCAGGTCATTATAAGGTAAGTATAGAAGTATAGATATAGATATGAGATAAGGTCTTCCTCTATGTTGCACGGAAACACTCATCGGGTGTCGTGCCCGTCCCGGAAACGTTTCGAAAACAGGAAACGGCTGGAAACGCTCGTAAACGCGGCGAAAACGTTTCTCCAAAAAGAGAAACGTTTCATGAAGATTGGAAACGCCGAGGCTCTAGCAGAATCGCGAAGGGAAACGTTCTTGGGCTTTTAACACGTTTCTGGGCTAATTTTTTGGGTCATGAAACATTTTTTTGTCCATTTTTTTTGTATATACATATGGTAGGTCGTTATATTTTCTAACAAACCTCTAAAAGTTGACTATCGGTATTTGTTTATTCTTAAATATATGTTTTGTCTCACTATCAATATTTATTTTTTCTTTCTTTATCGGTTAAAGATTCATGTTTATTTAATTTATTAATATATATATATATATATATATATATATATATATATATATATATATATATATATATATATATATATATATATATATATATATATATATATATATATATATATATATATATATATATATATATATATATATATATATATATATATATATATATATATATATGTAATACAAAAACGTTTCCAGCCGTACCCGTTTCATGGATTTTCGGGCATTGACGTTTCTAAGTACCCGTCCCCGTTCCTGTCCCTGTCCCCGTTTCCATATGCGTGAAACATAGGTCTTCCTTTCTTCACAATAATGTATTTGTTCTTTTTCTCTTCGGTTTAGCCATATATGTTTTTAATCAGTAACACTAAATACTTCGGTCTATACACTCTTCTAAGTTTTTAATCAGTAACACCAAATACTAAAATCATATTACAGGGCTTCCAGGAGTGACCGAAGCTTTCACCTTAGCCAGATAGTCCTTGCTTTTCGAAGTAAAAAGTAAGCTCAATGGCTCCGCTATGACTTACACATGTCACTTATGTAACAAAGGGTGTAGAAGTGCTAAAGCTCATGCTCAACATCTAAAATCTTGAACTCACACGCTGCGGGTTTCATAGACTGGTCAGGAAGACGAGGTTAACATTGTGAATAAGTACACTCAAGAGGAATATGATGATGAAAGTGACGGAAGTGATGAATGGGTTGAGGTTACTGGGAACGATGAATTGGTTGGTCAAATGGGATCATCTTCCCTCATATGGTCGTGAATGAATCACCAAATACTGATGGTGGTAGTGGTGAGGATATAGATGAAGAAGACGAAAAGATGGATCCAACGTGTTGCTTTATGTGGGAATTGTGATAAAGAGCATAAAACTATTAAAAGTTGTATGGTTCATTTGCACAAGTATCATGGATTTTTTGTACCTGGCGTCATGAAGACGCAATTCATGTTCTCTTAAAAGTCATGTTATTTGGTTTCCTTCTTATAGAAAAGAACTCAAATTCATATCTATACTACTTTATAAATCATTTGGGACCTTTTTAAAATAGCAAAGCTAAAAATTCAGACATTTTTACCTACTAAATAAAGCAAGTTGTTGATATCTTCATCAACATTATATACTATAACATTTTCTAACAACCTTTTGTAACAACTTTTTAAAATAACATTTTTTCTTTTAAATTAAAAAATCTCCTTATTTATTTATTATTTTTATAATCTAATTTCATATATTTTTTAAAATTTTGTGCTTTTTAATTCGATATCCATTTTGATATATTTTTATCAACTTTTTGTCATTTTCAATTTTAGTGGGTTTTTTAATATTTGTTAATCTCAAAATTTATTATTAGTAGGTACTCGTCGCCGCATTATGCGGGTACCGTTCTAAGTGTTTCTTTAAGCTCGGTTATTCATATCAGCTTCGTCAGTTATGTTTTACATAGTTATATATGTGATAGCACAATCAAACACTCAATGCTAAGTAACTAGACGTATTTTATATTTTTATGTGTTTATTGCCTTGGATTGTCTTCAGATTGGTTAAATTATATGTTTATTACGTTTAGATAAACAACTCTATATATATCTTCATGAAGTAAACTTGCGTATCGCAGTTCTAAAAAGAAATAAGAAAATACGTAATTTGGTAAACAATCCCATACGTGCTTATATGTTGTAAATATTGTAGCCGTTGCAAGAAAGGTCTCAAAAAATTGTGTTGTGTCAAAAATGACAATAACAAAAAATCTACAATCAAGGTTCTTTATAAGCAATTCTTAATACCTATAAGTCTATTTGTTTTTTTCCTGAACATTAAATTAAGTGAATGTTTGGGATTGTGTTTGTAAATATATTATTTATTTATTTTATTTTTAAAATAGAGATAAACTAAAATTAGTGTTTGGATAATAAATGGGAACAAATGATTATTTGCGTTTAGAAGGTTTTAAAATGGAGTTTTGAAAAAGTAAGTGAGGAGCTACTTATTCCATTTTTAAAATGGAGAAAAGTTAAAATTAGTTTTTCTTAGTCATTTTACTTATCAAATAATCAAATTTGCCAAACATACAAAAAACTGATTATCTGATTTTTGCAATTTCAAACAGTATAATCAAATCCAAACACTGTTTTCTACAATAACGTTTCTAATATGATGATTATCTGATTATTTATTTCCAAAATGAATAATATTTTTTCAATAAGCAATTCCAAACACTCTTTAAATGTATCATTCTTACTCTTATTAGTAGACCTTAGTTTAAAATAATATTCATTTTAACGTTGTGTATGGAGCATTTTATTACTTTTATTTTTTAAGATATTTTTTAAGCTAGCCGTTTATTGAACGTGCCTAAAACGTTTGGTAAGATTGGTGATATTGTAGATATAACTCGAATGAATATATCTCCATCCAATACTAAAATGCTCTTCCAGATGAATGGTGAGAAGACGGTTTTCATTTTTGTATGTTTTGCAATGACCATAAATAAAAGCGAACTTTATCTAAGGTGGTGTTTGTTTCGTTAAGATGTTTTGGGTCTGAATCTGACTACCACCTCTTACTGGTAAGAGGCGGTCGTAATGTCTGAATCTAAACAAAAATTTGTTGTTTGTTTTTTAATTATCTGAATGGTTTTTGTTATCTATTTTTTTAAAAGTGTATAATATATTAACCAAACTAAATTCGACCCAAATTTATAAACCTGTAACTACAAAATTTTAGGCCCAATTCTGTCTTGTAAAAATAAAAATTTAAGCCCAACTTTATTATAACCCAAATAAATGATAGTCCTAAACCTAAGGATATAATGTACCCTATTTCTCATTTCACACGCCTCCAAACAAAACACAGCCTCTTTTTTACTTATCTTATCCTAGATGACTTTTGTTGGTTCATCTCTTCCAAAATGAATCCCAAACACCAATATCTTTCTGTTTACACCACATACAAATACTAGTTCTTGTAAAAATCTAACGAAGTAATTTCGTGAAGGCAGCGGCTAGACGTGAACGACGTGGTTGAAGGCCTTTGTGTGGGTACAGTGTGGTGAAAGATTTGAAGGGTTTGATGGGTGTGAGATGATTGGCCAAGAGGCAGAAACACATTAAACGCGGTCTTAAAAATTGGTCAGACTTGCTCATCACCTCTGACCGAGTCAGACAATATACATCTAACCGCGTTTGAATATAAACAAAAAAACAAACAATGATTATGTCTGACCGCCTCTTATTGGTCAGATTCAGAGATTGTTCAGACTTTTTTTAAAAAACAAACACATCCTAAATGTCCAATTTTTTCTCATGATTAATTATGTTACTGTTTCAAGAGTGAAAAACAAAAAAGTCTTAAAATATTGTGTTGTCATAAAAAATAAAACTTTTTATAAAAAAAGTTTTGCACCGGCTTAATTTGCATTGTTTTATTTATTTTATAAACATTTGTTACTTTTAGTTTTAAATACTATTTTCATAACTTGATGTAATCAATTACTCTGCTTTTTCGTATATATAGTATTTGACAAATATATTGTTCGTTAAGTTTATTATTATAAATGATTATTTAAGTTTTATATACTTTGTTCCTTTAGTTGAACACGTCTTTTTCTTTGCGATATAAGATCACAATATTTGCATGTGTAACATGTTTTTTGCTTTTTAATTACCTCGAACACTTTAACTCTTAAATGATTTTCTTTCTACAAATATAAAAAAGTTTTGCACCGGCTTAATTTGCATTGCTTTATTTATTTTATAAACATTTGTTACTTTTAGTTTTAAATACTATTTTCATAACTTGATGTAATCAACTACTCTGCTTTTTCGTATATATAGTATTTGACAAATATATTGTTCGTTAAGTTTATTATTATAAATGATTATTTAAGTTTTATATACTTTGTTCCTTTAGTTGAACACGTCTTTTTCTTTGCGATATAAAATCACAATATTTGCATGTGTAACATGTTTTTTGCTTTTTAATTACCTCGAACACTTTAACTCTTAAATGATTTTCTTTCTACAAACAATTTATATAAGTTATGAAGTTTTTCAATATTGCATTAATCTATATACTTTGTTTAAATTAAACTTATTTTCTTAAAACATTTTTCTAAAGCAACCCGTCTATCGGACGGGTCTTGAATCAACAAGTATTGCTGACTATTTCAGTAACTGTGATATCGATAGAAAGAAGTTTCTCAAAACTAAAATTGTTTGAAGTTACATGAAGTCCACAATGTCGCAAGAGAGACTAAAATGACTTACATTAATAGCAATCGAGAACGGACTATTGGAAAGTGTTGATTATGAAGCATTAATCAACAACTTTGCCTTAAAGAATGTAAGGAGAACGACATTGTTAAAGAAATAAGATGCATTTTTTTTTTTTTTTGGCAAAAACAACATAACATTGAACTTCAACAAAGTTGAAGAAAACGAATACAACAAGAGACGAGATCCCTAAACAAATGACAACACCATTTGACGAAAGATCTCATGAAAAGAAACTACTTAAACCTATGTTTATTGGAAAGACACTTAAACGAAAACTAGATGTTGAATAAGAACATATTGATCCCATTTGGATCCGATTAATGTGAGAAGAAACATGATGTTGTATTACGAGCAAAACACATAAGGAGTGAGCAACCAGAGCCTTTGAATCCAATAGGATCTTTTAACCATGAAATAGCAATTTTCCTTCCAAGAATGAAGATGATAACGCGACATGTTGAAAGGCTTTATACCTTTGCACTACATGCAAACATCCTTGGCACCAATATGAAATAAGAGAAAAGGAGCCGGCTTATACGCACAAATGAGCACACCTAATCTTCTTGTAGAAATAGAATAGACCACAACTTTATATTCGTACTCATTCCCGGAGTGCTCCAAAAGACGAACATCGTTCACGACGAAGGTGAACTACCCCTACGATCTAATTCATGAAGAAAATCATCAAAGACATCATTTTTAGAGCGTGTAGGTTTACCATCCAAAGTGATACCTAGCGAGGCTCCTATAAGATTGAGATTGCTTTGATAATCATCTTCACCATCTGAAGAATCATCAATTGAGGCAGAACTCAAATGCAAATCTTTTTTAACTTCTTTTGTCTCTTTCTTGCTCTGCTTTTTGTTAAGCCACCGGATACATCTTTGTTTTTTAAGTTTGACTTTTTGTCTTGTACAATCTTGACAAACCTTAGAGCCTTGCAACAAATTGGTGACAATCCACATTTCTAGCCTTGCTACAATAAGATGCACTCTTTATAAGTATTTGTTAGAGACTTTATTAATTTTGAAAATTGTATTTAAATTATTCCCGTTTAAGAGACCTAAGTTATTGATAATTGAACAGGACACCTAAAATCCATAAAACGATTTGGCTTGAGTCCAAATATGGTGTCACCAAACAATAAATTTATTATATCTTTCATCCTAAGAGGCAACCAAACGTACCCTTAATATCTTGTCAAAACAAAACCTAAACCGAAGTAATCAACCAAAACGGACCGTAATTCAATCCTAGTAGCGTTTTAGTTTCTATCATTCAATTTCCTTTAAAATCCAAGTGTCACACAAATACGTTTTCTAGTTCTCATATCGCTAGTAAGAAGTGAATTATAAACAGATTTAGAAGATGAAAAGCAAAACAGGACCATTTCTAACATTTTACACTTTGATACTGTATGAATACGGTATTTTAAACTATAATGATTTGTAAGAACAGCTTAAGGAGCTAGGAATTTGTCAACTCTGATATTAGTTGACCTCGAAAGAAACTTCATGCAAATGGGAGGATTAACACCTGTTAAAGCAAGTATCGAACTCGGTAGAGTCCAGATCCCATCACCACAAATCAAACCCGAAGCCACTGCAGGCCCAAATGCAGCCGCTTTCTCCTTGTTAATCTTTGACCAAATGAATAATATCAAGCTTCCAACACACATGTCAATAGCAAAGTAGCCTCCGATATAGAAAGGAATTGCGATTGCCATTGGAATGGGAATAAACCTCGCCACGTTTTTTCCCACAGCGTCTCTCATCCCATTCACGAACATAGCAAAAGCAAAGAATATATAGCAAAGCATGATGCATTTATCGGGTAATGCTGAAAATCCTTCAACTCCCAATATGGCCATGTTTCGATAAATGAGAGCATAGGGTGCAGGATATTTGGAACCAAGAACTCCAAGATCGTCAAAAGCTTTGTAGAAGAGCCAGAATACACAGGGAGCGATAACGCAACCCATCGCAGTCCCGATCACTTGGCTCACAAACATTGACCGAGGTGAAGCCAAGGTCATGTAACCGGTTTTGAAATCCTGCATCAAGTCAGAAGCAGTTGAGACGATGTTCATCATGACCCCACATGCCGCTAATCCAGCTAGAACACCCCCATTTGACCCACTAGCCCAAGCTCCTATTACAAAGATGGCGAGCTTTCCATAGGTTGATGCTAAGGACCAGTCAGTGAGTCCACATCCGTAAGCATTACAGAATGCTAATGCAGGGGCAACAACGTAAATAGCAGCTATGTAGTACCACTTGAGTTGATGGAAGATGTGTGGAAGAGTAGCAGCTGAGACTATAGCGATGGTTAGATAGCCAACAATTGCAATCCACGTAGGAATTTGATCCTTGAGAAAAAGACGTGCGCGTTTCTCATCATCATAAGATAGAGAAGGAAGATCAGGCGGTGAATTACCGCTAATGGAGACATCGCCTTTGATTTTTGATTCATTAAATTGACGATATAATCCGAACAAAGTGTAACCAAGTACTTTAATGAAGTTGTAGAGTCCGTCGCCTAGGATCATGGATATGCCGATGAATACCTAAAATCGGATAATGTTAAAAGCGACTTCCTCAAATGTGTAATACACAATCAAGAGTTGAATACCAGAATTTTACCCTGTAACCTTGCAAGCCATGAAGACTACTTGGGCTGAGATCAGCAGAATACCAATCACCCTTCTTTTCACTTATGAGCGGCCACATTACACCCCATGAAAGGATCGCTCCGACTAACAATGATACATTAATCAAATAAGGGCATATCATGCCAACACCGACATAAGTTGCTGAGAAGTCGAAAAAAAACCTGTTTCGACAAAAAAAGAAGCTTATTGATGAGTAATGAATGACACAATTGACTGATTCAAATACAAATACGGAACAAGGGATTGCAGAAAGGCATCAACTTCAAAATGATGAATATCACAGAACATAGTACGTGAGTAATAATATATATAAAAAAAAATTGTCAATAATTTATATTTGATCTGAGCTTGTTACAAATAGCAGCGGCATACGTAAACAACTGATAGTAGCTATTGAAAGTTATCTTCAAAACTTTCAAAAATCTTTTTGAAGCTGTTTATCAGAAATTATTAGAAACACAAATACCATGCATTTATCCTGTGACATTTGTAAGTTAAATGAAGAAAGAAATCCAGAAACGGAACTATACTTGTTCTCAAAGGCCTTAAGACCGAGTGATGGGAAGCTTGCAAATCCACAATTATCTCCACCTGTAAAGAACCACTGAAAGAACCCCCATAGGAAGCTGAAGGAGAAGAACTTCCCTAAAGTTTTCACTTGTTTCCTGCAGTTCAAGCATTAACAATTATGCAAGGGAGTCTCGGTAGAAATATGATACACATGCAAGCAGAAAATGATGATCTTACTTGGCTAACTTGGCACCCTGGGGAGTGTGGAAACTGTTAATAAGGTGAGCAGTTGCAGTGCCGCTTGGATAGATCAGTTTGAAGTCAATAATCATTATCTGTAACAAGTATGTTGGTTACAACTACAAGTATGTTATAAAATACAATCCTAGAGACTAGAGGTGGAATCATCCATCATTTGACCTTAAAAAATTGATCATTTGAGGTTTATATCCAAACAGGTAATATTTAGAGACTTACCAAAATATAGCAAATCATAGTCTTAATTCACATTAATAATTTTATCATTTAAAAAAAGTAGACAAATAATGTTGATTGGCAATTGCAACCCAACCAGTTTTCAGTTTTGACCGATTTAAGCAGTTATGTGTTTGGAACCTTCTGTGTGTGGGTGTTACCATCAAATAGATGAAAATTTGGAGATGTACCTTGCGGAGAGGGACAACAGAAAACAGCCCAAGGAAGCTAACAACAAAAAGAAATCCAATCATCCATCCAAGAGAAGGGTTCTTCATGTTCTGTGCAGAGTTTGCTTCATGTGATTGATTGGCAATAACTTCACTCATGCCGAACAGGTAACTACCGAACCCTCCTGTTAAAGTTGAATAATTGTGATGCTTATTAAATGCTCGTTCAGGTAAAACCATATAAGGATTCATTGCAGAATATAAGAACACAAGTGTTTTGAAAATAAGAACACAGATTAATGCTTATTAGAGTTGATGTACACAATATAAGAACACAAGTGTTTTCACAAGTAAGATGAATATAATTTTCGTGTCATATGGCTAATGTCTCAACAAGCAACTTCTGCCATTTTATGTAAAAAGAGTCGATTTGAGTTGCATTTTACATTTTTCACCAATGACCCTTACATGTGAATCTGAAAACGTAAACACAATAAATGGTATACGGGTTATAAAGTACCCCAAGCATACTGCTAAATTGCATTATCCACAAGCAGCGATTTTGATAATTATACTTGGGGTGTTTGTTTCAGCTTTTATTTTGGGCTTATAAGTTTATTTGACTTGGCATAAATTTCTTAAAACAACTAGATTGACAGTTTAACGAATCTCAATCAAATACCTATATCAACAACAGAAAACAGCTAGTATCACCTTACGAGAAGCTTCAATAATATTATTTTGTTCATTATAATAATCCGTGAGGTGAGGATTAGTCTTTCTTTTATCAATCATAATGCAAGACTAAACATTTTAAGTATAGATTCTTAATACAGACTGGTGTTATAAATTGGATGCAAGCTTCGTATTAGGTTTTATAATCATATCTTCTAATACTTCATACCTAAAATCACATAATCAAAAACTAAAATTTAGCTAATTCTTTCAATTTCGAATTGATATAGAATATCTGTTACTTTTTCTGTAACAAGAACTGCCAACAACTTACAATTGGTTAATAACAAAGTTGGCAACATGGGCGGGCCGAGTTTGTTAATGGTTCGAAACATGCTCAGAACAAACGGGTCAATCAGGTAGGTTACACCGGGTTGAATAACATGCTTGGTTCTTTTAGGTAACATGAAAGTTACCATTTGAATATCGTACACTTGACAAGAAAAAGGCGTTTAGCCTATATATATGTTCTCCAACAAAATATATACATATATGGTAAGGAAACTGATAAGTTATAGTATTACTTTTGAGCATTCCATCCACTGCCCAAACAACTCTTTTGTATGTCTCAAGTAAGTGGATTTGTGCATGTTCACAGATTCATATTTTCAACTCAGAGAATTCTGTTTATAAGTCAAAATAGCAAAGGGGCCGATATGAAATCACCTTCCACCAAACTCCAACTATACATGACTTCTTAGTTAATTTTTCATTTTTTTCTTTTGGTTAAGACTCTAATCCTGCAAAAATATCTAATTTTCTTTCTTTTTATTTGCCATGTACCATTTTTTTGGGGTAAAGGGGAATTCCCTGGTAAAATAATTATGTATCATTTATGTGTTCTCTTATTAAATACGAGTAACAAAATAGAAAGTTGGAGTTCTTTAGATAGCGCCAGAAGACAAATATTATTGAAGTTTAAGAAAGAAACAACAAGTTGAAAGTTGAAATCCAAAGATCCCTTTGTATATTAAATTATTAGAAAAATAATAGAGCGTGAACTAAACACTATCATGTGGACCTTAATTAGATAATGTAGTAGTATGGACCACATAGTCAATAATCTCCCCCATTCAAGCCTATTTTGGTGCCACATCCTACACATGTTCATTATTTGGATGGTTCCATACATTTAGGGCCTGTTTGGTTTACAAGTTTATAGATATAAGAACTGTTCCATGTAAAGTTAATGATCTAGTTAAAAACAATAATTAAGGTTAATTAGGTTAAGGATGCTGAATGTAAGGAACTCTACACCTAGACAAAAGGTTGGCCGTATTATAGAATATCCATCTAACTTAGCTAATACTACCATTAAACTAAGATCATAAATTAAGAAACGTATAACCAGCCTTCCCAAATAAAAGAAGAACGACTTTTGATCACTCATTAGTTGCACCACACTCCACGTAACAATAAGGTTTGACAATGTTAATGGACGAGGTTTTCATTATTGACGTATTTATTGTAATGAGAAAATCATGCTTCAACATTTATTAAGAGGTGACCAAGTAGCTAAAAAGTGATCCCTTCATACTACTGTTTATTGGAAAAAATAATTGTTCAAGTGTATGGGGATTCATGTGAGAATTTAATGCAAGTATAAATATAAAGTGACACATAAAGTAATAGTATAAATCAAATTACATTAGGATGTTCATTTAGGTGTCAAATCTTGCCCATTTTGATAAATATGGGCACTTTTTGATACTTTTCAAAAAAGGATAGGGCACTTTTTGCTCATTCTTCATTATTAATGGGCTAAACGGGCGCACATGTAAGAAATCAAATGGGCTTAATGGGCGCACATACAAAATACTAATTAGGCTACTCGGGGATATTTTATATTTAATTTTTTTTTCTCCGGCTTTCAAACAAGTATTTTTACTTTTTAATTCTATGTTTTTTGTATGTTTTTTTCCCGTTTAGCCCGTCGCCCGTTTTGCCACCTCTAGATCGTGATAGTGAAATATTGGGTAGTTTGACTAATATGAAAAATGCAATCAAATTAGCTATACAAGGTTATTTTGTTTGCTCGTTTGTCATCAGTTGTGTTGGCTATGTAATTTATTACTATTAGGCGATTTCACTGGTAAAGTCTGATAGGTTTATTGTTTGGTTGTTTGCTTCTTGTAGGAAAATCAAGTATATCTAGCTAGTTAAAGAAGTCTTTCAAACTCCTTGTTGTAGATTTGTGAATTATTTGGATTGTGTCACTGTCATATCCTTTGATAATGTATCAGCTAATGTTAGTTGCGACTTGCAAATTTGACCACAAAAGTATGATAACTCCAGAGGAGTTGGACTATGCATATAGTTGCATTTATGATCTAAGTTGGTCATCAATTATCCAGCTACTAGAGAAACTAATATTGAGTATTATTTGAATGTGTAAAGATCTTAGAAAAAAAGAGAAATATTAATTATTTGGACTTTTTGAGTCCAATAGTTGATTATAAGAAATGTTTTGAGAGATGTTCAAGAATTGAAAAATACCAACTATTTATAAAAGTCTAACACAATATATAGTCTATAACTATCCCAACAAAGAAAGAAAAAGTAATGAAATTACAACAAGAAAGGAAAAGGAAAAGGAAGGTACCAACCAGAAAAGGCAATACCGGAAGTGGCAACAACACAGGTCTGAATAACAGTATTCTCCTGCCTGGTAAAAGGCTGTTTCAACAAACCAGACTTACCAAGAAACTTGGTCCATGTTTTGACAAAGAAGAACCCCAACAAACCCGCCGAAACATTTAAAGAGGGAATAATCCCAGTTGTAAGATTCAGTTTCATTACTATAAAAGTAAACAATATTCCCAATACGAAACTAACAACAAATGCACGAACTGTTAGTTGTTTCTCCCATGATGGAACTTTCTTGCTTTCGAATATCCTCTCGATTGATGATGAATCTTCCTTACTACTATTTCCCTCTTCAATACCCATTTCTCAATGTTTTTCTGATTTGGGGGAAATGGGTGGGATATTTTTTTCCCTTTGATGAAATGTGTTAGTATATATCATGGCGAGCCCATATTGGATGGATTTGACAGCTAATAACGTGGGTATGTGTGAAACAGTTGAATATTGGGTATTTTATTGTCAATTTTTCTATAACTAGCCCCACCTTTCAGATTTTCGAACATCCGAGAATCCTGATAAGATCGATTTGTAATTGGAAATGATTATAACATGCAATAATTCGAATAAAAATGTATCAAATAACGTATAAGTCTTGATATAAAATCAGTATTGCGATTTCGAGTTACTAACAATTTTATATCTGTAATTTAACAATTTTCATTTATAGTAGTTATTATATTCTTTCAATGGTTATTAACATTTAAAGATCATTCAGTAAATTCCTTTCAATCCTACGGTAAGTATTTGCTTGTTTCTTGAAAAAGTTTCCAAGTTGCAATATGCCTCTCTTTTGTCAATGGAGCTCCTACAACTCACCATACGCCATAGTTACCAAATAGAGCCTGCAAAAAGTTTTCACGAGTTAGAAATGTGCTTGTAAACTGAGAAATCCTTAGCTCGTGAAAACAAAGCTTAGCTTCACATATCTTTCTATTAGAAGTTAATATTGTCCAATATAAATATTATGGCATACGATGTTCATCTTGATTACATCGAGCTAATACCTAAAGGCTTGTTTTTTAGGGCCAAAATAAAGTTTTATATAACATGTTTATATCTTAGGTGTGAACCTGCCTATCGAGATAGCTAAGAAGTACTTACAAAATACGCAAATAAGTCTGAATGAATGGTAGGTATGTTTTACAATAGGTTATAACTTATAAGTGGGTAAATTTTTTTATTTGTATGGTAGAGTAACCATAATATTTTAACCATAATCATCGCAACTCATGTCGTATCGCATTTTGACCTATTGGCTCAATTGGAGGAAATTTTTGAATTAGATCGGTAACGTGGAGGCGGTGCCTCAAAATTTAGCTTGCTTTAAGACATGCCTTAGCAGACTATTTAAAACCATGATTATATTAGTAGTCGAGTATCGGGTACCTAGTTTCAACCAAAATTTCGCAGCAAATAAGATTAGAATGTTAGGTTTATCAACATAAACATAACTACGTCTGTATAACCATGTGTTTAGCTTTGTATCTTGTGATCACTTACAGTTACATTCTTTGAATTTCATTATTTTTTTCCTTTGTAATTTTTTAAAGAATAGTTAGACTTACGACCTCAAAGAGATTAAAATACATGTATAATCTTCAAGAGATTAAAATACATGCATAATCTTCTGAACGTATTCTTTAGTACAAAATTGATTAGTCACCATCAACTATCTATATTAAGGTGTAGAAATTTTTTAATATTTGAACACAGTTATTTTAGTACAAAATTGATTAATCAACTATCTATATTAAAGTGTAGAAATTTTTTGAAATTTGAACACAATTACTTTAGATCAAGTTTCCATGTAAATTACATTGACTTTTCAAAAAGTAATATTTGGATTTTCGCATCATTTCTACCAACTCGATAAAAGTTCATTTTTTCTTGCAAAATTAAAATTAAAAATCAATTTCCCAACTACACATTTACTAAAAATGTTATCGATGTTACCCCGATAAAAAATACTATAGAGTTACAAATAAATGTTAAACATAACCTTTTACATTAAGAATAAGGAAAATGGAGCAAACTTGTTTAAAAAAAGATGCGAACCTAACAAAATTCCTGTTTTGATACAAGATAATGCATGTTCAAGAAAAAAAACCAAATTTTCATATAGAAAATTTTTAAGCTTTATGTATCTAATTGGGTTCGAGTGAAGTGAAAAAATAAAAAAAAAATTTACTACATGCCAAGCAAAATCTTAAACCATCTAACAGTTTGTAATTTAATAATATAATATTACTTATAACAGTCATACAGTACAAGCTTTTTTATGATTGTAGGTTCTCATAGAATTTTTACCTATTTGTTGATTTGTACGCGTGTTATGCTTGTGACTTGTGAGTTTTAATTGTTATATTTTTCAGTCTTTGTTTCATTATTTTCATTACATTTGATCTTCGACCCGGTACGGTATTTTAAAAAACCTAGCGATTAAACTTTGTAAAACCGTATCGAAGATCAAACCGAACCAGATCGAACCAAACTTTCGAACCATTTGGTCTGCTTATCGGTCCGACATTTTGGACCCAACTCAGTTTCTGTCTAATCTAATCTTTATCGATCTGATCCAGTATTCGAAACCTTCATCATCTTTGAAGGTTGTTTTACTCCCGTTTTGCGTTTTGTTAAAACATTGAAAGTAAATAAATCTCTATGAAAAATGATGCCCCCTAGAAGAATATGTTTCGATGATGAGTTATTATTTCGAAGCTTTTCAATGTCCGCGTGACATGTGACTTTTTATCTTTGACTTACTTTATATCGTATTTTGTGTCCGTTTTGTTCCGTAAACTTTTAAATTTCAAAAATTTTCAAAAGTTTTCAAATTCACAACAGAATCTCAAATAATCAGGATCTATGTTTACTAATGATATCAATGAATTATAAAAGCAATAATAAAAACATCTATTCAAACTACACGACTTATAAAATGCCTTTTAGTAGCTCCTTCGGTTACTACCATTTATCTAAATTTATTATTACATTTTTGTACCAAGTAATCAAAAAGTAGTTTCATGCTTCACGTGGGTATGTTTTTTTTGAAGTTATATGTGTTTGTTCATGTATGTGAAAAAGTAGTATCCTGCTTGAAAGCTTCATGTATCATCTATCAAAGTATCAATACAATTAAAGTCAAGTCGCTATCTATACACATCTGACATCTTTGAAATACAAAGCTAAGTTTACTGTTGCGTTTCATTAGCAAAGTTTTAACCCGTGATCTTGTAAAATTTCAAATTTTATAGTCTTTCAAGAGAATCTTTTCTTTAGATCCCTGTTGCTCCTTTTTAGAGGTTTGATGTAACCCATAATGATAAAATCGATGCTTTAAGCATTACCATCATCTCAAAGTAAAGCCAAAAATCAAATGAAAACTTCAGCTCAAGTTTACTTATGTAAACATATAGTATAAGTAAAAAAAATATACATTCATAGCTAGATATTACATTCTAATCATCCATTATTGTCATTACACGGGAACAACTTGCCAAAATAACCTACAATAAATGTTGATAAAAGACAAGATATTCACGGTAGCAAGTAGCAAGAGCTTCTGACGAATGATGCGCTGGAAGCAGGAGATCTAAAAAATGTTGTAACAACTCATTTCTATATAAAAAAACAAAAAAAATGTATCAAAACTCAAAAAAAATAGATAAGTTACCAACTCGTTCCGAATAAGACTAAGCAGTTTCGAACGAAGCAAGATTATATGTAGATCTACAATAAACAAGAGTTAATTTTTTTAGATTTTGATGAAACAAACCTTTCGATGGTAGACTGAAATGTGGTATCTCTTTGGCTCGTTCCATAGTCACATGCACATTTTGTTGTGTTATCGGCGTAATGAATGTTCCAGCAAAGGCAGCGTTGCAACCGTACATCTAAGAAAACAAATACATATCAGATTAGTATCAACTGAAATCTGTAAAAAAGATGCATTTAAATCTACTAATATAACTTTCCTAACTTGAAAACTATATAAATCAATTAAAAAACTTTTAAAACTCGATATATATATATATATATATATATATATATATATATATATATATATATATATATATATATATATATATATATATATATATATATATATATATATATATATATATATATATATATATATATATATATATATATATATATATATATATATATATATATATATATATATATATGTATATATATATATATATATGTATATATATATGTATATATATATATATATATATATATATATATATATATATATATATATATATATATATATATATATATATATATATATATATATATATATATATATATATATATATTTATTTATCGAAAAGACATTCGAAAAACCTTGAAACTTAAACATTCCTCCTATATGTGCAGAGTCTCGACGGTACAATTTGGTTTTGATGGGGGTGTCTCGGTGATGATGGTTGGGTTGTAGCGGTAGCCGGTTGTGAGGTGGTGTTTGGATAAAAAGAGAAAAAAAGATATACTGTATATATTTGGATGTTGAGGTAGTTGTGTGTTTGTGGGTTGAGAGAGAAAATGATGGATACCAACATCGGTGACAGTAGCTTTTTCGGTCGAGAAAGAACGGTAGCAATTTTCAGGTAGCGACAATATTCAACAACAGCAACGGCCTATAAAAAAAATCTTTTAATAGTTCAGATCTATAAAAAAAAATCTTTTAATAGCCCAGATATATAAAAAAATCACTATGTATAATATAAAAAACTACAAATCTACATAAGAATACCTTCAAAACCTAGATCTAACCAACAAAAAAATCTCAAATCTTGAAACCTGTTTTTTATGTTGAAGTTCTGCGGTTATTTTACTTGGTGGTGTGGCTTTCGGTGATTGATGGTTACAATGGTAAGGGGTTCGGAGACAGTGGTTTTGGCAGTGGTCGTTTTGGCGGTGGTGGGATTGACGATGGTGCGTATCCGGTAATGTAGGGTTTTATTAGTGATGGAATTTAGTGATTGTGGAGTTTCGTGGTGTAGGTACTCCGGTGGTGGCGTTGCTGTGGTGGTGGCGTAGTTGTTGTGGCGATGGAAGATGATAACATTGTGTGAAAAATAAGTGGGGTTTTTTTTGTGTGTGTTTTTTTAAGGTGAGAGAGATAGAGGAGTCGATGAGATGGGATGGAGAGGTGGTTATGAGGGTATTTGTTTGTATTGTATATTTGAGATTTTGTTGGTTTGGTTTAGTTTTAGGGTTTGATGTTGGTTTGATGTGTGTAAATTTAGGGTTTGATGTTGGTTTGATGTGTGTAAATTTCAACATTTCAACCATTTTCATAAACTCTTTATAAAGTAGTAAAGATAGGGCCCACAAAACAACTTTCAACCATGCTGTTCAACTTTCAACCAATTTCATTTTCTCTTTATAAAGGAGTTAAGATTAGAATCAATGTTATAAAACCCGGTTCACCCCCAATTGAATCGGTATTCGATTGATCTGTGAATCGGTTCGAAAACCAAAATACTAGATCTGACTGGATTTTTTGTTATTTGAGAACCAAACCTCGAGTTGATCTAGTTTAATAAACTCGACCCGTCACAATTTTTTATTAAGAAAATATAACAAAAACAATTTTTTACATAAAAAATTTTAAGTTTAGTTAATACATTGAAGTCCTATTAACTAGTAGTATATTAGTTAAAATAAAATTGAAACTAATTTATAATATCAACTAATAGTGTTTATTATAGTTTATTACATAAATTAATTATTTTTGCAAATATTTGTTATAATGTTATAAATATAAACTAAAAAACTAAAGCTAATAAATAAAAACTCGGTATATTTTACTAATTCAATTGAATGTAAAATAAGTTTTAAGATCGTACACTACTACATATTGAATATATGAAGAAATATATATATATATATATATATATATATATATATATATATATATATATATATATATATATATATATATATATATATATATATATATATATATATATATATATATATATATATATATATATATATATATATATATATATCAAATCAAAAAAGTAAAATAATTCCTTAAATACAAAACTTTATAAAAATGACAAATGTAATTCATTAAAAGGTTTTCATAAATACTTCAAAAAGAAAATAGGAATTACAAATAATGCCTTAAATACAAAATCCTATAAAAATATGTAAGGAGGATGGTGAAACAATGCCTTAAATACAAAATTCTATAAAAATGATTCCATAAAATGCTTCAAAAATTAAATAGGAATTACACATGATGCCTTAAATACAAAATTCTATATAAATATATATAGAAATTACAAATGATGCCTTAAATACAAAATTCTATAAAAATATATTAGGAAAGATGGTGAAACAATGCCTTAAATACAAAATTGTATAAAAATGATTCCATAAAATGCTTCAAAAATAAAATTGGAATTACAAATGATGCCTTAAATACAAAATTCTATCAAAATATATATAGGAATTACAAATGATGCCTTAAATACAAAATTCTATAAAAATATATAAGGAAGGATGGTGAAACAATACCTTAAATACAAAATTTTATAAAATGATTCCATAAAATGCTTCAAAAATAAAATAGGAATTACAAATGATGCCTTAAATATAAAATTCTATAAATATATATATATGAATTACAAATGATGCCTTAAATACAAAATTCTATAAAAATATATAAGAAAGGATGGTGAAACAATGCCTAAAATACAAAATTCTATAAAAATGATTCCATAAAATACTTCAAAAATAAAATAGAAATTACAAATGATGCTGTAAATATAAAATTTTATAAAATCATATATAGGAATTACAAATGATGTCTTAAATACAAAATTCTATAAAAATATAAACAATGTTTTAAATGAAAAATTCTATAAAAATGATTCCATAAAATGATTCAAAAATAAAATAGGAATTACAAATGATGCCCTAAATACAAAATTCTACAAAAATATATATAGGAATTACAAAGGCTGCCTTAAATACAAAATTCTATAAAAATATTCTATAAAAATATATAAGGAAGGATGGTGAAACAATGCCTTAAATACAAAATTATATAAAAATGATTCCATAAAATGCTTCAAAAATAAAATAGGAATTACAAATGATGCCGTAAATACAAAATTCTATAAAAATATATATAGGAATTACAAATGATACCTTAAATACAAAATTCTATAAAAATATATAAGGAAGGATGGTGAAATAATGACTTATACAAAATTTTATAAAAACGATTCCATAAAATGCTTCAAAAATAAAATAGGAATTACAAATGATGCCTTAAATACAGAATACTAAAAAAAATATATATAGGAATTACAAATGATACCTTAAGTACAAAATTATATAAAATTATATAAGGAAGGATGGTGAAACAATGCCTTAAATATAAAATTCTATAAAAATAATTCCATAAAATGCTTCAAAAATAAAATAGGAATTACAAATGATGTCTTAAATACAAAATTCTATAAAATATATATAAGAGTTACAAATAATGCCCTAAGTACAAAATTCTATAAAAATATATAAGGAAGGATGGTGAAACAATGCATTAAATACAAAATTCAATAAAAATGCACAACAATATATTAATTTAAAAAAAATTAATGTAAAAACGTTATTCATAACATTAACATATACAAAATTTATTACCTCATAAAATTTAAAAATACATAAAATATTTATACAACATTATTAAAATTCTAAAAAAAATTATGTAACAAACTTATTCATACCGTTAACGTGTGCAAATTCAATTAACTCATAATATTTTTAAACAAATAAAATATCTTAAACTACGTTATTTTTTTCTATTTTATGCTACATTATTAAAATATCAATGCCATAACTAACAATATATATACTAAACTTCTAATACAAACACACATAAATTCAATTTTCATTAAAAATATATACTTAATTATATACATATACATATATATACATATATATATATATATATATATATATATATATATATATATATATATATATATATATATATATATATATATATATATATATATATATATATATATATATATATATATATATATATATATATATATATATATATATATATATATATATATATATATATATATATATATATCTGTATCTGTATCTGTATCTGTATCTATATCTATATCTATATCTATATCTATATCTATATCTATATCTATATCTATATCTATATATATATCTATATCTATATATATCTATATATATATATATATATATATATATATATATATATATATATATATATATATATACTAGTTGCAAAACCCGTCCGATGGACGGGTATGACTTCTGAGTTATGTTTTCTAGTTTCTCTAATATATCTTTTTAATTTCTTTTTCGTTAAGTATATTAATTGATGTGTGTAAATGACGGGTATGACTTAAGATTTTTGTCTTCATTTATTTATTTAGCTAATTATTGCTTTAATAAACTCTACTTTTTTTATACTTTTTAAACATAGTAAAAATGTTTGTTGAATTGTATTTATTAGTTATACTACTTATCATTGTTTGAAATCTCATAAGTGGTTGAATAATGGTAAAACAAATACAATGGATCAATATTTTAGAACTTAAAATAGGACGTATTACATCAACCTTTTTAAAAGAGATATAAAGAGGCAAATAAACACTTTAAGATAAGCAATATCCCAAACACCCCTAAAGTTTAACATTTACCAAAGTTTAAATTTAAAAGCAAGTGCAGTTCATAGCGATAGGCCGAAGTCACGTTCACTGGTGAATTGAGTCGAAACCTAATCGCATATTGGCGCTTCTCCATTTCCATGGCTTATAGGGCGGAGCTAAGTTTGAGCCATGATAGGTGTGTAAACACCCATCCTTTTTACCACTTAATTACAATAATAACCGAGCTAAAACGTGTATTTTATGTCATTTATGTCAGAATTATGTGTGGTTTGTGTTTTTGTTGTGATTTAGGACGAAAAGGTGAAAAGTGGGGAAAACACGGGCATTCACGGGCTTTTATTGAAGAAAAAGATGAAAGACGAAGTAAAGAAGTCAAGAGTGCAAAAAGAACGGAAGTCCAAGACCAATTCTGAAGATTTATCGAAGAAAAAGTCAAAAGACGGAAGTTTACTAAAGCCGAAGAACTCGAGTCTTATTTATTGAAGAATTAAAAGACGAGTTTAAAGAAATCCCGAGCCAAAAGTCATTAAAGTCCAAGATTAACAAAAGATTAAGAAGGAAAGGACTTAATGGTGCAATTAAGAAGAAATGAAAGATGGGAGGAAGCTTCCTAAGCATTCCTTAATCCTCCCCTATAAATAGTCATTAGATAGTTCATTTTCATTTTGTTGGCTAAGGTGACAATTACTCTTCCACTTTTTAATTACTTGCTCTTTAAATACATGTCAATTTAAATACTTGTGTTGCACTTTTAATACCTTTAGTTTCCAAGTAAGTGTTCTTTAATTTTCTTGTTTTAATCTATCATTCTTCCTTTCTTTCTATGCTTTAATCTTTGTTTACATGCTTATTGTATTGCTTATTTGATTAAAGGTTATGCTTTTATGCTTTTGATTGTTTTGGTTATTGATTTTTATAGCTTATTTGTGTTCATTTTAAGTTTCTTAAGTTTTTATAAAAGTTATTTTTATATAAAAATTTGTTTTCGTAAATCTTTTTCATTTTGTGTTTTCAAAAGTCTTTAAATTTCAGTTTAGTAGCTTTTTCTTATACGTGTTTGCTTAAGATTTTAGGTGTGTGCTTATTTGTTTATAGCTTATTAGTACTAGCTTATTTTGTGTTATTTCCTCCGCATTCCGATCATAGTGATCGGAAAAGGGTTTCACA
This sequence comes from Glebionis coronaria, assembly GCA_025667525.1. Taxonomy (NCBI): domain Eukaryota; kingdom Viridiplantae; phylum Streptophyta; class Magnoliopsida; order Asterales; family Asteraceae; genus Glebionis; species Glebionis coronaria. The sequence goes on along the minus strand of JANFOE010001461.1, from coordinate 14,888 downwards.
TTCCGACCAGCACTCCATTGCTTGGTCGGAAAAGGGTTTGTGTTATTCCGATTGGGGGCGTCTAGTACATTCCGATCAGGGTAAGTGACAGTTATTCCGATTAGGAGTCTATTCAATATTCCGATTGGAGGGTTTGTGAGTATTCCGATCAAAGGTAAGTTTGGTATTCCGATCAGAGGTAAGTGACAGTATTCCGATTGGCAAATCCGATCATTATTCCGATCAGAGTCCACTACACATTCCGATCTGGGTTAGTTTGGTTATTCTGATCAGAACGAGTGACAACATTCGGATCGCGGTGTTTCCGATCTATATTCCGATCAAGGGGTAAGTTTACATTCCGATCACGTTCCGATCGGAATGTATTCCGATTAGGGGTGTTTTATTATTTTGTCTTGTTTAATTTTTAAGTTCTCCTTTTTATACACTTTGTCAAATTTTAATTCTCGTCACGCTTTAACTTTAAGTCACTTAAATTTAACTCGTTTAATCAATTTACTTTCCGTCACGTTTTTAAATATTTGCACCCTTACTTTTAATTAGATTTAGATTTATTTTAACGCCTTTTAAATTACCACCATTTTACTTTAACGTCATTTACTTTAATTGTTTTGCACTTTTTATTTAAAATCAACCAAAAATATTTGTTTTACCAAAAACAATAGAGTCATACTTTAAGCCGGAAATCAATTCGTTAAGATACTGAGAACTTGAACTTTAGTTCTTATACGGGGTGTCAAAAGCCGTGTATCAAATGGCGCCGCTGCTGGCTCTTTTCGTAAAGATTAACGGTTTTCTGTGAGAGACGCGTTGCTTTTTGGGATCCGTTCACTTGTGAGCGTTATTTCTTGCACAAATTTTCAAAAAACCATAAAAATTAAAAATTGATAAAAATCCATAAAAATTAAAATTTTCAAAAATCCAAAAAGATTTTATTTTTATTGTGTATATATATTGTCTTTGCGTTTGGTATTGTTTTCTTTTGCCTTTGTAGGCGTATGCGTACTAGATCTTCTAATTATCAAGAGCCCGCGACTCGAGAAGATTTAAGTATGTCAGGTGTTAACAACAATAATAATCCACCTCACCTCAACAATAACAACAATGTTCTTCCACAAACCGATCTTCGGACAATGGAGGAGCTTTGTCAACCTACCATGTTTGGACGAGGAGGATCGATTGCGCCGATGCAAATCACGGCTCCAGAGTTTTCGTTGAAGCACCACATGATTCAACAAGTGCAAACAAATCCTTTCCATGGATTGCCTGATGATGATGCCAACAAACACCTCGACAAGTTCATTACAATCACTCAAAGCATGAAGTTGCCTGGTGCCACAATGGATGTTCTACGCCTACAACTCTTTCCACATACTTTATCACATCACGCCGAGAAATGGTTTGATCGTCTTCCAAAGAATTCTATTCACACTTGGGATGAAATGACTCAACGCTTTTTGTCGCGCTATTTTCCACCATCCATGGTCACGAGCCTTCGCAATCAAATCAGCGGTTTCATGCAAGATCCCGATGAATCTCTCTTTGATGCTTGGGAAAGATATAATGCCTTGATTAATCGCTGTCCAAACCACAACATGCTTCCAGTTACATTGATTGATACTTTCTACAACGGATTGACTTTTCGTGATCGTGATACGATTAATGCAGCCGCCGGTGGCACATTCATGAAAAGGAGACCCGAGGAGTGTAGAGAGCTTATTGAGAACATGACTACTCACCACAAAAACTGGGATTCCTCCGCTTCTTCAAGGAACAACCCGAGAGTCAATGTTTCTTCTACTTCCGCAAACCCTGATATGACCGAACTCACCCGCACGATGACTGAAATGAGCAAAAGTATCTTGCTTCTCGCTTTAAACCAACAACAACAAGTTAAAGCGGTTGCACCTTCTTGTGAAACATGCGGCGGTCCACACTCATACACCGATTGTCCTTCTACACAAGGAAATCCGGAAAATGTGTATGCAGCTTATGGTAATTATTTACCGGAAAATTACCAAGCTCGACCTCAAGGGGATAGAAATTTGCTGAGTTACCGGTCCAACAATTACCTTTCACCCGGTTTTTCTCCTCAAAACCAAAACCCCGCCAACAACTACACTAGAAGCAACCAAATCCCACCAAGAGCTTCTAATCCTTATCACCCACCCGCTCAACAAACCCCACCCATTAACCCTGATGTTGAAGCCATAATGAGAACCCAAGGTGAGCAAATCTAGAATCTGCAGAGTCAAATTATCAATCTTAAAGGAGATATCACCAAGCAAGGAAATGAGATTAGATCCGAGCTTCGAGATAATATTTAATCCTCCTTCAGCAATCAAACCAATGATTTGAAGAATATGCTTGCTAGTTTCTTGCCCACCGCTCAACCCTCTTCTTCGAGTTCTCTACCTTCAAGAAGGAGAAGCTTATTGAGCTTGCCAACACACGCTTAAATGAAAACTGCTCTGCAGTTATTCTTAAAGAACTTCAGGAAAAGCTTGGAGATCCCGGTCGTTTTGTGTTGCCTTGCGTTTTCAACAAAACTGAAGAATTTACTGCCCTTGCTGATCTCGGGGCCAGTATTAATTTGATGCCTTTGAGTGTTTGGAAAACACTATCATTGCCCGACCTTACTCCCACAAAGATGACTCTTGAACTTGCAAATCGCACTCTCGTTTACCCCGTTGGTATTGCCGAAGACGTGTTCATTAAAGTTGGCACATTTACTTTCCCGGTCGATTTTTTCGTTGTTGATTATGTAATGGGCCCTCGTATTCCTTTAATACTTGGCCGGCCATTCTTGAGAACCGGACGAGCTTTATTTGATGTGGACGAAGGTGAGTTAATCTTAAGAGTCGGGAATGATTCGCAAGTTTTTAAAATGGGGAAGCTTACAAGCAAATCCTTTGGACGAGAATCAGTGAATATGATTAATGTACTTGATGATTTCGTCGTCTACAACAATCCTCTATTCGATTCTTGCATTGATAATCCACTTTTTCAAGATGATGTCGACGATTCTCTATCCAATTTGGACGCTTCCCCCATTTATGAATCTCCACCGATCTTTGATGCTTATGATGATTTTGATTCTAGCTCAGATTCAGATGATTTTGATGCTTGTACTTCTGAGTATCCCGACCTGCCCACATACGATGACTTTGATGAGGCCGATACTCTTTCGAGCGATTCTTCCCATGATGAAGATCCTCCGCCATCACTCGATCCTACTTTGGACGATTACTCATTTGAGGAAGACTTCTCTACGTTTCTCAACACTTACTTCCCTCATGAGAGTGATGCACCTCCTTTAGATTTTGAAGATTATCGCCTTGATCCTACTTTGGATTTGAAGAACATTCTTTCAAAGGAGAAGAAACCGGTCGACACCAATATCCGCAGCACATATGATTTAACACCTCTTTGTCCCCCTTCTGAGGAAGAGGTTGTGCATCTTCTTCGCGGATCTTCTTCACACTCTGCTGAGCCTGAGTGCTATTTTCCCCTAAAGGAAAAGGTGTTCGACCCCGGTATAGATATTCTGCAGCCATCTCAGTATCCACCTGATGAAATAAAAGGAAATATCTTTGGAACTTATGGAAATCTGCTTGCACCACTTCACCCTTGCTTCCACCGTGCTCCATCTTTGCTTAAGGGAACCTTGCCTACTCTTCTTTGGCTTGCCTTGTTCGCCTTAAGCTTGTGCTATTTGATGGACGAAAACTATGTCTTCGATCCTGGTGGATATGTTTCATGCTTCTTCCTATGATGATCAAGGTCGAGTCAGGCTCACGACTCGGTAATCAAAAATCAAGCGCTTCTTGGGAGGCAACCCATGTATCTATCTTTTAGCTTTCTTTATCCTAAGTGTAGGGGAGACCCGTTGGTTTGCTATTTCCTCTCCTCTCTTCTTAATCAAGGATTCGAGCTCAATGATCCACTCTTGATGATTCTTGACAACCCGTGATTCCGTGTTCACTTCTTCCCGGTTATATCCTAAACTCTTTTCGATTCACTATTTTATATTTTCTCAATATTAAAATAGGAATCTCTTTAGTTGTCTTTTCCTTAGCGAGATTTAAACAACATGCACAATGTCCTAAGTGTAGGGGAGTTTACTCCCACATGCTTAAACATTGAGGAAAATGTTTATATTAAGTGTAGGGGGACTTCTATCGAAGTTAAGTGGCCTTTTCCTTGTATTGTCCTCATTTTAACCAAAAAATCAATTTTTCGACATTTTTCAAAATTTTTGATCTATTTTGGCCCATTAGTTTTTACTTTTGTATAGTTATTTTCTTTCTTTGCTAGAATAAATGTTTAATAAAGTGTTTTTAATTTTTCAAACGTTGTGAATCTTTTGACTCAACCCGAGTTTTCTTATCTAAGTTTACTCTAGCTAGTATCCTTAACATGTTTAAGTCAAGTTTTTCTAGGCTTTTATATAGGGAACTATAAAACGCGAAAGTCTTAACTCTCACGGGTTAAGAACAAGAACTTTTCGCAAGTTCCTATAATTGATCCTAGAGAGTCGTTTATCAAGGGAACTTTAAAATGCGATTTCTAAACTTGAAAAAGTCTAAGAATTTGCAAGATCCTATAGGCGACTCGAAAACCCAAAACTTTGATTTAATAGGCTAAGCATCCACGAGTCTCATTCCTTGAGATTTTAAACTGTGGAGAATGAGAGACGATAGAGCCAATTATAAGTTCGGTATTCTTTCGTGAATTTATGTGAGTTAATTATATGCCTATTCTCCCATCGCTTGCTAATAAATTTATCTGCAATAAATAAGGTTGTACGATTTGAAAAGTTACTTAGCTTCTAGCCCAAGATCGTTTAAAAGTTGCTCGGTATGGATTAGAGTTCATAGCCAAGGCATAACTTATTGAAGCGGGATGCGAAGATTGGCGAGTCCAAAAAGGTCCTAACAAGACATGAGGGCTATATTTTGTTGCTAAAGATCCAAAGTGATGTGAAGAATCATTTATCAAAAATCAATATAAAGGATCGAGACACACGACGAAAAGCAAAACTCCCCAAAATTCATGGAGAAGTCTATCCAAAAAGGCCCTAATAAGGTATGAGGATAAATAAAGTCAAGTCCAAAAAGAAGGCGGATCGTTGTATATCAAAGTCCAAAATAAAGATTGGAGAAAAATGAAGAAGTCGTGGTCCAAGTATGAATCTCTCAAAACTTCAAGTGAAGAAATTCCTATTATGAAGAGAAGACCATACTCTCATGAGCGTCTCTCAAGGTTTGAAGTATGAAGTCGCTGCAAAATATCGGTCCGAGAAAGGTCTCAAATCGCGAAGCAAGTTATGCCAAGATATGAACTTTATGAGGTCCCGAGAAGCAGTTTTAAAAGATTTTGTCCTTTAGCTAACTATTGATTAAATCGTTCACTTTATTTTCGGACTAAATAGCTATCGAAATAAGTCAACGATGCATCCTCGTGATCATTCAAGACAAAAATAAAATATAAGAGATACACCTAGGAATAAGGGAGTCTAAGTGAATAATTGGCCCACATGAGTTCGTGTTAGTTTACTAACTTATAATAACAATGATCTCGTTTTTAAGCTTGGTTTGGAGAAAGTGAAAACTTGAGGATGATGATTATTCATGACATTTTCAAAACCCAAGGTATGTTTTTGATTTCTTTACTTTGAATGTTTATAGTTATCTATCTCTTTAATAAAGGCCAACATGGATTGATTATGATGAAAAATGTAAACGTGCTTTGTAACTAATGCATTGCATGAGGACACTGCAATGGTCAAGTGTAGGGGATTTGATAGGTGTGTAAACACCCATCCTTTTTACCACTTTATTACAATAATAACCGAGCCAAAACATGTATTTTATGTCATTTATGTCGGAATTATGCGTGGTTTGTGTTTTTGTTGTGATTTAGGACGAAAAGGTGAAAAGTGGGGAAAACACGGGCATTCACGGGCTTTTAATGAAGAAAAAGATGAAAGACGAAGTCAAGAAGTCAAGAGTGCAAAAAGAACGGAAGTCCAAGACCAATTCTGAAGATTTATCGAAGAAAAAGTCAAAAGACAGAAGTTTACTAAAGCCGAAGAACTCGAGTCTTATTTATTGAAGAATTAAAAGACGAGTTCAAAGAAATCACGAGCCAAAAGTCATTAAAGTCCAAGATTAACAAAAGATTAAGAAGGAAATGACTTAATGGTGCAATTAAGAAGAAATGAAAGAGGGGAGGAAGCTTCCTAAGCATTCCTTAATCCTCCCCTATAAATAGTCATTAGATAGTTCATTTTCATTTTGTTGGCTAAGGTGACAATTAGTCTTCCACTTTTTAATTACTTGCTCTTTAAATACATGTCAATTTAAATACTTTTCTTGCACTTTTAATACCTTTAATTTTCAAGTAAGTGTTCTTTAATTTTCTTGTTTTAATCTCTCATTCTTCCTTTCTTTCTATGCTTTAATCTTTGTTTACATGCTTATTGTATTGCTTATTTGATTAAAGGTTATGCTTTTATGCTTTTGATTGTTTTGGTTTATTGATTTTTATAGCTTATTTGTGTTCATTTTAAGTTTCTTAAGTTTTTATAAAGTTATTTTTATATAAAAATTTGTTTTCGTAAATCTTTTTCATTTTGTGTTTTCAAAAGTCTTTAAATTTCAGTTTAGTAGCTTTTTCTTATACGTGTTTGCTTAAGATTTTAGGTGTGTGCTTATTTGTTTATAGCTTATTAGTACTAGCTTATTTTGTGTTATTTCCTCCGTATTCCGATCATAGTGATCGGAAAAGGGTTTCACATTCCGACCAGCACTCCATTGCTTGGTCGGAAAAGGGTTTGTGTTATTCCGATTGGGGGCGTCTAGTACATTCCAATCAGGGTAAGTGACAATTATTCCGATCAGGAGTCTATTCAATATTCCGATTGGAGGGTTTGTGAGTATTCCGATCAAAGGTAAGTTTGGTATTCCGATCAGAGGTAAGTGACAGTATTCCGATTGGCAAATCCGATCATTATTCCGATCAGAGTCCACTACACATTCCGATCTGGGTTAGTTTGGTTATTCCGATCAGAACGAGTGACAGCATTCCGACCATGGTGTTTCCGATCTATATTCCGATCAAGGGGTAAGTTTACATTCCGATCAGGTTCCGATCGGAATGTATTCCAATTAGGGGTGTTTTATTATTTTGTCTTGTTTAATTTTTAAGTTCTCTTTTTTATACACTTTGTCAAATTTTAATTCTCGTCACGCTTTAACTTTAAGTCACTTAAATTTAACTCGTTTAATCAATTTACTTTCCGTCACGTTTTTAAATATTTTCACCCTTACTTTTAATTAGATTTAGATTTATTTTAACGCTTTTTAAATTACCACCATTTTACTTTAACGTCATTTACTTTAATTGTTTTGCACTTTTTATTTAAAATCAACCAAAAATATTTGTTTTACCAAAAACAATAGAGTAATACTTTAAGCCGGAAATCAATTCGTTAAGATACCGAGAACTTGAACTTTAATTTTTATACGGGGTGTCAAAAGCCGTGTATCAAGCCACCTGTGACACGTGCCATACATAATTTTTGTCGATGAGGTGTGATATTTTTTTGAAAATTCTAGTTCTATGAAAGTACGTGTTATACGTTTAGAGTTAAAGCAATTTTTTACATCAAAGCAGTGTCATACGTAAAAGCAGTGTTATACGTGCCGTTATTTTTGCCGATGAGGTGTTATACTTTTGTCCTATTTTGTCCTTTTGTTAAGTTGGTATTTGCGTTTTGCTTTTATCATAATACGTTTGACTGTAGAGACATAGTCATAGACTCATAGGGGTGTTTTTGTAGTTAAATTTGTTATAATTAGAACATTTAACTACAAAAAAATATTTGAAAAGCTAGTATTACAAAAGAATCTAACTTTAAATCACTGTATTTCGTTACAAGTAACTTGACTATTCAATTTTGCTTAGGAACAACGATAATTCTTACATGAAAATCTTATCGATCTCGAATAACTTGAATCGTCGAACTAAAACCGTAATAACAATTAGTTTACTTAAGTCAATGAACAGTTAAAGCTAAAAGCTATCCGTAAGACAAAGTGAGCCAAAATCATGTCACGCGTGGTTCAAAATCTCATTATTCCTGAAATAAAGTGAGCCAAAAATCGTACCACACATGGTTTAGTATTCTGAATCCGCCACTATCCACCACCACCACCACCACATTTCCCTCCATCGTTGGATCTTTGGACAACAAAAGTGTATTGATAAACTTGTTGAGTATGGAGTGAAAATTAGGCCCGCGTTTGAAGCTATGATCCGCGAAAAGCTAAACGATAATCCCGCTTATAGTTTCTTGCTTGGTGGTGAAGAACATGGTTATTATCGGTAGAAATTAAGGTTCGTTGTGCGCCCACCGCATGTATAACCAACCACCGTTTCCTACATAAACGCTCCACATCCAGTTGTTGGTCCTTGTGCACATCAAATGCAACCAGACCCTTACCAACCATATCATGACCAGTAGCATCAACAACAATCTCAGCCGTGTGTTGCTCACATTCGGCCGGAGGTTTATCAGTCTTCGAGGACTTTTAAAGGGTTGCATCTGAGATGAATAATGTTCTCAACAGCCTCGTAAGCACCAAAGAGTCGATTAAAGGAGCTAAAATGTGCTTCATGCAGAGATCCCCATTTGCATTGGCTTTAGCGGAGGCTCTTAGGGATCGTGTGTTTTCTCTGGAAAACCTAAAAGACAGCTAGCTTCTTGTGAAGTATATCATCGTACTGTTATCTTGATAAAAGAGCAACTGATTTAGTTTCCACATGTGTGATCTAACCATGTTAGACTGTGTTAGGCGAATTTTGTGTAGCATGCTATTTCAATTAACTTGTATAATTTGATATGTGTTCTTTTTTTAGCTCTAAGGTAAAGAAGACATGTACATAGGAGTATAGGAGCGTAGATCAGTAGGACATCTTTTGGCTGCATTGAAAAATTTGAGGTCATCCTCCAAGATTAGTGATCATACCTCGCCAGTGGAGTCGAAATGATTCGTAAATGCATGAAGAAGCCAATGAGTATTCAGAATCAAGCTTCAACTCCTTTACCGACCTTTAAATCATAGTACCTAGACAAAATTACCTTCAAAATATTAGATAATTTGATACTAATCAAATTCGACTTAGTAGGAATTTATATGACACATTGAGCGCACCTTTTGTGTATGGAAATTTGAATCGAGTGTACTTTAGAAATCTTCTACACTCTTGCAATTAAGAGTTGCCCTCCTTTAAAATCCAATAGATCACTCAAAGGCGCGTGATCTCATTTCTGGTTTGAACCCTTTCACAGACCCACAGCAAGCTGACATCACAATGTTGCAGCATCCCATGGATCCAATGTTGGGCTTCATTTGTCACGATCATGGTGACAAAATTCTTTCTTCCCGTCTTCTACAAGTATTGCTCTTCCTAAGACTTTGGTACTATTGAACGTGTACACAAAAAACTTCCTTCTTGATCGGTAACAATTTCGATCTTGAATGTTGAAATTTGGTTCCATTGATGGTAGAAGGCATAGACTATAAAAGCATCCACTCTGATCTTCTGGATCAGTTAAAATTGAACAGATTATTATCACTTACAGTTGAGTTGATCGTGCTGTTATGACGCAGACCTCTCCAAGCCATGCATTGATTTTTGAATCTGCAATTCACCGACTTGAGTTTTCCCTATATTTATGATGGCTCGTGCATCAAATAACTAATTTCTACTCTCTTCCCTCTGCTTCCACAACTTTCGCAATAGCAGAAAGTTGTTAACTCAAGTTTCCTGATGTCTTTTCAATCTATCATGACTCATTCAAGTCTTTTCTAAAATAATGATCTGAGTAGTTACAAACTCCTAAACAAAAAATGAAAAAAATGCAATTATATATGTTGGGAGATATTATTAGAAATTTATATGTTGAAATTACTAAAAATTTTAATTCGTGTTGTAGTCCTACTGTAGGTAAATGAGTGATAGATAAAATAAATAACTGACCTGACATTGTAGGTTGTGATTCCTAAGTGATGCTGTATGACTTTCTAAATGGGTCTGCTCATAATAATTCACTAATGTTTTCATACAAAGAATAACTAAGATTAACAAATTAAATTGTTGACATACCACCATTCGTATCAACAACCTCTCAGGACAATCAAGTAAGCTACACCATTTTCATAAAAACTTCTAACTAAACTACCACTTGAAGGTGTCCTGTTTTTAAGCATCCATGTAGGCATTACTGTAGTAGCATTGCAAAGTTCTGAAGAACTCCTAAGATTGGTTGTTGTCTTCCACTGGCCTCTTCATACATTCATAAAAAAACCGTTTAGATACTTCTTTTCTCGAAGAAGAAAAAAAGAAATCATACATTCATAAAAAGTTTTACTCAATATTTTCCCTGTTGTAAACAAAAAATGACATTTGCTAAATAATGATCCCTATTAGGACTAAGGGGTAGTTCAATATCAGGACTGATGAATAGTTCTTATGGATGTGTTGGTTCTTATAAGCTGATGTGAAATAAAATCTTTTGAAGATCAACATCATGAAATGTAATAAAATATAATTGACAGTTATGAAGTATCAGTAATAAAATCTAACACAGAATGGCTCAAGACCTTCTGTTGTTATACCTGCTACAGAAGTAACCATATGTAGTTCGCAATACCAACATCAATACAATGATCCGGGAACCTTGTCTGGAAATAGTTGAGTCATTCCTCGCCTCCCAAGCTTCATGTATCGCCACAAACTTGTTATCTATGTGCTTGTTTTAAGAAAAAATTTTAGTTGATCGATAATCCAGTTAAATATAACCAAAAAGTAAACTAACATAGGGATATAGGTAAAATCATACGTCGGCATGTTGACGTTGAGTCGACAATAGTAAATGGTTTAACTATTATTTTTATGTTTACCTTTGCGATCTGATCCTTTTCGCTCTTTCGAGGTTGGGCTCGTGTTTGCTTCATCATTAAGATCATGATTCCCTTTGTCAGTTTGCCCATCAATATGGCCTTGTCACCCATTGAACATATCCATTCCCCTGAAGAACATCCAAAACCACCATCACCATACATATCTCTTGACTGATAATTTGTCTTCTTCATCTCAGTCATGTGAGTTTCAAGTCGGTTCACTGGTAGTTTCTCTTGGGGCATGCGTCTTTCTTCCATTCATTTACTTCTTTCAACATGAACTGGTAATTTTGTGACATCTTTCTCCGTTTTTACATCATCTGATATTTTTTATTCCCTAAACGAACGTATTTTGTTTGAACTTTGCTTCAATTCTGATTCAACTTTGTCTCTCGGCTTTGTTTCATTATTGTTTGAGCTTCTGTTTGTAGCCATTCTACTCTAACGATCTTTTGAATCTTTCCAGGACCCATGCTCTAAAATGAGAATAAAATGAGAGAAAGGGCATTTGGATAGAGTAACTTGTTTTGTGAATAAAATATTAAACACATAATAGCAAATTTTGAAACTCACATGTAATTTCCCTTGTTAGTGCAAAACAACGCTAATGATAGCAGGTAAAGATTAATTATCTATTAAAATAAACTATTCAAACAGACCCTTATATCTAGGTTGAGGTTATTTCATGTCGGGAAAACATGTCAAACATTAACACAATCACATAGCTTATTTTTCCCTCAAAATTGATATAAGCTCATGAAAATAAGCTTATCTAAAGACAGTCAAAGAGCTCAAAAGATTTTTGAAACAAATATAACTTTTAAGCCCCTCAAATAATCTTACCCAAACACGCTCTCAAATATGTTAAAAACAGAATTATACTTGAATTAATGTTCTCATATATTCGTTCCTGAAGTAAGCTTTATCTTCATAAGAAAAAAGAATTTAGAAATGGCAACAAAATGTACTAAACCATATCTAGAACTGCAAGGTAAAAAGGGTTGCTCACCTCCACCACTACAACGTTCAGACCCCACATCGTCAGCTACACGACTTGGAAAAGGTTGGTTTGGTGCACGCCTTTTCCGACACAAACCTTGGGTTTGTGGACTTCTTCTTTTCTGACAAATAGAGGATGGTTCCATTCGAGCTGCGTAAACAAAAAGACCCCAAATGTTAAGAAAATAATTTGTAATGGCAACTAAAGGGAAAACATTGAAGCAAAAAATCATTAGAGCATAAAAAATAGGCTTGGTATTGCTTACCCTGAGGTTCAGCGGCCCTAGATTGCTGGGAAAGACTATAATAGGCAGCATTTCAGAGAGAATCACATATTCCATCTCTACCGACCCGAGAAGGTTCGGTTGAGACATACATTCTTCATAATAGTTCTTCTATATAAGGAAACAAATCACGAATCCTTCAAACTCTAGCAAAACTGGACCTCTATTATCACGAGCCCCAAAAATAAGCATATTATCGACAACATGACAACCTATTAGACCTAAATATGATGCACTCACACCAATATCAGATGTAGGAACAACCTCAAAAGGTCATTTTCCTCTATCAGAATTATCGTTGAGTTCTTTGCAAGTCAGAAAGACCAAGGCTATGAGATAGTTTTCCATTTTCTTCGTTTTGATAGCTAAGTTATAATTATTAGCAGTAACTTTTATCGTTTTGCAGTCTACAACTCTTTTTCATACGTAGTATACTTCGGTGATGAAGGTGAAGTACCAAGTACAAAATTATTGTACCGCGTGATTAGTGCCTGCTAGAACAAAAAACATTCTTCTTAAAACCCCAACCAATCTCATATAGTAGTTCTCATCTATTATGTCATAATAACAAATAGCGTATGCCATTAGTGAACAATTAATGTAAGAAACGGTCAATGAAGAGATAATCAGATTGCAAGCATTAATGTAGTATTTGATCTTACCCTCGGTTTGCTGCTATATATTCAGAATCAATAGAATGTTATAATGCAATTCAGATTAGCATATCGAAACTGCTCATATAAAAAGAGTATCATAGACCATATTCATACCTTGTGTGTCCAGAATTATTCACTATTAGCCAGTTGAGTTTTCATAAACTGAAATACAACAGATATTTTTTTTATCAATTTGAGATACTGAAAAAGTGATTCCCCAACTAAAAGACGTTTCAACTTTTCTAGCTTATGAGCGTAACTTGGTAATTTAATCGATTATAGAAGGTTGTGTATCTACAAAGTGTATTTATTTGCTTTTTAGTTTTGTGCTTACTCTAAGATTGGGAAAGTCATGTTGATGAATGTTAAAGTTTACATAGCGCTGAGTATATGCAATGAGAATCGAGATGAATTAATTAAACTTTAAAAATAACTAATGATTAAACTTTTTGTCGTGTCATAAGGTAAGCTTCAATATCTCTATCAAAAATTTTACAACCGTAAATAATAGAAGAATCCACACCTGTGATCATCTTAACGCTCACTCCAAGATTCAGTGTCATTTAAATTATATCTGCACTGTCATGCATGGATGGGTTAAAGTGAGGCATGAGTCCGATAAACTCTTATGGACCACTTGGGATTTCCTTCTTTCCGTCAGGGACTTCCTGTTAAAAGAATGTTATAATACAAAGAAAAAATAATGTTGAAGGGTCTTTTTGGTCTTGGATAACGTTTTTAAACCCAGTATGCCTATTTCAAGGGATCTCAAACAACGTTCACCAAATTTATCTATTACGTGATGGACGTCCCTGTGATCAATATCCAAGTTATTGTTTGCAAGATTCAACAACGTAACAGAAGACCATAAAAAACATGTGCTCAATGTCGGACTTATAATGCTCAAGATGCAAAATATGATAACTATAAACATGGCACTGATTACTTGTTTAGGGTCCTTTAATGACACGATGCCTCCCATGTGGGCCATCAATATACATGGATACGTAAATGTTATAAGGGTTTATAGAAAAAGGCAAAACAAACCGAATATTCTGATTTTCATAATCATTTTATTGTTTACATTGTTTGTGATCAGGTTTACACTTGAATACTAATCCATACATCTTTGTATCAGTCACCAATAAACTATAAAACACCATGCCGACAAACCTCCTCCTTTAATCACACCTGCATCTTGAATGAATGATTTGACTATAATAAACTAACAAACTAAGAAAAAATAGAGCTATAAAAACTATTCTAGAAAGCATTATTCACTCATAAGTACCAAATAATTGCTTTAAGGGCCAACTGATCTAATCGATCATAACCTCCACCATCACATATAGACACGTGATCTCTCAAAACATATTGATAACTTTCCCAAAACGCATATGTAAACACCTAAAAAATACGGCTATAAGAATCAAGAATGGATTCGCACATAATCTTGTAACAAAATAATAATCACATGAAAAAGTAAATAAAAAATTGACTAACAAAACTTTCATAATAATCTTACATCAGCACTCAAACACATGTAAATTAATATATGTCAACCACTTAAAAATCAAGGTATAGTGAATTTTTTATGGAAAAAGGTATCTGATGAGGGAGGTTTAATGCTGGACATATGGATTCAGTGCTTTTTTTTAATTTGATTTTGAAAGCTTTTGTGGCTGCATCTTGAATGCTTGTAATTCAGGAGCTTATTTAACCTTAATCCCACATGTTTTTGTGACTGCCGTTAGGATATTAGGGTTTAAGAGGGGTTGCAATCAGGATTACGAATGATATTAGAAAATGATATTATTGTGTTAATATTGAATTATTGACGATAGCAAATGTTTTGGTTTTGATGTTAGCGTGTGTTTATTAATGTAGATTTGTAGTCTATATCACAAATGCTAGTCTGGTCTAACGGCTGAGGGTCTTTGCATCGGGCTGTAAGACCCATGTTCAATTCGTGTAAT
>JANFOE010001460.1:47500-55797 GCA_025667525.1 Glebionis coronaria | reverse complement strand
ATATATATACATATATATATATATATACATACATACATACATATATATATATATATACATATATATATATATATATATATATATATATATATATATATATATATATATATATATATATATATACATATATATATATATATATATATATATATATATATATATATATATATATATTTTACTAAATTTCGGAAATAACATGGTAGTAATTGTGCTGACATGGATTAATAGGCGGGTGACGTGGCATTTCCCTCCTATTATATATAATGTAAAAGATATATATATATATATATATATATATATATATATATATATATATATATATATATATATATATATATATATATATATATATATATATATATATATATATATATATATATATATATATATATATATATACATACATATATATATATATTTATATATATATATATATATATATACTAGTGGCAAAACCCGTCCGATGGACGGGTAATTGTCCTTGTCTCTTTATTGTCGGCTGACATAATTGGTCGGCTGACCTTTCATAGGTGTTGCAGCATTAAATCGTTTCTTGTGGGTTTACGGCTGACCTTAATTGGTTATTAATTGGTCGGCTGACCTTTACTGTTTGGTCGGCTGACATTTGAAAGAGTGGTCGGCTGCCATTAAATTAAAATTTATGTTCAACGTAGTATTAAATTGTGATCTTGTGCTACAATTGATTATTAAGTGTTTCGTGTGTTTTAAAGTGCTATGGTGGATTCGAGCAATAAAAGTGATAAGCCACTGTTTACAGGTTGGAATGATGTGGTTAAGGTGTCTACTCTTGAGGTTTTAGTAACGTTAGAGGAGATATCTAATTTGTTTTCTATCCCTTTGAATACTGTGCGTGACATTGAAGTGTTTGCAAATGGTGTTAAGGCAAACAAATTTCCTAATTGGTCTACTTTACTTAAGGAGACTACTATGTTTTATTATGAAGTTTTGTGTGAACGCCATAAGAATCTAACTAGCAGCATTTCTTCACTCAGTTCAGGTGGTTCGAGTGTGCACTCTGCACATATGGCTAAGGAAACAGATGACCCTATTACTAATGTTTCCTCTTCTGGTGATGTATTTTTGGACCTTGCAGCTAAGGCTGCAACCATTAATGGGTTGCAACCGTGTAATCTACATGAGGTTTTGAAATTGTTTGGTGTAACGATTCGCACGGTTGGTGATGCGGGTGAATTTATGCATGAGTTAAAAATGAAGAAACATCCTTTGTGGGAATTGATCTCACATGACCGTGCTAAAGAAATTCTGGAGTTACTTTGCAAATTTGAAGCTGATATGGTTACGTCTACTAATGGAGGTATTAATGCAGTCTCTTCTTGTTTAATTCTGAAAGTGTCTGTGAAGGGGTTAATATCTCTATTCCTAGGAAGGTAGTTGAAAAAGTAAATACTCGTTACCACAACACTTTATATGGTTACTTTCTTGGTAAAAGGATTGCATTTCCTGTGGTTGAGTATTTTGCTAAGAATAACTGGGCAAAACATGGTCTTAAGCGTATCATGATGAATGAGAAAGGTTTTTTCTTTTTTCAATTCGGGTCTAGTGAGGGTCTTAATGCGGTTTTGGAAGGTGGTCCGTGGATGGTTCGTAATTCACCAATTTTTCTTAAGAAATGGACTATGAAAACGAATCTTCTAAAGGAGGAACTAACTCGTATTCCGGTATGGGTCAAGTTTCATGATGTCCCGCTACAGGTATTTGAAGAGGAAGGTATTAGTTTAATTGCTTCGTTTCTTGGTAAGCTTATTATGATGGATAATTATACTGATAATATGTGCAAAGAGTCTTGGGGTCGGTGTAGTTTTGCTCGTTGTCTTATTGAGATGAACGCTGATTCGGAGTTTATAGATAATGTTACTATTGGTGTCCCTGATCTTGAAGGCTCTGGTTGTACTAAGGAATTAATTCGTGTTGAATACGAATGGAAACCGCCTAGATGTCATACTTGTAATATTTTTGGTCATTCCTTTGATTCTTGTCCGAAAAATGTTAAACCTACAACGGTTGAAAATGTGACAACTCATGTTGATAATGATGGATTCCAACAAGTGCAAAGTAAGAGGAAGAAGTACAAAGGTAATTTAGGGAATCAAGTTCCGAGAGGTGTTCCATTGAGTAAGGGTTCCCAAACAGGAAAGACGGTTGTTTTTCGTCCAAAAACTCGCTTGGATACTACAAGTACGAGTAGTGATAATAGTAGAAAGTTGAATACTAAATCTGGTCAGTCGCAGCAGTCTAGCAATCCTAATGGTCCGAACAAGGGTAAAGCTCAAATGAGCAGTGTTTCTACATCTAATAAATTTTCATCTTTGTCCATGCCTGGTATTGATGAAGGGGTTTAACTAAGCGAGGAAGATAATGAGGAGGGAGTCGAGGTCGTCTTTGATGAATCGGTGAATCTTCTCAACACTAATTTTGGGGCAAGCACTCCTACTGGCTGATCCCATGTTGATATTTTATTATGTTTCTCGTAACTTTATGTTATCATCTTGGTTTTTGTCTAGTTTATATATTTCCAGTATTCTAGACTAGTTAATGTTTATGGCCTGTCATAAACATTTTGTTTAACAAGCTGCCTGTAGCTTGCGGTTAATGTGGCATTTCAGCCACATTCCTTGTACTTCAACGCTTTTTTTGGTTCTATTTACCGGGGTCATTGTTACTCTTTTACCAAAAAAAATAATAATAATGTGAGGCGATTTTGTAGTTGTGTTTCAATGTTTGTGCAGAGATGACAACTTTTTCTTATATTGTTAATTATGGTCATTTTTTTAAACTAAAGTGAACTTGTATTTTTTTTTTATATCCACTCAACTTTATTTTTATTCATCTGTCCATTTCCTTAACATAGAATCATACATGATATAATGTTGTTTAAAAGAGTTTCGTAAAGTTACCCTATATACCTTTAATTTATTTTTCTGACAATTTGCCTTACTAAAAATGATTTGTACAATTCAAAGATATTAATCAATATATGTAAATAGTTTTGTCCAACCCTTCAAAAATGCATCCAAAATTAGCCTATTGTATTTAGACCCAACATATAAGAACATCGATAAAATGAAAAAAAGTTCAACATATACCTTATTTTTAACATAAACCAAATCAACCAATCACAATCACTCATTTTTTTCATCTAACAAAAAAGACCCATTAAAAAAAATTAAATATCTCACAAACCGTTAATCGTTACGCAAAATAAAACATACCATCGTGACAAGAATTAAATTATTTTTCTACCGAGAGGCACATGTGTATAGTTTCGGCAAAAAAAGAATCTGAGAAAATCATATATGATTCGTATCACGAATCATATATGATTTTGGAAAATTATATATGATCCGTGATTCGAATAATATTATGATTTTCACAGAAAAAAGTTTGTCGTTGCCCCTCTATAGAAAGATGATTTAATTCTTGTTGTAATGGTCTATTTTTTTTTGTAACTTGACGATGATGGTTTAAGTGAATATGATTGGTTGATTATGATAAAGAGAGTGTCTATATTGATCTTAACTCGAAATCCTTTTGAGTTCATTCTATTGTTTGGAGACATATTACCTCTTGCTTTTTGGTTTTGGAAGTATCTAAGAACCCGAATCCACTCTTTCAAAAAGATAACTATGCTATCAGTGGCGGAGCCAAGATTTATGGTTACAGGGGCGACGAGTAATAGAATGGTTATTGATATAGATTAAACAAATTGGGTCGGGTTCGAGTAACGTTAACAAAATCTCTTTAACTTTTTCATGCATTTGACGTTTAACAGATAGAATTTGATTTGTAGTTTCACCTATTTAATTTTAAAATAGATAAATGTGGCTTATTATTACTTCATCGATATGTCGAAGACAAAATGCTTAAAAAAATAATCAAATAAAAGCACTCGTCCTCGAAGAGCCTAGCTAACGACAATCCAATATTCTAATAACAATTGAGAGAGTGTAATTACTATACTCGTTAGAGGTCTCATATCAAATTCACAGTAAACATAAACAATCCTAATATATTACATTTTGTAGCATATATCATATTAAAAACGGTACATATTTAGATCTAATAAAAAAGTTAGTATTACTTTATTACATGTAGAAAAATGAGGGGTCAACTGTAAACATGTTTTTGTATTATATTTATATACATTATACTAATATAGATTACTTTTAACAATGATACTTGTTTTTGTCCCCTAGTCTTGACATTAACTTCACATTGTACTACTCTTCCCTCTTACTCTTCTTCTCCGACAAAAAATTTTGACCTGACTTCAACAAAATGATAACCAAAATAAAAAATCATTCTCATTGTTGAGGGCATTTTAAAGATTTCTATGAGGGCATCACATACTTTATCTTAAATTTGATATTTTTTCTACATGATCTGAGGATACTCAAAAACTTCGTTGGGGGCGGCGCCCCCTAGTACTACACATGTGGCTCCGCCCCTGTATGCTATTACAGTTCGATATTGCTAGCACATAATGCTTTCATGTATTTCCAATTCCTTTCAATCTTTTGATGTGTAGTTTTTCTTTTGATTAAAACCGTAACGTTTCAAACTCATAGCAAAACAATGGGTTTGTATGTTATAAATGCCCCCCAAGGCCCCCATTCAACCTGAAACCCATTTTGACTCCAATCTTTTTTAGCAAAAGAAACTTTAATAAAATTTGAATGTGGGTTAAGAACACTGTTTAAATTAAAGTTTAATATTAAACTGATTCACCTTAAGTCCTTAATGACTCAACCTATCGAAAAGATATCTAGAACAAATCAAAAGATAAATTTAATGATTCCTCAATGGTTGGTCAGTTGTGAATGTCATGGGATCAATAGAGCTTTATTTCCATGGCTCAGTAGAAGCTCTTGATCTTGATCTTGATTCTTGAAGCTAGAGTAGTCGGCCAGTCCCGACAAAACAGTGTAGTAACTGGTGAGCTGTTGACAACGGTTCTTCTTGACACCAAGGGCCACAACATTATTGACTCGCATCTTGTCACAGAAAGGGTGATTGTTAAGAGGTCATATTAAGCTCTTGCTCAACAGCTTTAAGTTTCATCCATCTAAGATTTTAGTCTTTCACCATATATTCGAACGATAATTTTAAAACTTGTTAGCCACGCACTTCGACAAAGATTAATTCGCAACGTATACTAACCATAGAACACTCTCGTCTATCACGGTTCTTCTTTTTTTGTTCGAAGAGTAACTTGTAGCATCTAATGTCACAGGTGACCGGGTTGAATCTAGATTTTCCATACGGCCATTCAATTCGCCTTGTTATGCATTAGGAACACGCTGCATATGCAAGGTCCCTTTGTAGCGATGGATAAACGTGTTGTGTGCTTGCAAGGTTGTGGATCATGTTTTAGATGAGGAACAATGAACATATCCAAGCATATAATACACTTGGCTCTGAATTTTTATTTTGACTCCAAGCTTTCTATTGGGAGAGGGTGATTTGGGATACATGGGAACACAAACATTCCAACTCTTGCGTTGCAAAAGATATTTGTGTAGGATCACCTCCCATTTCCTCAAGATCGAGCATCTCTAGCTCCTTCAAACTCGACAAAGTCTCAAGTTCTGCACAATTTCCTAAAGAGGTGTTACAACACCCCTCTTGCAACTGACATAATCAAGGAAACATATGTAAGCTCCGTTCGCAAGAAACGGGTAAGCTCAAAAATCATAATAATAGAAAAAAAGATTTAATAAATGAATGTAAACCCAAAAAGATGAGAGGCTTATAACCTGATCTAAATAGTCCTTCGTGTCGTGCTAGCCTAATCCAAACACACCTTATTGCTGAAGTAGCCTAATCTAAGCACATCAAGGAAGTTGCTGATCCAAACTCATTATATTTCTACAGTTGCCTGTTCCAAACACCCTCTATTTCTACAATTAAAATTATAGGCTTGATCGTGAGGATAATCCTCTTTCACCCGCCCTACTAATCATCACCATGGGTAGTACTATTAAAATTATAGGCTTGATGATCGTGAGGGTAATCCTCTTTCAGGCTTATGAACATTTATAAAAAGACCATAAAGAATCAAAACATCATAATAAACATTAGAATTATGTACCTAAGTTTTTGTCGTTAGCTCAGTTATATGAAGAACCGAGAAAGTACTGGTTTTCTATATATATACATATACTGTTGAGCAATACTAATTTCCTCCACGTACACGACAGGTATACTCATGTTTCATGTCCATGAGTCCATTTTACCCACATATCAGTTCCCAACTATGAGAAGCTAGGAAAAACATAAGCTATTTATTTCCAAAATATATACGAAAGAAACATACACGTGACGAATTCAGCTTGTTTTCTATAAATGAGCTTACTATGAATTTCATATGGAAAATAAGCCAATCATGTGGAAAATTTGATAGTAGAAACAGACACCAAAATAAATATGTTTATAAATTTTTAAAGAAGGTGTAATAAGTAGAAACTTACTCCTCCTCTAGCCACTTGTGGTTACGGTGAGAACTTGGCAGTGGCTTCATCGGAGAAGATATATACATTCTGTGTACCAACTCTCTCTAATGCCTCTAGCTTTCTGGATTTAATACGGGCTTTTAGTTCTTCTGAAATTTCGACACTATTGCCATATAGTTCATATATGAGGCGGAGATTGTTTGAAAGATTGGATTATCAAGTTCATTCTAATTGAGGAGTGGATAATGTATTCTTTCCTCCTTCAGTAACATCCTAGCCTTGAAGAATATCTTGTATTATAATGAACATGCATGCGATTATCTGAATTCAAAGAAAATGTTATAAATAAATGAGTAATTGCAATCACCTTTAGCCAAGTCAAGAAAAGTATGCAGCTTTACGGATTTTTGATACTACATCATCGTTGACCCATACAAAGGTAATCCGTAAACGATGCTATACTCACAACCAATCCATCATTACCGACATAAAACGACTGTAACGGGTTCTGATTACTGGTTGCATAAGTTGTAGGTGCAGCATCAGCTGACTTCAAAGTGGCATCACCCTTATAGAAGGCAAATCTCGTGTAGCGATTATGGTAAATTCTCATGTTCCTGGAAAATCATGGCTTTTATGAAGACACATAATTGGACGTGACATATTGATCAAATAAAGTCCCTGCGCGTTTTGTAAGCATATTGAACGACCCGTTTCCTTCTCAATAGCTACCTAATCACCGGTGATCATCTTGAGATTTACTCCAAGGTGTAGTGCAAATCTAATATTTTCAGCACTGTCATGTCTTGGAGGGTCCGATAGAGGCAATAAGCCAACAAACATCCATGGGCCTCCAGGGCGCTCTCCTTTTGTTTTCTCAGTTACCGCCTATATAACGTCCAAGAAAATCCATAGCGTCAAACTTATAATACCATAAATCTTTAAGAACACCAGAATATATAAACTTACTTGTTCGCAAACAGATAGAGAACGAAGACCACATTCGGCAAATTTATGGAAAATACTTTGTCTTGTCTTCATCTTTTTAGGTTGCATATATCCACAATCTGATATTTTTACACATCATGTGTATATACGAATAAAGCCAAAGATCGTTAGCTTTAAAAAACTTTAGAAGAGTCTACCGTACCTACTAAGGCGCACCTTTGCGAACTCTGTACCAATTTCCACATTGATCGAATTATGTTATCGATGTTCGTTTTTCCACTGGATGGAAGGGCAGTAACGTTTTGAAGTTCATCTTTCGTAACTTTCCTCGGTGCAGCTTGGGTCCCAATTATAGGTAATGATGTTGCGACAAGGTGAACATGACTACAGTACAGAAAAAATGAGATTAATGCCCATGATCGGCTATTGAGATAATCATATAAGTATGAAACATGTCGAATGAGCAAATAGTGATGTTGCTATGAAACATGTTGCTATGATATCGGAAAACTATCTTAAAACTTGCAAGATATAGTGATAACAGACCTCTAGAAAAAGTGCATCCGTTTGTATCGACCAGAACCATTTTATTGCTATACAGCGACCATGTTTATGAAACCCGAATTATTGATAAACATAGCCACCATTGAGAGGTATAATAAGATATATGTGTGAAATACAAAAGAATACTGCCATCTCAATCTAGTTAATAGCATTCCTAAGAAAATATCTCTTGTAATGTTACTATAACTAAAGGAGAAATTAACCTGCATATAATAATTATGAACTTTCACGTTTCGTGTGATCAATTGATGATTGGTCAAATACATACAGCTAGATCAACACATGAAAGCATAT